>JAOXYF010000013.1:433839-446895 GCA_028565775.1 Sternarchorhynchus goeldii | reverse complement strand
CTCTCACTAACTCTCTCTCTCTCTCTCTCTCTCTCTCTAACTCTCTCTCTCTCTCTCTCTAACTCTCTCTCTCTCTCTCTCTCTCTCTCTCTCTTTCTCTCTCTCTCTCTCTCTCTCACTAACTCTCTCTCTCTTTCTCTCTCTCTTTCTCTCTCTCTCTCTCTCTCACTAACTCTCTCTCTCTTTCTCTCTTTCTCTCTCTCTTTCTCTCTCTCTTTCTCTCTCTCTCTCTCTCTTTCTCTCTCTCTCTCTCTCTCTCTTACCCTCCATTTTTATTTTTACTCCTAGTCTTCTGTGGGGTTTTTTCCATTCTTGCCTCTTTGCTCATCCAATAATTGTCCAGTTTTCCATCATTTTCCATCATTTCCTGTTATTAACTTTGTTGCAGTGTGATAAAAGTGTGCTTTTGTTATTATTTGAACACTACTGAACATAAATCATTTAGAAGTATTAAATCGTACGATCTCCAGATCCACAGCCCTGCTGTTACCATTTTGTGACAACAAACGTTGTCTGCCAGCTCGCTTTTCTAAGCTTGGTTGTTTTTGGTAGCTTCTGCTCTCATGGTCTCGTTTTATGGCCGGCGTTGAGTTGCTGAGTGAGAGTCTGCTCTCAGTAAAATGCTCTGTAAAAGCAGGCCCTCTCTAAACATCCATTAGTGATGTTTGGAAGCTATTGCAGTGGAGCAGGAAGCCTGGTGCTTGTCAGGATGGTGTTCGCGGCACCTCTTGTTAACAGGAGCTGTTCTCGTGGTGAATTTGACCAACACGAGTGTCTTTGGTGGCGTGTTGTACGAGGATGGGAGGAAAATCTGGTTTCAGGGTTTTTTGGCGGTTTGTTGAACATTGCGGTTTCACTAGAAGGATGCTGTCTCATCGAACTGTTTCAGTGATGTAAGATCTGATGCTGTGGACCAGACTTTCTAATTTGAAACACACTATTACAAGTCAAGCTATGATTCTGAGCCCTGTGAAACACACAGAAAAAAACAGGTATTTGTAAATGAGGCACCATGAAATCTCTGTCTGGCTCATTGTGCTGTTTTGTTTGATTTACCGAGTTCATAGTTCAGTGAGATCTCTCGCACTCTGGGCCATCTGTAGCCTGACATGACCGCTCTGTGAACTGACGCTGTGTGAAACTCTGAAGGCCTGCACACTGAAGCACAGGTGTATTATAAATTCAGCACAATCTGTATCAAGTCTTTATGGTTCACCAATAGTTTTTAGATTAATTATAACAATGAATAAACAATGTTTTCAGTTTTAACTGAAGTTTTAATTAATTTCATTTCATTTTACAGCAATTTAATGTTTAAATTGATGGTAATTTTCCTTTGACATTTATTTATTCATTTATTTATTTATTCATAATATAACTGGTCACCCAAAAGATCATAATCTCAGTTTGTAATTAATGGTCCACGTTTTAGAACAATGCAGAAATTTTTATGTGGGGTTCAACAGGGGTCCGCTAATGGACCGTTTTATTTTCGCCACCGCACTGTTGTCCTATGACTGTGCCACGTCTGTGTACTTCTGCAAACAACGTGACTGCCTCCGTTCCCTAGCAGTGCTTTGAAGCCTCAGCTGACATGCTGCGTACCGACTCTTGACCGTAAAATTTCCATTTAGCCGCACGCTCACAACACTCTAATTGAAGCCATGAGCACCTTTGCCTAACAAAGTGATTATACCATCTAAGCAGGCACGCAACCAGCAGTCATAACCTGCAGGTGAACTGTAGCTCAAAGGTTTTTCTAATAAAGGTATTTTTCTCGATGAGTGACAAATGAAAATGTTTTGCTTGTTTTATATAGTAAATGTCCTAGGAAGAGTTAACAAATTCACAAATGGTTTTAGTTTATGGGAAAGTTAGAAAGATAGAACATGGCACTAAAAGGATAATGATAGATAAAAGAAACATGTCTGGACTGTGTCTTCTTGCAGCTTCAGCCATGGGAATATTTGTGATGGTGCTGACGTTAGCTTTTCTCAAAGTTGCATGCATTTATTTCCCTCACTGACCACTCTACAATAAAGCTGAGTGCTTCAAGTGAAGACAACTGCCTTGGGTGTCATTCCAGTGATGATAGTCAAGGGACAGCATCTTGCTGAGCCAAGAAACAGATGTGAGCGTGTGGGTGTGTGTGAGTGTGTGTGGGTGTGTATGTGAGAGTGTGAGAGAGGAAGTCAGAGAGACAGGTAAGTGTATAATCATCATCAGTAGCTCTGGCAGGGATACAGACATGCCAGGTACCACCATTCAATTAAACATTAATGCTCCCTTATGCAATACACTATACTTGGCTTCAGTATTTAGATACTTCACTTTAAACATGTTTGGGCTTCACACAAAAATACTGCACATTGTAAGACAGGAATGGCACACTCGTGTAAACAGAGGTGTGTGGTTCAAACAGTATCTGCCCTGGTCCTGGTCTCACACTGAGAGTAATAAATCATCCTTAGACCCTGTAATGCGTTACCCCAGCTGGGGTCTCAAATAAGGACACAGATGCATCCAGAATTTGGAGGTCACTGTTCAAGTCCATTGCTTTCTCTTGATCTCTCTCTCCCTCTTTCTCTCTCTCTCTCTCTCTCTCTCTCTCTCTCACTCTCTCCCTCTCCTTCTCTCGCTCTCGTGAGGTATTGAAGTTGCTGTAATTATGTAACAATGATCTATGAACTTCAATTACTGAATATTTCAAGGTCAAAACGCAAGCAAAGGACACACAGGGGTATACACATGGGGTGAGACACACGGGGTGATACATACAGAGGTGAGACACACAGGGGTGATACACACAGGGGTGACACAGAGTGAGACGACAGCTTGGGAACTGGAGCAGCTTCTAAACCTTGCACCACAACTGTGTGGCTTTAGCACTGAAAGTTTTCTAAAACACTGTTTGAAAAGATACTGATTTTCTGTTCTGTTCACCGATGTTGGCATGATGCAATAAACATGTGTCATACAGTAATGGACGGCAGACCTCAAAACCGGCCCCCCGTCTCAGGGTATATTCCCTCGTTCTCCTGCTCTCCGCTGTGAGGAATGTGACCCCAGAGTAAGCAGGCTGTGAATAATGGCTGAAACTGAAACTTCACGGAGCCGGATTGGAAAAACAGGTGGACAGAGGAAAAGAGAGGCACAGTCCATAAATCACATGTTACAAAGTGCGCTGCACTGACAACGCTGCCCCTCGCTGGCCACTGCTGGGATTTAGTGAGATCAAAAGATCGTTTGCTTGCACGGGAATGAACTCCTGAGGTCAAACAGCAGATTGGAGACCTGCTGAAGTTGATTTTGCTCCTCTTTATGGTCCTTACAGGTGCACTCATTTTCACACACATGCACATACTTGTGTGTACACACCCTGCACACCCTACAGAACAGGCAGTGACTCTACCAGAAACACAGAGTGCCACCAATTGTCATTTGATTGGTCGAGAAAGTTGCTATGTTCATTTTCCAGCGGGTGAATTTTTCACCTGACAACTGACTTTCCGTATTTTTTGACAGGATTTTCACGACTCAGCACTCTTTACAAAACTTTACAGTGCATTGTCAATTTTCAGTAGATTTGGTTCTCTGTGCTGTACTGGTTTATGAAGCACAGATAGTCAGCTAGTTTCTCCTCTCCTGGGAGCAGCACAGCTGAGGGGTGTAGCCCTGTGTCCAGCTGACAGGTGTAATTCTGTGTCTACCTGACTGGTGTTGTTCTGTGTCCAGATAATGGGTGTATTTCTGTGTCCAGCTGATGGCTGTAGTTCTGTGTCCAGCTGATGGGTGTAATACTGTGTCTAGCTGATGGGTATAGTTCTGTGATGAGCTGATGAGTGTAGTTCTGTGTCTAGCTGATGGGTATAGTTCTGTGATGAGCTGATGGGTGTAGTTCTGTGTCTAGCTGATGGGTGTAGTTCAGTGTTTCACAGCCCAACCGCTGACACACTTTTTACACTTGCCTTCTCGCACACTGGAAACCTCAAAACGTTTCCTCTGAGAAGTTTCTCTCCCTCTCTGCTGCTCAGCCACACAGAAGCAAAACCTTCATTGGCATGTTTACCCACTAAATAATTTATGTTGTAATGAGAGGGAGATTGATTTAGAGGATGAGAGAGAACGAGTGCTTATAGAGCTCTATTTTTTAAGATGGAGCACATGTCTTGCAGCCAACAGCTAGTCATTACTCATTAACAGAGGAAAGTTACATCACAGTTACATCACGGTAATGGTTCACATTGTGGGTATATCAGGACATGTTGTAACACACGTGGAAACAAGGTTACCTGCTGTCTAGCTAATAGTTAATATACTATTATTTTTTTGCAGATTGTGGGTTTCATTTAATTTATTTAGGAGCGTTGAAGCTAAATTTGATTACAATGTTTTAGTATAACGGTAACATTAGTGTCATATACTGCGTTAGATGTAGTTGTAGTCCTTTTTTAACCCAGTTATGTGGTGTTGTGTGGTTGGTGTTCTGTAACAGACTTTAAAATGTTCCAAGTCAGTAGTCTGACTACAGAGTTGTCACACGTTACTGGCTATGTGTGGCTTACAATAGCAGGACATATGCAGAGTAGCTACTAATCAGAGGAAATGAAGATTGACGCTTCAAGGCCATACTGGTGCATAATGGAGTTTAATTTGAATAAATGCACTGATTAGTAACCCGAGGACAGCCAGGGGGAAACACCCACGCTAGTTTCCGTCTCCCTGCTCTGCAGAACCGTAGTGGGCGGGCTAAAACTGGCTTTTTGTTCAGACTATTTGTAGACTGAATAAGACCAGGAACGAAACAACCAGGTCAACAGGGGCCAGATTTAAATAGCCTGTGCCTTTTTGAAAAAGAAAATCGAGGGTTCTTATATTTGTGCGGAGACTGTCTCCGCAGTGCTCGCTTTAGTGCGCTGAGACTGATTTTACGAAACAGTAGCTAAATGTGGTCTGTGGTCTGAAAAACGCCACAGAATTTGCTGCGGGTTAGAGGTAGCGCTAAACACACACGTGTGATTTGTAAGACTGAGGTGGTCGGTATGGACAAGGAAGCAGTTTGTCAGCAGTTGTGGTAGACCTTATAAACGTTACAAGAACCTGTACCACAGGTTCAAAAGGTGAAGGAGGGCCTCAGAGACTCCAGAAAGCCAGCGGCGCGCTGGATGAATTAGCACCAGATGTTTGACGCTCTGATTTTTCCCTTTCATGTGTTAGCCGTTAAAATATGTGAATGTAGCAACAACAACAGCAAAAAAAAAAGAACTCTGATTCACCCCAAACTCTGATTGGTTCCCAGAGCCATTTCTGATTTATGCTTGAGCAGATATGGCGTGTAAACCAACCTAATGCATTATGGTTTCTGAGCACGACCACATCTTTGTTCGGTTTGTTTGGGTTTTTTTGCTCCCTTCTTTTATCTTCGCCAGCTCTAGTAGACAACGCCGCGTGTCAGTGTCTAGTCGAGTGTCTTTCAGCCAGTCGCTGTCTCGAATCCATTTCTGTAGTGTGAGGCTCATGTGAGGTGGTCCAGTTGAGTGCAGGAGAAGAGTGGAGGAACTCGATCTTCTGTCTCCTTTCATGTGTTTCGGTCAGAATTTACTGCCAGTCTAGCGTAGATCTTGCTTATAGTCTTGATTAGGACTCAACGATTAACGTTTCTAAACCTTCATCGTTTTATAGCAGGTTAGAAGAGGAAACCACACCTCTTTGATCTGTTTATTCCAAACTGATGCCAGATTCTGCTCCTGCTGGGCTCGGCAAGTCAAGCGCAGCTTCTGTGAAGCACAAACTGATGAAACCCAGGCAGGAGACCAACACTGAGCAGCCTGCTCAACGTCCCCTCATTCAGGCAGTAGCACGTCCTCCGTAGGACAGGTGTGGAAGGCTGCATTACCATCAGCTAAATCACAGAACTTTTCATGCATCTTATGAATGATCTTTCACCATGACCCATGCAGAAACAGAACCACATTCCAGTCTCAATCTCACAAAACTAATATGTCACAATTACTTTCTGTTATCTTCTCAGACCATTGTATAACTTATCTATTTATGATAAACTTATAACTTGCTAACTTGTGATCTAGATCGATGAATTAAAATGTATACTTTGTACAGTAAAGCACTTTGAGGAAGCTAACAGAAGATAAGAGCCTCATGAAAGCACTTAAATGCTGTCAAAAACCAATAAGGTGTGTTGTATTGTTTTTTTATGGGATGTTGCCTGTAATGACTGGTAATATCAGTGCATTACTGAAATAAATTATGCACAGATGAGAGTGAATATAATCCCATTGCTACACTGTTGCAGCTTTTAGCCAAACTACAAGCCTGTTTTATACAGTGTTCTAATATAGGCATTAAAATATCCGCCATCAAATAAATCTTTTAACACAAGGAGAAATGGATAAGAAATACCTGAGAGACATTTGTCTCTGTCATTCTGCTTCCATAAGAGATGATGATCTGAGGGAGCAGCTTGGATGTGGATGCTGGCTTCTGTTCTCTGTATCCAGTAAACAGAACCACTACGTTGCATTTAAATTAAAGGCTTGCAGAAATTAGCATCTATAAGCTGCTATCCCCTATAGCATCTTCCTGTGGTCACGGTGCAAAAAGAATTGCTTACCCTCTCATTTGCATGCTTAATCTGATCACGATTTGCAAACTGGCATTGTCCGAGCCACTTGGTTTCACGAGAAAAGCGCTGATGGTGCCTATCCAGCAATTTGCATAGACGTGAATGACCTTGGGAGGCTGAGATGGAGAGAGAGACGGTCTAGAGCGGATAGATAGTGTCTAATATTTACTCAGCTTACAAGAAACTCCATCAGATGCCCAGTAAACTGTGACCAAAGCATTCATCGAGAAAATGACCAAGTAATTACTCTTACAGACTGAATTAACTGGCGATATTAAAAAACCTTCTTTTCTCCTTTTCATTTGCCTCAGAAGTAATTCAGAGAATTTCGTCCATTCATGCATTATTCATGTCTATTGTCCTTCATAATGATGTTCCTTAGCTCATGCATATCATACATTGACAATTACAGTTTTTCTTTTATCATATTATATTTTGTAATTCCAGGAAATAATGCTTCATTTTCATGGTGGATTTGGAAGTCACATCCCATAATTCTGGCTTGGCTACTTCACTCACACATACGTAGTCAGAGGTACTGTAGTGTAGCAAAAAGTTGAAACTTACAAAAGCCTTTATGTTGCTGTTTGCTGTCTGGCAAGTACCATGTTCTCACACACACACACACACACACACACACACACACACACACACACACAAGAATGCAATAAAGAGCAGCTTTCACCAAACTCGGACTCATTTGGACCTCTGCCCTGAGTTGTTTGGGCCCACAACAGAGTCAAGCAGGAGAGATTATAGCGGCCTGTTGCCACAAGCGTAGGCAGGAGCCATTACTTCAGAATCGAATGTCCTGAAGAAGGTGCTTTTCCTCTGTCACAGACCCCCTCATTAAACATCTGAAGAATTCCCCTCCTTTTGTGACTTTGACACTTGGCTAATGACAGACGTTGCTGCAGGGCCAAAATGAGGTTTCACAGTGTTGAAAAGCAGGTTTGGGATTATTGTTTATGCAGGACCATAAGCCTGCAGGAATGCAGTCTCACCTCAAACTATTTTGTTACGCAAATGCCTTTTCAAACAGTGTCTAGGCTTGTCAGTAGGTCTTCGGTGGTTTTATTTCATTTAAAAGGCAAAATACCACAAAAGGTCTAACTGTAGTGCAGCAGTTTTTTTACTTTAAAGTCTGGTGGGTAGTGTAGCCTACTTTATTAAAAAAACATCACCTGTCATTATATTTTTTTTATTGAATCATATTTGTTGAATCATTACTGTGACTCTCATTATTCTCAAAATAATGAATCAGCGTGACTCCTCAGTGTGAACAGTGACTCCTCTGTGTGAACAGTTTTGACACTGTTGCTCATCGGCAATAATTCAGGAACTTTCGGCACTTGTTCTGGATCTTTCCTGCCGGATGACTGTGGGATGCTGGATGCACCTCAGGCCGGTCTGTCAACGGAGCACTTTGGATTTCTTTCGCATTCTTTGTCTTTGTGTGTTTAATTATGTACATTAATCAGCGCGTGTCACAATGGAGTGCAGGTTCGAGCAGAGCCCCGACTAGCTGACATCTTCATTCAGCACGAGATGCCCAAACCAACCCCTCAGGAGTAACGTCTCATGGTTACTTTATACCTGTCAGGCAGGTGGCAGAGAGGGTAAAAACATCAATTTATCCAGGCCAAAAATGGAATGAACATCCACAAAGACACCTGATTAGCATCTGAACAGAGCCCTGGCTGTGTTTGAACTGGGTTAAGGGTTTAATCATGGAATGAAAAATGGATTCTGACTTTAAAGCTCGGTTTGCTTCTTTTTGTGAAGGTTGCTGACAGGAAATGAATGGTTTTTGAGTTTTGGGTTTTTGGGGTTGATATCTCCAGCCAATAGATGTAGCACAGGTGTGTGCGTGTGTTTGTGTGTGTGTGTGTGTGTGTTATATCTCATTTTGCCTTAAATGTCAAGACCAGCGAATTACTGTGAGTGCCACCATCTTCTGTATGCTTCTCTCCCTCTTGGTCAATATCATTATCAGTCTAGATACATTTCATTTCTTTTGTTCCTCTGAGCTCAGCTGTCCTTTGGTCCAGAGAGGCCCTTACCCCTCACGTCTTCCCGTCTGCCTCTGCAGACGACATGCAGACAGCCCATGGACTCCCCAGAGGGGCCCGTTGTTCCGAATCCTGGTTCCTCGTGAGCCGCGGGACTGGAATAACGCTCCATATCCCATAATCCTCCCCATGCTGTCCTCTGGAAGCTAATCACATCCACAGAGAGATGCGGAGGTCCCAGTACGGTCGAGCAGGACTAGGAGAGAGGGCACACTGACAGCACAAACGGCCCTAATCCTCAAACTCTGGCCTGGCCATCCAACCTGTGCAGTAAACAGTCTACATGTGTTGTGCATCACAGCACAGCTGTAGTAGTTCACACTCCACTGACATATGGTTAGGGACATTTAAATATCCAGTGTTAGAGATGAAAAGGCTATAACAGTAAGGGTGCAGTGTGAAAATTGTGGGTGTGTGTTGTGTTTTGCTCTGTCTGAAGGACACTGAATTATCAAGAGCTTTTTTGGTTTTCTTCCTTTAAGTATAAGCACTTTCTTCTGAATCCAGTAATTGAGCTGATCAAGCAGTCTGAGTGTGCTCTTGTGTCAGTGAGGGAGTGGGAAGGAGAGGTCCCTGTGGTTGCACAATAGTGTCCACTTAAACCAACACACACACACACACACACACACACACACCATGCTGAAAGCAGGTAATCCATCCTCTCTCAGTTCACTGTAATAAATTACTGAGAAACACTGTGCTGGCCCAAAAGCTTGGCACGGTATGTATCATTGCCCTGGTGAGTGGAGTGAACCTCCACTTTCTGCTCATCATCGAGCAACTCTACTGCTGTCTGTTCAGATCAGTGCAGAGAATCACTCCACCCAGAATGGAACTTGCTCCCTTATTGAGTCAGAAACTATGAGAAAAGACTCAAGCTAGCACTGGACTGTCTGTAGCACCGGCTCATGTGGACCTGGCTAATGAGTCACAAGGGGAGTGCGGTAGGATGGGTTACGGAGTGTGTGTGGGGGTGGGCGGGGGCTGAATCTGGGGTGAACCTGGAGGGCAGCTGGGCGCACCACCTGTTAATGAGCTGTGAAGTGGCCCCCATGTGAGATCTGGCTGGTGCACTGAGCTCCCAGTGGGCCTGGGGTGGGGTGGGGGGGTGGAGCAGAGGCTCCAGCTGCCCCGGTTCTGCCCGGAGCGGTTCTGCCCGAGTACTCCTCTATGTGGACAGACTGTTTGCACAAGCCTCTGTGGCTCAGTGCTGGTTTAAAGCTTAGCTTCTTTACTAATGTCTATTGTCCTTCATAATGATTTTCCATAGCTCATGCATATCATACATTGGCAACTGCAGATCTTCTTTTAACATATTATGGACTGTAATTCCAGGAAATAATGTACTTTAATAACATATCCATGCACACACCAAGATGTATTGTAGGGTCCCAGACAGCTGGGGTTCTCAGCTAAAATCCGAAATACAGGGTGACGATAATTACCTTTTAAATATTAATCTGTGCCTACAAAACAGGTCCTGATAAATGGAGAGCTTCTCCCTGCCCAGCATTGGATAATCAGTCGTCTATTGGAACAAGCAGTAGTGTATTACCTTAATAACATAATTAATAATAAGACATTAATAAGATAAATTAATAACATGGTGTCGATACACAAACAGAACGTTTTATACTGTGCATGCCTGCCATTCATGTGTTTATTTAAGCACTTCTGTGGTCAAAAAGAACTCCAATATTGCATTGTAGTGTTTTAATTTGAAGAAAAATGAAAATGGGTTATTACTGTGTGTATTGGACAGTAAAGTATCAGTGAAATATCACAGGTGCAGAGATGTCTAATATACAGTGAAGTGTAACCAGCGTCTCTAGCAATTATATATGCGTGTTACTTATGCAGACTAATTTCACAGCTTCTCGCTACAATAAAAGCAAAGTGAGAGACGCTAATGTTGATGGAAGTGTTGCCAAACATTACAAATCAACAATAATTACAAGTGAGGCCAGTTTAAACTGACACATTTCTCTCCACAGGCAGCCATGGGCAATTACTATGTCCACACAGAGAATTTGACCCTCTCTCCGTTTACGTTAGCATTTAGCATGCTGGCCACGACGTATCGGTAGGAGGTCCTGAGGAGATCGACAATGATCACAACGCTCTGGGCAGGAAGTGATCGCAGACGAGCTCTTTGTCCGAGGGTCAGGGTGTCCTCTGTCTGCCGTTCATCCTCTCAACTATGCCAATCTTCATTTGGAATCGTGCGTTTGGACAGATTGTAGTGTGGTCAGCTGGTGAATTCTGACTGACTTTTCATTAAACACCTCCCTCCACCTCCCCCCTCTCCTCCCTGGCCCAAATTATCTCCCTGTCAATGCCCCACAATAGAAGTGGGCATGGCTCAGTCTGATTTATCCCACATTTAGCCATCAAAGGGGCATTAACCCCACCCCTTTACCCCACTCCCCAGAATTGCCCTCCCATCCAGCCCCAGGCCAGGCAGAAGAGTGACAGTCTATTAAACAGGGAAAGTGACATCCTTTGCCTGGGGTGTGGCTATAGTCAATGAGTGTATTTAGGACTAAATATGATAAGACGCGGTCTGTGTGTGAATTTGGAGTGGGTGGTCCTGGTTCTGCTCTCTGGAGGAGTCTGGGCACAGCATAAACGTATGCCCTGACACCACACACACCCACGGACTCAGTCTACCAGAGGACGCACACACACCAGGGCAGCCCGACTGCAGACTGGACCGATCTTGACTTTCAGCTACTCATTGAGACCCACTGCTTACACCTATCAGCATCTTCCTATGGATTAATGGCAGACAGCTGATTGGACCCTCTATTTGTGATCGATTGCATCATTTCCTGCTCAACTCACCCCGACTTAGACTGCGATCCGTTTTTGGATGTGGGAATGCGGGTTGGGGCCCGTTGTTGCGGTCCGGTCCGCGTCAGTGTGTGTCTGTTCTGGGCCCTGTTCCTGCCCAGCTGCCTGGCCCAGGGCTCCTCAGCCGCCCCGTTGGTGCCGGTGGTCTCTGACTTTCCTCAGCACCTCTCAGACCATGTGTTACCCCCAACAGACACGGGCGCTCCGGAGTCGGCCAAGCGGGGGGTCACGCCCGCCCCTGACCCTGGACTCGAAGAGGGCAACACTCTGGGCTACACAGGTAACGTCCGCTTCCTGCTCTGTTGCTCTGCACCACGCCCCTCCGTCGCCATGGCACCTTTGTTCCCCCTCCCATGTCTGTCCCATCAGTCTGTCTCCTGTCCCTCACTCACTATCTTCTCTCATAACTTGCTCTCCTGTAGTTTGTTGTAAAGTCTGTGAAAGGTGGATCATGATATGCCCATTATCTGACAATACCAAATGCAGTGTTGGTTGGCTTTTACCTGGCATAGAACATAGAAGCCGATGAGAACAGATTAGTCATTAAGAGGTAATTAAATAGGAAGTAATTAACAAAAACGAATATCTGACTACTCTTAGGGTAATGATTGCTATAGAGAACCATTTGAATGTACAGTAGAAAAGCATCTTAAGGATATTTCTGAAAACAATGACTCATGTTCTGATTTGCATATGCCCCTTTTCTAATCAGTATATGAACTGCGTGAAGAATTATTTTAGCAAATATTTCAGGAAAGTTGATTTGTGAGACATGCAGAACCTCTAGATGTCACCTTGTTGTGTAGAATGTAAAGAGGTGATGTATAGTGATGGAGTCACTGAAGAGGCAGGAAACAGAGCACCACTTTTCAGATTGCATTTACGTAGATGAGATGAGAGATCTAAAGGGAAGGGAGATCTGAACGTCCTCCTTTCTGTTCTAGTGAAAATCGAAGTCACCTTCCCAGGACGTAGGGATGATCTCACAGTCTCAGCTGGTGGGCTCTGTTATTCTTGGAGACAGTTCGCTAACACTGTGACCTTTGTTAGGAAAACAAGTCGATAAGTGAAAAGCAGCTTTCACTCTGTGGGTGATCCATGGGGAGAACTCCAGATTCACACACTAAAGGAGAACTTTACTGCCCATAATGCTCCTGCAGCTGAACTTCTCTCAATGTTACAGATTTTTGACACTGACGGAATCGAGCCTGACAGTATTGGGGAGGCATGTATTTATAAACTTATACATAGTGCATATAACATACATTTTCTTTAAGATTCCTTTTTACAACCAAACACTCAGTCTCAGGATAATTACAAATGTCACACTATGCCTTGGACATGTACTGCACTCCTCCTCTGTCTTTAAACACACGTGTTCAACACACGTGTGAGCACCTCCATTATGGTCTAGTGTTCAACACACGTGTGAGCACCTCCATTATGGTCTATAGTGTTCAACACACGTGTGAGCACCTCCATTATGGT
>JAOXYF010000013.1:412393-426780 GCA_028565775.1 Sternarchorhynchus goeldii | reverse complement strand
GGGGGGGTGAAGGAGAGAGGGATCTTTTTTTGCACACAGCCTGCATTACCCCCTCACCCTTATAAGACTACAGCCCAGGGTTTTTGAGAGAGGTGTGGGGGGGTATCCTGCCTGAAAGAGATGCCCCAGCATGGAGTCCAAAGGGGTCACCCCCCTCCCCCCCGCCATTATTTTTTCACCATCCCCACACAGACATTACAAGAAAAGAGAAAACGTCCCCAAACTTGCTTTGAATATCAAGCAGAGAATTACAGGGAGAATAGGAAGAAGGGTTTTTATGTGTGAGTTATTGGTGTAGAAAATGAAGGGAATTGGACTTCAGCACAAAGATTGTCTGTGATGTCCATGTTTGTGACTGGCTCATTAAAAAAGGCCCCATATTCCAGCATGGTAATGAACAGAATGAGCTTCCAGAGCAGACCTGATTTTGTGGTTGTGCAGAGTTTGTGGTAGTCTGGTGAGGTTTGGAGAAGATTGGCGTTCACTTCTCAGTAATTGGTAATATCTATGTACTGGTTTTAGACTGAAGTCATACATTATTATTTCCTCTACTATAAAATTTGGATTATAAATGTCTTATAGTGGATTATTTCTGAGGACAACCACATTCTGAATGTTGGGATCTTTATCATGGAAGGACAAAGCATTCCTCGAGAGTCTACAGTCATGGAGATCCACATACATTAAATATCTTAAACTGGATAAACCTAAGAAACAGAATAGGATCATCCTCACAGATACTAACTGTGGCATTGCTTTGCGAAGAACCTGTCTTCTACTGAGCTAGCAGGTCTGTAGTGTCGCTGGTCCCCAGGCTTGTTATGCGTACCATATCTCTGGCTGTGGCAGCCTTAGCTGTTCTTCTTTTGGTGGGGGTTCAGCACGAGGTTCCTCCAGGCAGCGCCGGCTGCGTGGAGCTGAGGGGCCCATCCTCAGACCGGTGCGGGCACCGGCGGGTGGACCCCCGCGGACGCCACTCCGGCCCTCCCTCGTCGCGTCGCTCCGGCAGCAAAGCTCACAGATGCCAGAAGATCTCCCATAGTAAGTTTGATTATCAGCAGATTAGTTTTGAAAATTTGTGTTAGTGAATGATGGTTCAGAAAACCAGGACAATATTTTCTGAAGCTCCAACCATGTCTGTGGGCAATATGAGCAGAACAAACTAACAGACAGATATGTGAAATGATTCATATTTTAGTTATGAGTAGATAAAGGATAAATATATTTTATGGTTAGAATTTACTGACATAGAATTCAACTCATAAGAAGCTATGAACAAGCAAAATGAAGTTATATGAATATTCACACCAAATAAACTGTAGATCGTAAGCTCACAGCAGAATAAACTGGACATTTAAAAATAGTGCTTTTCCTAGGTGGATTGCTGATGGATTGACATTTGACTCAGGTGTTGACGGCTCTCTGCTGTCCCCTCTGTACTAGTCCGTGCTGTAACAGCCACTGCCAACATGCCCCTCCTGCTCCTGACTGTTGTAGATGTGAGGAGTACCCTGACAATCTGCACTACCAAAACCACTTCGCCTTCTCAGATTTGGATGCACTTGAAATAAATATTGGCCTCTTTTTGAAGGCAAATTGTATAATTAAGTTAATTCATTTTATCCTAAATCTTAACGTTTAAATATGCTTAAATTGCAAAGATAACTGAGAAAAATTCTGTGTTATAGAACATTATTCAAGATTAATTTTGGGGTAGGATTAAAAAAACAAACCAAACAAAGAAATGGCAAAACTGCCTTGTCCAGCGAGTGTTCATTACATTACTGAACAGCAGAGGGCGTCGTTGCCATGTGAATGGACGAACCAATTGCCGGCCGTCAGCGTTGCATGTGCGCAGTAACCAACGTGCACTGCTTAGAAAACTACCCAGTAAAACAAACACCATATATTATTTGTTTAATGTGAAATTTAGTTAATTTACCAAGCTATAAATTTGCTTTGTTATCACAAATACCTTAATTATTCAATAAACGAATAGTAATGTCCTAATTCTACAATGCAAGCAAACTGACAAATCATTTCCTTTCCCCTTAGAATAGTAGAATTAGAATAGTAAATAGAAACATTAGTTCTTTAGTCATCAGCACTAAATGAGTACAAGCAAACATTGCAATAGCCCAATTTAGTCAAATACACCACACATAGATTTTGTTTTTTGTGAGATTTGGGTGTCTTTCTATGTCCAAATTAAGCATAAAAGTTAAAGATGGATTAAACACGTGATACACACGCGATAAAACTTATTAGACAACAGATAAACTATTAGATAGGTCTTGTGCGTTCGCGAGACCGGATTGTTAGAGGTTAAAATTCTCCCATGGAAAAATCCATTGTTCGATTCTTTGGAGGGGGGAATTGGCACATACCATTCGAGCTACCATTCATGCCGTTTGAATGAAGTACCGTTGTTTCAAATTCCCTCTGCCGGAGGTGATGGATCTGCGATGCAGCGACAGGGATAGTAAAATTGAAACGTGCAGAAATAAAAAATATATATATTAAAAAATATTGGAATTAACCGCCGCTCATCGAAAAGTAGTGGAAAAGAGGATATGAACTAAGGATCTAAAGTAATCAAATTCTCCAGCATCAGCCTCTCTGTCTCCTAAGGAAATATCTATGAAGTTTATCGTACGAGTTCAAAAGTGGTACTCTTGTGGTAAAACATGATGTGACAGTGCGTGATATACAGTCTGGGTGGACGTTCCTGGCAGCTTTACGAAATTCAAAAAGTCAGTTACCGAACTTTTCAGATGAGTGTGGGCTTTATCCGCCTGCCTTGCATTGGTTTTGAATAGGGTCTTGAGGATGCGTCTTCAGCGCGAGCGACTGGAGGATACTTCACTAACTTGGCTAGGACACGACAAACTGGGATTGGATTTAGGTCGTTATTGCTTTTAACAGCGTGCATTCGAGTTCATTTAGACTGCTATAAAACAACATGGAACAGCTTTGAACGAGCCGACAAGCTGTCGTATCTTTTTTCATTCTCTCTTCGTGACTCATGGAGTACTCGCTCAGACCTACATAAAGTGGATTACGGTCAAGTTAGTGGGCTTGTAGTATATGTTCGTAGAATCACGATATTAAGTTGCCCGCAGATTTAAGCTGCTTTCAGCTTTGTGAACTTGGAAACGCTTTTCAGCAGAAAGATTATGAAGGATCGAAAACTTAATCAGAACTGGTAAATTCTGTGGATTACCAAAAAAACATAAAAACGTGTAGGCTGTTTTTGGAGAGACGATGGCAAGAAGCTTTGGATTTGTGCTTTTATTTGTACACATCTGCGCAGGTACGTACACCGTATAGTCTTCTATTAAACCCTGTCTGAAGCGCTTACTGTTCTACACACACACGCCCCCCTCCCCGGCGGCTCCTGCACAACTTTCGGTAACATTTAGTGGAGTTACAGGCTTACTTGAGGATTAACCTTAACCATTAGATAGGCCAGAGTACTGGACTACAGTGGACCTGTTCATTGTGCCTTTTTGTTTTTCTGACCGCTACAACTTCATTTATTTCTGTACACTGTACAGCGACATCCTTGAACAATCTCTTAACGCGTGTCCCGATGAATGCTATGAAACGCGTGTGCTTTCTTATTTTAATTAAACACGGTATAAGAATTTTGTCATGTTACAGCAGTGGTAAATGTTCCCTACACTCATAATTAATATACATCACAATATGTAAAACTCCCCTTCGCCCCCAAAAGTGCTTTATTTTAAATACATCTTGTGGATAAACTCTCTCTGCCTCTTTCTTTCTCTCGTTCACTCACTCATTCAAACACACAGATAAATACACACACACGCACAATCATCTATTTCCACTGCAAGTGTTGGCCATATTTGTTGTATTCTTCACTTCTTCGTTTAGGTATAAAATAAAATATTTTTTAAATAAAAACAAACAGTAGCAACAACAGCGCGAGCACCCTGAGCCTTAACGTCGCTGCCGCCGTAGGTACCCGGATCATAAAATGTTCCGTAGTGCTACAGAACCTGTTTGTCTCGTTTCGATGAATTGGTTTATCCTCTGTTGTTTAAAGTGAATGTTTCAAGTTCAGTCAGGCACTCTGCCTTTCGTTGGTGGTGTTGCTGTCCGCGCTGCGTTTGCTTCCGCGTGAAGGATGAGCAGGGCTTATGCGAGCACCGTCCATTGGTCTCCAGGCCCCTCGCTGCCTGGGGGCTGGTAGGCGTAGAGATGATTTGCACACTGCCACTGAAACCCTGACTGTAAATAACCGTAATCCAGACTCTGATCTCTGTCTCTTCCCACAGTAAGTGAAGCTAAAGGAAATCCAATCTAGAATAAACCTTCACCTCCATTTCATCCATAAAGTGTGTGGTGTTACGATACGCCCCATCAAGCTGTGTCAGTATGGAGCGTTGGTTCTCATGGTTGATTTTTAGCTAGGAAGCTACTGTACTATTAGGATACCTAATAATTTATTATTCACTTAAATAATATTTTGTATCACCCCATATTTATGAAACAATACAAACACCCTTATGTATGTTTCTTGGCTTTACGATTAGTCCCACATTTTGGTAAAAGTGCTGATTTAACATACCAGTTTTCTTTCAAGACACTTCAGTACTTCATTCATTGCATAATATTATAGCTTACGTTAGTCTTTGTAATTATCATTATGTGTGAAGTAATTATTTTCAAGTTAAGGCTTGGAAGAATATTCCAGTTTAGCTCCACTTTGACTTAAGCCTGTAGCTGAATATGGGTTTGAAGCCGTCATTCTGCAATCGTGAAAGGTAGAGGGAAAAAAGAGAGAGAGTTTACTCCAGTGAAACAGGAAGGACAGATGACGAAGCCATTTATTCACTTGACAAAGGCAGACATCAGTCTAAAACTCTGAATGAAGCGTTGCTGTAAATCCAGGAGTGTTTTGTAAGGCTGTCAGTCACAAGTGGAAAGAAAATGACATAAAACTGAAGCCATTTTTGAGTTCTTGATTCAGGCTAATGCCCAAAGCACAGACCTGGTTCTCTGGCTCTCTAACATCAATTCAGTAATGATGGTAGTTCAGGATTTTCATCATCTGATGTAAATATATGCTGGCATGTGGTTTTTCCAGTTGTATGTTGAGTTTGCCTATAGCTCTTCAGAAAGAGCCTGCTCTCTCAATGGCTTTGCGTTGGCATTTTGGTGTCCGGCGTTCGGTCCGGTGGAATAGAGTGTCTCTCAATGCCCTGGCTTCATGCAACACCTTCGGTGGTCCTGTGAGCAAGCGTCCAGGAGCACGACTGCAGGATGGCGGTGGGCCGAGGAAGCAGCGGAACGCTTTAACACGCTCCTGCTGGGACCGGGGTCGTGGGGTCACGGTTCCAACGTCGGGGAGGGGCCTCTCGTGCTCAGAGGATGCGCTGGCGCTGCTGTTCCCATGGTGATCTCTAGTTTCCCTGGGCACTGGGCATGCCCGCGGGGTGGAGGGGTTTAGGACGGCCTGTAGGGCAGTGTCAAGCGGCACTTGCATCTGCAGAAATGCCCGCCTGTAGGGCAGTCTTAAGCCACGCTGCTGTCTTCATGATGAGCTGAAGGCTCCTTGGTAGCATTTCATTTCTTTTCTGGAAATAATCAGTTAGACTGTGCGTGTAGGGTGTCATTACACGAAGAGACCATTTGGTTTAATAATTAATTTCCTAAATGATTTGAAATATGGTTTTACTTTACCCTTGCACCAGACTGCTATGAGCTGTATCCCAATAGGTTTGTGCTGAGTTTAAAAATGAATGACTGGTTTGCTGTTACCTCATCTCCTGGTGTAACCAAGCCTGTGAAGACTTGCCGGATATCTCAGCACTGCAGAGACGTTGTTAAGTGATATTGAGACATGATGAATGTGCAGATGTTAACGTGGTGATTCACTCTGTTGTCATACACTAAATAGCTCTTATCAGTGACTGATGTCTCATTTGTCACAAGTTCACCAACTTCTCACCCTGCGCTAACAGGAAAGATTCCGCTTCAGGGAATCTTTTCAAGTTGAAATGCCACTTTTGGAGCAGGGTTTCTGGGGTCTTCAACCCATGAACAACTCGCGGCACTAGATAGGAAGTTAAAGGAATCACTGAAGGAGTGACATGAAACATGGCTGCATTTCAGATGGATAGTGTTGATGGCTGTGAGTTACCTATTTCCTGTGTGTCCTCTGACTTTGAGTCATCTGGACTCCACATTTCAAGCAACGCATGAGACGTTTTTGCAGAAAAGCCTCTGCTCTGATGCATGGCAGTTGCTGTTTCACATGTCGAATGTTGGAGTGGTTCTCTGAAGGCTTCCTGGCCTCAGAAAGTCCTTTCCTGCAGGTGCTTCTGGCAGTTCTGTCCTAGACGGTATAGTGCAGTATGTGTACATTCCTGTGTGTGTGAGAGAGAAGAGAGAGAGACCATGGAATGACTGGAAGAATGTGGACTGCAGCTCTATTCACTGCATGACCCCCCCCCCCCCACCCCACAGCCGCTGTTTGGATGGATGGGGTCTTAAGCACGGATAATAAATTGTCAGGGTGTGAGCAGAACGCAGCAGGCACCAGAGCCCCGTTTAATGATGAATGTTCTCACAGGTGATCTGTGCATATGTCTTCAGCTGCTTCTCCCTCCCCTGGTTCACCTACAGTAGACTGACTTAGAATGGCCTCTGACTCTGAGTAGCCTGCATGGTGTGGGCTGTGCTGGAAGTTGATGTACGTACACAGCCTGAATCTGCTAATCCCGAGGACAGAACCGCTACTGGTGATCTCACGGTTGCTCTTGTTGACTAACCACCAGGAAGTGCTCTTTGCTGTTAGGGTTGAGGATTAGTAATCCTGATCCGTTCATACCTGTGAGAAACGACAGCACCCACTGAGCCATGTATATTGGCCTCTCCTAAATCCCAATTAGCGTCCATCTAAACCTAATTAAGTGGAATTAAACAGCTTGATGTTAAGGATTAAGGGTGAATGCTGGACTTGCAAATCTGCACATTCTCTTCACATTATTAAACTGCAGGAGGGTCTTTTTGCAGGAGGGCCTTTTTCCCATTGCAGTGATTGCTTTAGCCCAGTCTTTTCCTACTGCCTCAGCCAGGGAACGAATTAGCACATCAGATAAGGCTGTATCGACAACTCAGAGACCTGCTCTTCCCAAACCAAACACATCCTCTGTAATTGTCTTACAGGAGCTCTTTAATTGGATTAATTTAAAGATCAGCATATTGTCAATGCTCTACAATTTTCCAGGTCACGTTACCACCGATAAGAGCATAATTTAGTCTTGGACGCTGAGAGCACCAGGATGATGCATGGTCTCAGCCAAGAATCCTGGGGTCTCCGATTCCCCAGCCTCCACCAGTATAACCCTCCATGACCACCGTTACCACCTCCCTACCACCCACTTCACTCCTTTTATGCTCACGGCATTTGAGACCCTCACAGATTGCAGGTATACCTCTGCCCATCAGTAGGGCCAGTAGGGTGATGAAGAACACCCCGAGTAAAATGTGGAGATGTTGGTGGCCTCTTCTTTGGAGGTTGGTAGCCATGTCCATCTGTCTGGGAATGGAGTGTGATGTCACTGTGGGCCCGTGACAGTTGGACAATGTTAAACCCTTTGGAAGGCAGGGGCAAGAGCGGTCAAGCCTCGGTGGTTTTGGAGGTCATTCATACAGGGATTATAAGGGGAGGAGACACTCTGGAGATGGAGTTATTCGTCATGGTCCAGTTGGTGGTGGCTGGTGTTGGAATGAAAGTTGAAGTGAATGTGTCAGAGGTGTTTTCTTACTGAGGGAGATATAATCTTTAATGCTTTACATTACTGATATAATATGTAGCTGCTGATATCTGTCTGTTGCCTAAGGTTTCCTGCTTCTTCTGTGGGAACTTAGAACCATGCTGTTTACATCAGCAGAATGCCGTTCAGTGTTAATGAGCAAGGCCTGCCGATTCTTCCACTGCGAAACAGTATGTCAGCTCTTTGCTTTTTGAGTAACCCTTTATTGATTTTTTAAAAACTGTGGTTAGAATATGGTTGTTTTTTTTTTATGGAATTTTGAATAAGTTTGGTGTTGGCCACACAGTCGTGCCGGGATGAATATTTGGCCCCTCCTCTGCTTGTCAGATGAATCTTGGTGAGAAATGGCTTATTTTCTCGGTGTGACTAAAAAGCGAGTGAAGTATCCCCCTTTCTCCCGCCTCCTCCCCCGGCACCCCTTTATTTTGCTTGGTTTTAAGACTCGCCTTTTTGTTGCTGGTCAGCGCAGTGCTTTTGACAGATGAAGCGGGCCGCCACAGAGAGAGCCCCCTGCGGGGTCTGCCACGGGCTCCAGGTCTTGTGACGCCTCAACGGGGTAATTGTTTGACTCGTCGAAAGAGGAGGGGCTGTCGGTGGAGGGTTTGGGGTTCACAATAGCCTCCCCCCCCCACACCCCCAACCCCCCAGCCAGGGACTAGGAAGGCAGACCCAGCTTCATCTAAAAATACAAATAGCAAAATGGGCCAAAAATGAACGTCCTGTTTCAGAACGAAGACGAAGAAAAGCGTTGAAAAGTGCCCGTCGCTTCGACCAAATGGTTTTCAGGATTTCATTTTTAGCTGTCAGGCTTTGGAATGGTAAAAATGATTCTTTAAGCGTTTTTCCTCGTCCAGCAGTTAATGGGTGCTTATGTCTGACATTTTTCAGGACTTTTTTCAGCAGTCCAGACTTCACAAGAGCAGACACTCAGGCTGCACCCAGTGTGTATTTGTTGCAGGATAGAAATGTGCCATTACTGCTGCTACATGCATTTTAAAGAGACTTGCACCCAGTCTTTTCTTGTCCTCTGCTGGGAATACTGAGGTCTGAAAGATGGTATTGAAGACAGCCATTCCTCCACGCTGCCCCTCCCTCTTCCACCCTCATTCTCGGTTCCTTGACAAGATCAGCTTCCTTGCCCTGGTGACCATTCTGTTTCCTGCACTGTGGAAAGCTTGGATACACTTTTGAAATGCTAAAAATCTCTTTTGGATGTGCCTGTCTGATGGAGAGAGCACAGCAAAGCGGATGGAGAGAGGGGGGGGATTAAATTAGCAGGAAAAAGAAGGGCCACTAATTAGTTGATTTAAAGACATGGACCCTCCCCCTCATACCCTGTTCACCTTCTCACATAGACTAGCTTTGATCCCTCTCAGCCCTACTGCATTATGGGTAAGTGATGTTCTTCAGTTATAGACCTCCTCCCTCTCAAGCTCCTGAACCAGCAACCTCTAATTGGACTTTGCTTTTAAACCCTACACTGTTTATCACGTCATACTTTTCACTTTGACAAGAATAAAAATATGTTGATATCTCGCTTTAACGTGACAGTTACCCAAGGGCCTTCCCAGCCGAGGAAATAGCTTTATGACAAATTTGTGTCAGATCAGCTACCCAAACTGCTTCATGCCCCGAGGCCGATCCTCGGATAGATAAGCTCTGCAATAAAAGCATGTGTTCTTCATACAAGCAAACTCAGACGAGCACCTGTCCTTGAAACTCGATAAGGATATACAGGTTGACATTATACCTTACTATGCAGAAATATCTCCGGACATGGAGAACGGTCAACACGTTGTGATGTATTTATGGACGAGATAAAATATCGGCTTGATTATACTGCAGCTTGTTTACAAGTGCTTGGCTAATGGTTTGGAACCATGCTAAGCTAATGGCATGTTGTTCTGAGGTTTTGATTTAATGTGCTCCAGTAATTTAAATATATGCAGGAAAACAAGTCCTAATTCTCTGGCCCAGAGCCAGAGCGCTCCTGTTAAAAGCGACTTTACCTTGTTGTGTTTTTCGCTAACTGAAATGGTGTAGACATAAATGCCTGTGTATGCTAAACTGATTTCGCTCCAGTGTCACAAGTTATTGTTGGCTTTGACAGAAATGTCACTGATTTCGTATATCCCAATAGATTTGCAGCTGTTTGAGGTAAACAAGTCATTGTGACTGGTCGGTATTCCAGCACTGAATGAATCAGAACAAATAAATCAATTCAGTACTTGCACCTGAAAAACACATGCATCCAAGATGGGAGTAAATATGTTTAATCAGAAGGTAATGTGTAAAATAGAGCTGTTTCAGTTAGCGGCATATCATATTAAACTTAGCACTTTGTCACATCTGTTCAGTCTAACCAGGCTTTTAAAGAATGTTCACATGAGGGATTGTTTCTCCTTTCTCGGATGGATGCTCGGCTAACACTTGACTCGTGTAAGATAAGCCGCGTGGCTGGAGCCTCTTGCTAAGGCTGGCGCACAGCTATGCTAGCAGCTATGGTAGCACTTAATCATCGTAGCCGTCAATCAAGCCTGAAGCGTTGCGGCTCGCGTTTCCGTCCGAGCCTGCGTTTCTGTCCGAGCTCGCTCAACGGCGGCGACTGTAGCTCTCCATTGTCCTTTTTCATCGCGACGCATGTGGTGGAGCTGCGTCAGAGCTGACTGACAAGCCGAATCTGTCAAGCGCAGACCTTTATTACCGTAGACGGAGAGTTTTTAATAGACAATAGAAATGTCAGCGTTCTCAAGGTGATGACCTCAGGGGAGAAACGACATTCAGATAATGCTTGTAGTGAAAGCCTTCTGTAATTATAGATCTGCAGAATTCAGATTTCTATTATACTGGAAGACCATGCTGGGTCTTTAACGAGCTTACTGGCATTAAGAGCTGAAGTTAATTGGGGGGAAAAGCAGCGGAGGCTGGAGGTGAAACATATCTGGGTTCACGTGCTCTGGCTGAATTCAGATCATCCATTTACGAACTACCTCAGAACACTGTAAAACTCTCTCAGAGTGCTCCTGAGCCCCATCTTCAGCCGTTTCACTGCGTTCCGCCCCATGGAATTAAGCGTATTGAAACCTGTGCTGAGTTTATAGTCTGGACTGTGTTTTTACTTGAAAAACCGACTGAAAATCACATTTCAAATATATCCGCGCATCAGACATGCTACTGGCGTCTGAAGCAAAAGATCCAGTCCATGGAGCGCTGCATGGGAAACCCCTTTTCTTAGCAGCCCTTTAAAAGCAGTGTTAAGTAATCAGCCCTTTGTTCCATTTCTCCCGAGGCTCTTGAAACATTAACACTGTGCTCTGCAGGCAGCATGTCCAGCATGTCATTTCCCCTGCGTTCGCCTTGTCCGCCGATAACCGCTACAAGTCATCTGATAAGTGCTCCAGTGTAATCCAGTCTCCACTCCTCCCCCGCCACATCTGCCATCTACTAAATGATATTTAAATGCCATTTGATTTCCTCCATCACCCCCTTCCTCCTGGCTGGCCTTCTCTGTGACTCTGGCAACCTTACAGAGACTCTTCCCGATCCTGGCGCGGGGCCCTGAGCGCCATATTCTTCCCCGGGTGGACGGAGCCAAGCAAGGTCTAGGGTTAAGTTCGCCACCCATCGTGATGTGGCAGGGAGGGGGTGTGACCTTGGTAAATGCAGGCCTGTTATTGGATGTCAACGTGGGCCGATGTGGACGGTGGGAGAGAGCAACGTGGTAGCAGGAAAGGAAGGTCAAACGTACAGAGCGTGATGAATACATGATGCATAAAGATTTATTTCTCGTTTTTAAGCACCAAATGCTTCCACAGGCCTGATTTAGCATCGTTCTGCGGTTCTCTGGTAACTGATATATGGAGAAGACTGTGGTCAGAACCTACAAATTTGACTCGACAAAGAGACAAAAAGTAGATGTAATTTGCAGTACACTTCATTTACACATCTCCCCATGTGCTTGTAAATCTCTCTAATAAACACACACACACACACACACACACACACACACACATATGCTCAAGCTTGGCCCAGATCCCACTCTATTTTAATTGCGAATATCATCTTCACATTTTTCTCTTCTTTGGATTGCGATGTTTTCACACACATAGACAAGAGCCCTCAGATAGACATACGTGATGGGTGTTGTAATTGCTGTTGACAGCGTAGGAGAATGACAGGGCAGCATGTCGTCATGGACAGTCTGGAACAGTCCATCTGTTCGAAAGCAGACCTGGCATCTTGCTAACTAACTAGCAACACAGATGAACAGCGGAAACTCAGCCTGGCACGGAGAGTTTAGGGAAAGGTACGATGTTATATGTGGGAGTGTTACGCGCTTCCAAACTCCAACGTTCTTTTCTGCTCCTTTAAAGGAGCTGCCGATGGCCAGTGAAAATGTGTTACTGAAATTATTCTGAAAAGAAATTACAATAATGACACATAAAATGCTATTGGAATTCCCTCTACACGGGATTAAGATGCTTGATACCATTTATTTGATTTTTCCGTGATTTTTATATCTTAGCCCTGGTTTACATCACAGTCCTATCTGTATCCACAGTGGAACTGGATCTCAGAATCATATGTAATTGTAAATCAAATTTCAAATTTTTTCTTCATAGATCACGTAAGCAAACCTCGATTGGACTTCATGAGAGTAATACAGCATTAGCTACAACGGTCCAACCTGAATAGCTGAATTTCTTCGTAGCCCCTCCAGGCTGCTGTTGCAGAGCGTGTTCGTGGTGTTATTCACGCTCTGGACATACGCTGTGTGCTCTTGAAACTGTGACCTAAATCATGTTACGCTTTTCCCTTGAGAATCTCTCCAGAACAGCGTGCTTTCGACCGAGACCTTTAAACGGGCGTCTTTGTCTTGTGTGTTCGTTTGGAGTAGTGCTGAGTTATCGTATCTCCTCGTAGAAGCATCAGACCTGTGCACCATCTGGGTGGAGGAGGTTGTAGTGAATGTCTGCAGCTGCTGCTGGTGGTGGTGGTGGTGGTGAACTCAGGGGGGTGGGGAGCTTGCTCATGTTGGTTCAGTTGTCGCACGCCTGACAATCTGTCTCACAGCTGACGGAGGCCTTAACTTCTCCACCCTGTCCCTTATCGGAGTAAATACTCACATTTGAGCCAGACTGGTTCTGCACTTACATACAGCATATCGGATATAAAAACCCAAGGGATTCATAATGTTTTCATGACAGTGTTTATATTAACCGTATAAAGCCTCAGTTAAGTGTGAACAGTAAGCATGCTAAAATCCTGATTAAAACACTACACATTATGTGTAAACAAAGAACTGTATATAAACAGCATTGACGAAACATCATTGCCAGTGATTAGTAAGGTTCCAAATGCATAACATAACACCCATATGAGCTGGATAAACAACTGTAGTTTGACGCACAGTCTGGTAATAACGCTTGTATCGATCAAAGTCTGATCACGTAGGCTCTTATCAAATCTGCTCCTCTCTCTCTCTCACTCTCTCTCTCTCTCTCTCTCACACTTTCTATTTCCTTTATGGCATGACTCTTGCCCCGCCCCGGCCGCCTCGCCCCTGCCCTTATCGCGGCCGTAAGCGGCTGCAAACGAGCAGCTAATCGCCGATTAGCTGCACGAGATATGCCGCGGCCTGCCGGCCGTACGCAGCCGTGTGACTCCGCCCCTGGGCGTGGCTCACCCTGGCCCGAGGAGGGCCGCTGCAGTTGCGGGAAGACGGTGAGGCAGGACAGGCTTGCGGGAGTGTCTTGACTGTTTGAGCACTGCTGAAATCATGACAGGTCAAGGTACAATTACTTATGACACTGTATTTCAGGGTATACTGAGACCTGTACACACACACACACACACACAGATCTGCTGTATAACCTTGCTGTAAAAGCCTGTCTGGATGGTGTATTTGTTGGCCGGTTGTCTCTATGTCAGCGCCAAGAAATCCTCATTGACAGGGACAGAGTGAAAGGAAACTCATTTCCATTTGAAGGTAACAGAAGCACTGGAGCCGAACTTATTAGAACTAACTATCTTCTCTCTCTCTCTCTCTCTCTCTCTCTCTCTCTCTGTCTCTCTCTCTCTCTCTCTCTGTCTCTCTCTCTCTCTTCCTGGTTCTTTCTCTCTTTGTGTCCCTCTCTCTCTCTCTTTGTTCCTAGCTGAGTCGGTTCCTGTGAAGTGTAGATAAGTGTAGATCAAATGTGATATGAATAAATATATCTGGAAGGTTTGTTGGGATTTTAATTATGATGAGTTTGTGACCCTCAGTGGTTTCACAGTATTTACACACACACACACACACACACACACACTACGTTATTATATGGCAGCCTTTTTAAAAAAAAAAAAAAAAAGTTGAAAAGTTGCCATAGTTGAATCCTGCACTTTGAAAAAGTTCTTCTCCTCTTCCAGCTAAGTTATTGTTACAGTATTTCTTCACTTAAGAAGAACTTCATTTGTTGTGGGAAAATTAAAAAAAGATGGCTGTTCAAGTACACAGCATACCAGTGTGTGTGTGTGTGTGTGTGTGTGTGTGTGTGTGTGTGTGTGTGTGTGTGTGTGTGTGTGTGTGTGCGCGAA
>JAOXYF010000013.1:344249-375560 GCA_028565775.1 Sternarchorhynchus goeldii | reverse complement strand
GTGTGTGGAGGTCGGGGAGGGGGGTGGGAGTGTGTGGCTCTGTTGACACTTTACACAGATGGGTGGCTGCGTTTCCATTGCGCTGAGGTCAAAGGTCATTTCAACACAGGTTGTCAGAACGTGCTTTTAATTAATACAGACGTCTCACCCGGTGACAGCCCTGAGAGAGAGAGAGACTGTTTAACCTCAGGCATGCTACATTAATGGATGTCATTCAGTCTGCAGATAGGACAACAGCTGTACATTAGACACATTTGTTCTTTTATTTTAAAATTTGTTTTTTGTCATCTCAGATGAGTTCAGAGCTCAAACATTCACAGATTTCTTGGTGTGCAGGTTTTTGTGTGCGAAGTTCAGGGCTTCAAGTCCTTATGTGAAATTCACTCTGTGACTGTCAGCACATACAAACTGGCCTTTCTAGTACAGGGAAGAAGTCTTTAATTAGCATGAGCTGGTGTTGTTTCCATTTGACTAGGACAGTCTTGCCTCTTGACTCCCTCTGGCTCTCAGACTTGCGACCCCTGGTGTGTGTGTGTGTGTGTGTGTGTGTGTGTGTGTGTGTGTGAGAGAGAGAGAGAGAGGTGTGTGTGTTGACAGCAGGGGTAGAAAGAGGACAGCTGTGTGATGGTAATAAGTGTTAAGGTGTCCGAAGACAGAAGGGTGAAGTCACTACCAAAAATAGAATCCCTTCAATTAACTTTTTGTTTTTAGACAGAAATCAGCGAAACACCTGGCGAATTGTGGAATTAGTGGATTTCAAATCAAAGACAGAAATACAAGAAACCATGATTAATTGTTGCACAAATTATCATTAGAAAGTTCTTCCCCTCTCTTCCACCCACCCACTCTCTCTGTCTGTCTGTCTCTGTGTGACAGCTTGGAGACACCGGCGTGTACACGTGTATCGCTTCCACCCCCAGCGGCGAGGCGTCGTGGAAAGCGTACCTGGAGGTTCAAGGTGCTGACAGCTCCTCTGATGAACAGACATGGTAGAAACAGGAGATGGAGCGAGTGAAAGGAAACACGAGTGATATTAAACCCGAATGGCTCAGTAATTGCTTGTCTCCTTCCTCCATGTGACGTTGACATCGTAAAAGGGTGGGAGTGAGTGGTGGAGAAAGAGAGAGATTAAGAGAGCAAGTTAAAGAGAGGGAGAATTTTGCTAATGGTTTCCTGCTTCTCCGATGCATATGTCTTTCTCCCACCTGAATTATTTCAGAGTTTGGAGTTGCGGTCCAGCCCGGCAGACCCACTGACCCCAACCTGATCCCCAGTGCTCCCTCCAAACCGGAGGTGACCGACGTCACCCGTACGTCCGTCTCGCTCTCCTGGAAGCCAGACCTCCACACTGGAGCTACACCTACCTCATACATCATCGAAGCCTTCAGGTAGGACTCGCTCTGGATCCTTGGCCCTGACTATGAGCTCCCACGCCTGGATCCGGACGTGGATCCGAAGAGATGAATAACAAATGTAGCCGATGGTTGCTTGGGAGTGACTGTTGAATGTATTAAAGCCCTATTCAGCGTTTTAGCAGGTAGGTCATTAAACAGAGCGATACAAGGCTGAGTACAATAGCTAACAAAGGCGTGGGGTAGAGTTTCAACAGCTTTCTTGTTTAGAAAAGCGCAAGGACAGGCACTGTTACAAAGGGCAAAGCCGCCAGATTTAGTGAGAGTTGTAAAGGTTGTGAAGGGTGGAGTCCCAGCAGCCACGTCAGACATCTCCATCATCAGTGATGTTAGCTCATATATGGCTTTAGGCAACTTGTCTTTGGTCTGTGCTTATCCTAAGAACGTTTGCATCCATCTTGGAGTTCGAAATCAGAAACACATGGGCTGCACTGTGACTGACTGTGGCCGGTGGGTGATGTGTGTTTCTTTGTTTCTTGCTGCTGTGGAGTTATGGTTCTAAACTGTTCTACTGTGCTACAGTAGTAATATCTGTAGAAAAAGACTGGAAGATAAGAATACTGTGCTTGGTAATATGCAAAAGTCACAGTACGGTAAAGGTGAAGAAAGGGTTTGTTTTTTTTCTCCAAACCTGTGCTAGCAAACTGTACAAGGTCACTTGAAATGCTCTTAACGAAAAAATTCATTTACGTGATGTGAATGGTAATGAAAGGGCTCACAGGTGTTTTGGAAATAGAAAGTATTTGGAAATAGAATATCTTGAAGCTGGTCCATTCATTTAAGTCTTTAGTTAGATTCAGGAGGTCAGAGATCAGCCTGTAATTGGCAAGAGAAGTAAGTCAGGAGGCAAAGCCTGGTTTCTTCATGAAGGTGTTCTCGCAGGAGTTTGATGGCTGCACAGAATCAGAAGGTAGACATGAATGTATTAAATGAGGCGTTAGAGATGGTACACTCACAAGCTTTGAGATGAGAAGTAGAAGAACTGGACAGGGGCGAGCTCCCAGGATGAAGAGCATGATTTAGTGATGGGTTCTGATGGAATCTACCATGGAGAAAGTAAAAACCACTAAGAAGATTCTTGCGAGAGGTGATTGAGGAGCAGAGAGGAAATGCTGTTCATCAGGACATAGAGAAGCTGAGTTTGAGAAGTTTTATGATGGTTCTGATCAGTTTAGTTTTAGTTTAGGGCCTGGAGCTGTTTGAGTTTGTGATGGGGGAGAAGCAGGTAGCACAGGTGGCATAAGTCTGTTGTGGTGTTGGGTAGTTGTGTGAAGTCTGCTGTTGTGGTGTTGGGTAGCCACGCGTCGGGAAGCAGCTGGCAGACGTTGGCTGAGCATGTGAAGACGGAGCGGTTCGTTCTGAAGGGCCTGAAGCCCAGCGCTGTCTACTTGTTCCTGGTGAGAGCGGCCAACGCCTATGGACTCAGTGAGCCCAGCCCCATCAGCGATGCTGTCAAAACCCAGGGTGAGTTCGCTCTTCCCAGAGGACCAGGAAGCCATGGATGTGCAAATATACAACATATATTTAAGTAATAAATACACATATTTACACATAAGTACAACCTATTTCCTGTGTGTGTGTGTGTGTGTGTGTGTGCGCATGCAGACATTCCTCCCACCAGCCAGGGAGTTGAACATGGCCAGATCCAGAGAGAACTGGGGGACGTCGTCATCCACCTCCACAATCCCACAATCCTCTCCTCGTCCTCCATCCGCGTGCAGTGGACGGTGAGAGCCACAGTCGCCTCGTTTCGCCCCTCCCACTGATCACAGCGCACCACTCCCCCTCCCGTCACCGCTCCCCGCCCCCCGACCGAACGTGCGGAACAGGGCGAGCTGCCTCTCTCCGCCTCCTTTCCAGACCTTGCCGACACAGGAACGTGCTGGATGTACTGTTTCCTCCGGAGTCCTTCACACTTTTGCGGGGGCTTAACAAGCAGCAGCTGGAACGATAGCAGATTTTACTGGGTTGGATTTCAAGAGCGTTAAACTCTTTATAAGCCTGCACTGTTTTCCTCTGCATTAGAACCAGATGTAACATTGTCCCGCTCTTCTGTTTACATAACAGCTCCAGGGCTACTGATTTATAGCAAAAAAAACCACCTTAAATCAACATGCTATACATATGAACATCACCATTATTCTTTTAGAGTTATTGCTATAGTTCATGTCCTTATGAGTTTGTGTGTTTTGAGTGACGAGTCCTTTAATATTGAGGCAGTTCTTTAAAGAGTTCCTTTAATTGATCGATTATTTTGGGCAGCATCATGGGGGATGTGTCACACCGCTGTGGGTTGTTCCCAAAACCTCAGGACACTGCAGGACGCTGCAGGACCCTGCGGTGGAAGCAGGCACTTCCTGTTTGAACGTTTTCGTTGTGATATGCCGTTGGTGTCCGCAGCTCAAGGTCAACCTGAGCTAAGGTCCAGCCCACTGTTTAGCAGAAAATGTGCCCTCCGTGATTTAATGTAACTCGGGAAGAGAACAGTTTTAGAGCTGCTGTAGGTGTAAATATGCTGTGTCCACGAACATAGTTCTTCACCTGCTTTTCAAATACTCTTTTCAAATGCTCATCAGACTGTGACTTGACCCACCCAGAATCCTCTAACCTGCACTACCCGCGCTGCCTCTAGGTGGAGCAGCAGTCACAGTACATCCAGGGCTATAAGGTGATGTACCGGGTGGCGTCAGAGGCCGGCCAAGCCCGGGGCGACTGGGCCGGGTTGGAGGTGCAGAGTCCGGCGGAACACGTGGCCGTGGTCCCTCAGCTCAGGAAGGGCACGACCTACGACTTCAAAGTCAGACCTTTCTTCAACGAGTTTCAGGGCACAGACAGCGATGTCAAAGTGGGCAAAACCCTCGAGGAAGGTGAGAGTACTGGGCTGGCTGCCTGCGGTTCTGTCTCTCACCGTTGCAAGCTTGCAGCTTTCTCTCTCTCTGCCTCTAACCTCCAGCACTTTATCTGCATGAGTTTTGTGACTCTTGGTTACAGTGGCCTGTAGCTGATCCAAGCATAAGGACTCTTGGATTTGCTCGGTGAAATGTAATGCTCAAACTAACGCCATGCTAACTGTTCATAGGGTGTGACCGTCTGTCTGATTCCCCGAATCCGCAGCTTGGTTTACTCCCAGGGCTTACGTGGTGCGTGTGTGTGTGTGTGTGTGTGTGTGTGTGTGTGTGTGTGTGTTGTATACATATGTGTGTGTGAGTGTGAGAAAGTAGGAAATGACTGTGTCAAAAGACAGCTGGATTTGGTTTTAGCCTCTGATTACACACAAGGACCTGGTTGTGTTCTGTAGTCCTACTCACATTTAACACTGTAAATGATGGACTCAAGTTCTGTATTCACTTGATCATCATCATACGAATTAATTCATCGATGCTTTAGCTTGTATGCTGATGATGTGCTCTTATTATGCCCTTTGCTAATGCACACACAGAGCTATATGAGTTTTGTTTTGTTTTGTTCTCTCAGCGCCTAGTGCTGCCCCAAGGGCTGTCACGGTAACGGAGAGTGGAGACAATGGCACGGCCATCCTGGTGTCCTGGCAACCACCTCCGGAAGACGAGCAGAACGGAGTGGTGCAGGAGTACAAGGTGAGGTCCTCGGCTGGGTGGGGACAAGGGTGCCTGGGTGGGGACTCGCTCTGTTTCACTGGAGGGCCGGTGCGATGGGCCTGGGAAAGCACCGCACACCAAGGTTGTCTCCCAGAAATGGCAAAATCGTTGTGGAATGCTGCCACCTACTGGGTCGTGATGGACAATTATGGCCCACTCTTACATAGTGTGGTCTTTGCATTGAAAATTCCTTTGAGGCAGCTGCACATCATTCATTATAGATGAATGCTGTATCACATTGAGAGAACTGATACAGAATGCATAATTTTTCTCTGTTCAGGGATCCTAGACTTCCAGTATTTTATCTACAGCTTCCAGTGGATTACTGGGATTACTCAGAGACGAGAAATCCACTGTATTACTCACAAGAGTCCATAGCACTATACTACGTCCTTCCATTCTTCCAGTCCTTGTACAAATCATATTTTCTTTATTCTTTCTTTCTTTCTTGTTTTTGCTACTTATTTTCCCTCCTGTATCTTCAGGTGTCATTTGGAGCTTTGTTCTCTGGAGCTTTGTTCTCTGGAGCTTTGTTCTCTGGCTCAGTCCACCAGCTGAACACACGTGATATTCAGTCGTTTTTAATGGAAGTCTAGCTTGCTGTCATTGGAGTTGTGTATTACTGTTGGGCGGAAGTGGGAGTGAAGTTGTTAATTTTCCGGGTAAACGTTCCCTAGCGATAGGAGGGGCGTTTTGCGACTAATTTCATGCTTGTTAAATATGGCTTGAGAGCGTGATTCCCTCCCCAAATCGTTTTACCTGCCCACCAGCAGTGCTGTTCGCTCACCGCTCATCTCAGCAGAGCCGTGGAGGATTCTGGGACGGCACTCAGCCTGTCACACAGCATCGTCATGCCGTCCTGGGGCGCCGTGACAACAGCGAAGGCTTGTTGTTGTTGCCAGGCCTGAGAAGCCCCTGGATACATGCGCTGACCGCTCTGGACTGGGTTAGCCAGAGCAGTACTGAGCTTCTGCTCACAGAGTCACACTGACTTGCTCAGGTAGAAATTTTATTCTGGCAGAGCAGTAGTTTTTCATGAGGTTAGACAGGAGTTCAGAGGACACTCCCTTGCCGTTCTGAGGCAGGAGAAACTGTTCAGGATCGAGGGCACACTAAGATAACTCAATTTCCCGAGAAGGAAAACACAATCTTTATTTCTTTCTAGACGGGTTTCCATTTCACTGGATATGAGATGGCTGGATGAACTTAACTGCGCTCTGCAGGAGTTTCTGGGCTCTGAAGTGGATTAACATTGCCACAGATGGTGTGACAGAGATTCATAAAGGGAAAAACAACTTGTTGTCTTGTCGTTTGTGAGGAGTCTGCAGAACTGCATCTTTAGTGATACTGTACCTGATATCACAACTGTTTAGATTTGACCTATGACGTAAACGCTAACAGATGCAAAGGTGCCATATTAACTAGTCACTCTCCTCTCCCGCACCTCCAGATCTGGTGTTTGGGTAACGAGAGCCGTTACCATGTCAACCGCACAGTGGACGGCTCCACGTTCTCCGTCCTGATCTCGGGCCTTGTTCCCGGGGTCCGATACGGCGTGGAGGTGGCGGCCAGCACAGCGGGGGGAGTCGGGGTGCAGAGTGAGCTCCAGTACTTCCAGCTGGGTGAGTGAATGGCCCACACGCCACACAACCACTGAACCACACCCAGCTGAACCACACCCAGCTGAACCACACCCAGCTGAACCACACCCGGCTGAGGCAAACGGGACACACGTGTGATGGTTTGATATCTCTACTCGTAAGACTGGTACAGGTACAGTACAGGGTATTATAACTATATAGTAGGTAGGTTTTTGTAAAGGTTCAAACTAATATGTTCTTATATTGCTCAAATGTCAGATGTGCAGTTGACATGTACATCCATAATTATTTGCGAGTATTATTGTTTTGATGAGAGTCGTATGATTTGACTCATGCTTCCCAGAGGCATCTGTGAGAGCGAGATTGCCAGAAACAATTACATCAACATCACTTGGACTTGCTGGACTGGAGCCATATGAGATGCTAGATTGACAGGAGAGCTAAATTTGATCAGCCTTTAATTCATTGTAAAATTGTTCTAATTTAATCGTGATCGGAAGCTCGATTAGTGCCAGTCTGCCAGGAACAAAAGAGGGGGGAATAATTCTTTTTTTTTTTTTTTCCTGTCGGAAGACGGCAGATGAAGAGTGTACGTTTGATAGCACAACACATCCGAATGCCAGAAAAGCAGACAGACACGCGATACGGGCCGAAAGATGAGTTTTCTGCAGTTTGTTCGAATGCGTCTGGAAGAAGATTTGCACACGGATCCAAACTAAAATTTGAGACTGAAGATCTCAAAGATGTTCATCTCGAACATGCTGGAGCAGAATGAGCTAAGAGCGATTAGCTTAAGGCAGTTCCTGCTGCTCAGAGTCACTGGAGCTGAGTGCTTCCACTATACCACCTGTGTTTACCAGCTGAGAAGGTACTCATAGCCTTGAGGAAGAGAGCGTCCTCGTGCAGAGAGAAAGAAAGAGAGACGGGGAGAGAGACGAGGAGAGAGAGAAGGAGGGATTAAACTTGTAGAAGAGTTGATGAGTTGGAGCCGTTGGATTGGGAGCGAGGCCTTGGGAGGTTTGGGTTTGGTGGAATAGTAAGACTTTTAGAAACATTCTTGCCTCCAGTTCCAAAGTGTCTTTTAAACGATGAAAGTGTGACATGAAACACAAAGCTTGCAAAATGAGAAAAAAAAAAAACTGATGAAAATGGGGAAGAGAAATCAAGTTCACTTAAAAAAAAGGTCTTTTGGGCCAGTTGCTCTCCGTTGTGGGGCGTGAAGGAGACAAGGGTGGAGATGAAGCAAACTGGTTCTGTTTCTTGTTTCGTCTCTTTTTCCGTCCTATAGCCTTTCCCCACCAAATCCAACACGTTTCTCTTCTGAAGAGATACAAACACGTACCTCGCTCGTGAATATCGCTTGCCCTTGGTTTTTTTTATACAGTTTATATTGACTGCAGTAAAAGCTATATTTGAAATTTATGAAAGTGTCAGGCCTGCCCAAACATCACATGGTGAAACAATCTTTTTGTGTCTTTCTCTGTCTCCTTCGGTCTCGGTCTCTCCGACGTCGTCTCTCCTGGTCTCAGACGCCTCGGGGCGGATGACCCAGACGGTGGTTGATCCGGAGAACACGTTGTCTCAGCAGATCTCGGACGTGGTGCGGCAGCCAGCGTTCATCGCGGGCATCGGCGCCGCCTGCTGGATCATCCTGATGGTTTTCAGCGTCTGGCTCTACCGCCACCGCAAGAAGAGGAGCGTCCTGAGCTCCAGCTATGCCGGAATCCGCAAAGGTACAGCGAGACGCCCTCGGGGAGTCCCGCGCGGGACCCCAGCCGGGGTGACCGCGGCAGTGCACGTGTGAATGTGGGTGTGTTTTCTGCACTGTACTTTTATGAACGGCCCAGAAATCATTTTCATAGAAGGTTGTTTAGTGTACGGCTTAATATCGGAAATCAACATTAGCAGAGAAGAGTCTGGGTGAAATGGGGCATGCTGGGAAGTGCCCCCCTCAGAACTGCGTTTAACATGAAAAAGGTTTGGCTCGTCCTTGATGCTGGAGTTTGCGGGGGGAAAGCACCTGTAAAGGCCCTGATTCTCTCCTCGTTTTCATCTGATGCTCAAAGTGATGTTTGAAGTGCTCTCACCACAAACGGTTAGAACAGGAATGTGGAGGTTTTTATGCTTCAGATTCTTGCTTTTGCTTTTTCTCTGTACATTTTAGCAACTCTCTATGCAGAAAGTCTTTTCTTTTCTTTTCGGAGGAATATGTCTGCTGGCTGCCTGCAGGGGCTCCACCACAACAGAAGGAGTGATGGTTTTCCCCTACGTCTGCTCCAAAGGCTGCGTTGCTGCCAGCTCTTTCTCCTAATTAATCCAATTTCATTCTGAACTTTAATTCAAAGGCTGTTGATTTGCTTTTGATATGCTGCTCACAACTTCTCTGATATTCAGAGAAAAAAAAGACAAAAACAAACCTGAAAATCTCGCCTGTCCTTGCTTTTAAAAAGTCCTCGATTCTTTTCATTCGGGGAATGTAAGGTTTGAACCAAAACCCAAAAAAGCATCTTTTTGTACTTTTCATAAGTTCGGGCGGAGGAGGATTGTGCAGCTGTGTTTTTCACGACCCTGGAGTTGGGCTCCAGACACAGAGGAAGAGGTTTCTCAGAGGAAACGTTGGAATTCGTACTGGCAGGACAGGAGATGTGCTGAGAGAACACCTCAACACCTGAAGCGCATTAACACCTCACAAGCACAAACACTGAACACAGCTCTGCACTCAAGTCTTGTCTGATGTCACAGAGTGAAGGATGCATATGTTCGGACTTGAGCTTCAGCAGTGTTTGTCCACTCAAACAATCCTGGTACAGGTACACTGTGACCTGTGTTAGTGGAGAAGTACCAACACACCTCAGTGTATTACATTCAACCCACAGTACCAGTGTTTGAGTGGTGACCTCAGAGAACAGAGAACATGCCCTCCCACACAGCTTTGGACCAATGGCAGATGTGCTGGGCTTCCTTCCTTCTACCCATGAGTCCCCAGTGGCTACATAGAAAAGGAATCTGTGTGAGGTATAATTTTCCTGAGCACGCAAGTGTGTGTGTGTCCTGAACATACACACATATGCCTGCAAGTTTGTATGGTGTTGTGTACTATGTGTGCGTGTTAGCTGTGTCTCCATACCCAAGGTTTATAGGGTGTAGTTTAACTATGCTGCACTTTTCATACACAGTTGCAATTCAAAGTCCATTCAGGTCCTTCGTTCGTGTGTCGGGACCTCAGGAATCCGGAGTGTTTTCTGATCAAACCAAGCTGTAGCATACATGTGCATTCTCACGGAGAAACGGGCCGCGCGAAGGAGATACCCAGAAGACTCTTGAAGCCTGTTGTTCTGGGTCCACAAGGAGGCGCTGTGAGGCAGCGGCTGGCAGCAGCTCGTGTGCGAGGGCCGTTTTCTGATGAGCTCCACGGCTTGGGCTCAGCTTCTACAGTATCGAATGGGACACCAGCGCTCCATTAAACAAAACAACAACAGCCAAGCCACAGTACTGGGAAGAAGAACCGTGCCTCTAGGGTACCTTCCTTTGTGTTAACCACAATGAGCCTCCAGATTGGATTTCCTTACCTGTGTTTTTTTTTCTGGTGTGTGTGTGTGGGCATCTAGAAACATCTAGAAACATCTTTTTAAGCTTGTGCTCACCAATGCCTGTCATGAGGTCTCCCGGTTGGGTTTTTAAAGAGTGCCGACCGGTTTGAAAGCATACAGCCAGTGATGGAACTGTTGTTTTGTACCGATGGCAGGTTGGTGTGAGTCCCAGCGCTGCCAGCTTGGGTGTGTGACGGCAAGCGGTTTGGGCGCTGATCGTGTTTCTGTTCTTCTCTCCCGCATGTGCCGCCCCTCGGATCCGCAGTGCCGTCCTTTACGTTTACGCCCACTGGTAAGAACCGCAACTCCTACGTCACGAGATCTCCGACACCCGCCTGCGTAGTTAGATGCTGCCTCCATTCCCCTGAAAGAGGATTCCACAGTTTAAAGGAGTAGAAGCCTGATACTCCCTGGTTGTTGCTCCAGTTTCTGCAGATCATTCTCCCTCCCTTTATTCAAGAGTCAGGTGGGATGACCCACTGGCCAATCATGCGCCTTCTTTGATCAGTGATCCTGAAAAACTGGACCAGGTTGAGAATTGCGGGCCAGGACTGAGTATCAAGGGTGTAGTATATACAAGGTTGGAGCCACTCTACTCAGGAGTGGCCTTTTGAAACCGGCGCAGAGCGGCTCAAAGTGCCCGTTGCCCCCCGGCTCCGGCGAGATGACACGGGAGCTCGCTCTGCCCGATCGGAGAGCTCGGAGAGCAGCCGTGGTCGTCTGGCTGACAGGCCCTGGGTAGCTCTTCCAAAGCAGAAACGTTAAGCTGCAAGCTCACACTTACACACCTTCGTGACGGAGAGTTTGTAGCAGTTACTTAATACTGTTACAGTTTTTTTCTTTGTTCATTCGTTTCTGAATATAAGAGAGAAGCGATGTTTCTCCCCTCTGCGTGAATGGAAGAGAAACCACTAACGATGGCACCTCGTTTAGCATCGAGAGGGACCTCAGCTGGTGCACTAGTGGAATTCTAACACTGACCACCCCAGTCACCTCTCCACTCAGTATTCATAGATCCTAAAACGTAGTGTATCACTGCAAAGCACTTCAGTGTTTCAGGGCCAGAATATGTCAACATTAGAGGGTGATTGAGGAGGTTATCTGTGCAGAAGCACGCTAGCATCCACTCAGAAGTGGGAAGTGTGTGTGTGTGGGGGGGGGGGTGTTGGGGGTGTGTCTGCAGGCTGTTCTCTGGCCAAGAGCTAGTGACACTGGAATGAGAGTTGAGTTTATCTCTGCCTGACACACTAGAGAGGGACAGCTCTCAGTGAGAGTGGGCCACTCGAAACCCACCGATGCAGCACTCTTCACAGGGCATCCGAGCCAGTCATACTCTCACACACACACACACACACACACACACACACACACACACACGTATGTATGATCTTTTGGTGTTTGTTATTGATCTTTGCTGTTTTACTTTCCTCTCCAGTTTCTTATCAAAGGGGAGGAGAGGCTGTCAGCAGTGCTGGAAGGTAAGTTATGCAACCAGTCGGCTCAGTAAATACCATACCCAATTACTTGGTTTAATGCAATTGCTGCTTCTGGACACTAGGGGGCAATATTGGCTTTACAGTGATGTTTGGAGACACAAAGCATCCTGTACCATGAAGGTAGAATATAGAGACAAAAGCATTTCCCTTCCCTCCATGTGCCTCTTGTCTTCTGATGCAAAAATTACCCAGATTTCCTCACAGATCCAAAAATGTAGTGTGTCACATCATCACTGCCAGTGCGGCCCAGTTTGTGTGTGTGTGTGTGTGTGTGTGTGTGTGTGTGTGTGTGTGTGTGTGCGTGCGTGCGTGCGTGTGTGTGTGTGTGTGTGTGTTGGAGTCCTGCACCATGCGTGCCAGTCCTGCACCCTGATGGAAGCAGGGTGGGTAATGCCGGAGAAACCCAAGCCAGAGCTGGCAGCTGAGCATGTGACTAGAACCAGAGATGTGTTAGCATTGAACTAGAGATGTGTTAGCACTGAGCTAGGCAGGAGTCTCAAAGCACTAAACGCTGACTTTGAAGTCCTGGCTGCACATCTTTGATGAATGTCCCAATAAATCTTGCCTTCTTTCTCCCTCTCTTTCTCTCTCTCTCTCCCTCCCTCTCTCTCTCTCTCTCTCTCTCCCTCTCTCTCTCTGCTATGCTCTTTGACCTTGTGTCAGACTTTCGTGTCGAGATGTTTGTGTTGTATTCAGCTGGGTCTGGTGATGTTTCTGACAGTGAATGGTTCTGGTACGTGTGAGCCAGCAGCAGTGTGAACCAGGATCAGTGCAACGAGGCCTGAACACAACCAGCAAGCGCAGAGCTTTCAGCGTAGTTTACACCGTAGCACTGAGAGACACAACGACCGGCCTCACTGACACAAAAGAAACCCGTTCACTCTGCTGGTTGTGGAAAAACATTATATAGGTTTGAACTATATAAAAAAACAATATTGTCTTGGGTATAAAAACTACCCCAGTTTGATATACCAAAAATATCCACAAAAAAAACAGATTAACAATGCAGTGGTTTTGTTTTTTTGGAATGGTGATGAGTCGTGGTGATATTCGGTAGCACGGGCGTGGTAAACAGGGTGGTGTTTCCTGCGCTGGTGTGTCCCCAGGCCTGGTCTGCTGAACATCGGTGAAGCAGCCACCCAGCCCTGGCTGGCTGACACGTGGCCCAACAGCTGCACCAACCAGAACGAGTGTAACATCAACTGCTGCACCGCCAGCAGCAGCAACAGTGATAGCAACCTGGCAACCTACAGCCGCCCCGGTGAGTGTGTGTGTGTGTGTGAGTGTGTGTGTGTGTGTGTGTGTGTGTGTGTGTGTGTGGAGGCTGTTTTAAGGAGTGAGTAGGTCTTATTGGCTCTACCCTGCCAGATAATCAAATTGTCAGACTGATTTCCATATCGTTGTTAGAGGTCCTAAATGTAATTTAGCCTAAGTGCTTAGTTATTTAGGAAACATGGAGCAGTTGTAGGGGTCATGGAGAGAGAATGAGGGAGGGAGAGAGAGAGAGAGAGAGAGAAGGAGAGAGAGAGAAGGAGAGATCACCTAGTAGAACACCTCAGTCTGAGAGAGAGAGAGAGAGAGAGAGAGAGATGCTGATGGAACAGAAGGAGATCAGAGGAGGGCAGGGTGGAGTGAGAGTGATGGAGCACCTCCAGCTGTTTTTTTGCAGGTGTCAGCAGTGACTTCACAGGAAACAGAGAGCTGGGATCACCCCGGACACACACACACACACACACACACACACACACACACACTACTCCCTTACATTGAGGTGCAGATCTTGGACAGAACGACTAAGACTTGGACTTGGATTTCATTGGTGAAATGTTGGCTCACATAATTACTTGTTGAATATGCTAGAACAGTTGAAAACTAAACAACTAAAGCTGTTCAAATCCTACATGAACAAGAACCTTAATGGTTATTAGAATAAGCATTAAGAATTATGCTCCACCTGTATAAGTAACCTCCACCCGTTTATAGATACTGTGGCACCTCCAAAAACCATTGCAGGAGTTTTGGGAGGTGGAGTTTACAGCTGACACTGAAACGAGGGAGAGCTTCCCTGCTTGCCTTGCATGCCCGTTACCATGTGTGTGTTTGTGTGTGTGTGTGTGTTCACTGCTAACTCAAGCATTTACCCCAACCGGCTTTTTAAACGAGGGGAGGAAGCACAGAGAATGTTCATGTTAAAGCGGTCGGCTCCATGAGTCGTGTCCCGACGTTGTCACGGGCGCCAAGTGCAGTGTCCCGCCCTGGATTCGAATATTTATGAATGTGGGAGGGGCAACAGCTCTGCCAGAAGGAAACGTCTTTCCACGGACGTCGCGCTGGGGGTGAAGAACCCAACGCTGGGGGGTCATTTAAATGCCATTTAAACACTTTAGTCTCCTGGTTTCAGCAGCTTTATACACTGATGGTGATAAGTGTTTAATCAATGGATAAGGAGAGGATGCACAGGTGTGAGAGAATGGGCTACATTCCCAGTGCCCGTCTAAAAATCCGCTTAGATTTAAGAGATTTTCTTGTTGACACTGGCATGTCATCATATATTGACTTAGTCCAGATATACTTAAGATGACCTAAAAATCTGAGAAAAATAAACAAGAAAACGTGCGTTAGCCAGTTAGCGCGGGATCCTGAAGGCTTGTCCCCTCCTGTCCCGCCACACAGCCGACTGCATCGCCGGCTACGCCGGCCAGTTGGAGAGCAAACCCAGCAACCTTCTGGTGCCGGACGCCGGTCTGTACAGCGACCTGGACCTGTCTGGCAAGCTGGGCGAGATGAAGACCTTCAACAGCCCCAACCTGAAGGACGGCCGACCCACGCCGTACGCCACCACCCAGCTGATTCAGGCCGGCCTGGCCGGTAACCACGGTAACCACGGCGGCACGGGCGGGACCGGCGACGCGGGCGAGAAGCAGGGCTGGAAGGGTGGTCCCGGCACCCCTCAGAAGCAGCAGGAAGTGACCTCACAGTTGCAGTACAACATCATGGAGCAGAACAAACTGAACAAGGGTGAGTTTGGAGCGAGAGTCTCAGTCCAGATATAACACAAGCATTTGGAAGGGGGGCGGTTGAAGCCCTCCTGATCTCTAGGTGGCGCCGGCACACCCTGATGGTGAGGCTTGTTTATTCGGTTTAACATAGCAGTTGAGAGATCAACGTGGGTGTAAGCGAACCCGTTGCTTTGTTGGTACTTAAAGGGAAGTTTCCATCCTGATCGATGACTCACCACATTTCACAGAAGGACACCATTACTGTCATCGTACCCTCATGCTCTACTCGGGCTGCTCTGGTGTTCGGCTCTGATCTGGATGCGGCGAACCCTGTTGAGAGCATCTTAAGATTCGCCCATTTCACTTCCCCCATCATCGACTCCTTCTTCAGCCCTTCAGGCATCAACTCGCTCATTTCGTTTTCCCCCGTCTCATGTTTTATTTTGGATTGTTTTCCTACTTTCTCTCCCTCTCTCACACACACACACACACACACACACACACACACACACACACACACACACACACACACACACAAGTGCACACCCTCCTCTCCGATTACGAGTGGCCGTAATCCGACCACGAGCACCGGTACCCAGTATATGTCTTTATTTGTGTTCATTGTCTCGGTGTTGAAAAGGTGCTGAAATAAACGGTCCTTTGAACTGGGCACAGCCACTGGGTTGAAATTACTGTCTAAATAGAACAGAACGTAACTCAAGCTGGAAAGTTTTATGCAAGTCTTTAAAAGTCTCCTGCTCCTACGTGTATAAAAAGACAAGTGCTTTCTTTTTTGGTTTTCATAGTGACAAGCATTTTGCATGTGTCTAACAGCATGCTGGGATGATATTTCACACTGTTTTCAAAGGACGCTCGTAACCACTCACTTATACGCCCGTTTGTGACCGAGGTTTCGCTGGTTTTCCTGTATGTTATTTCATACTGAGAAGTGTTACACTAATCCCCGTTCATCTACTCCTAAAGTGTGTTCAACCCAGCTCTTCAAATATAAATCAACTTGACATCAACTTCTTTCTGTATTTCTGTTACTCATGTTATACATATTGTAATATTTAAGGTGGGGGGGATACACCACCTGTATGCTGGTACTGATGAAGTTCTTCATGTAAACCCTCAGACCACTATAGAGGTGGAGACAGTGGCATGCCTGCAACCATTCCCTATAACCAGGGCCCCGAACCCCACCCTTCCGGCACCTACAGCAGCTCCGACCGAGGCAGCAACACGTCTGGTAAGAGATGTACTGAAGTGCTGAAATATGCTTTAAGAACCAGTACACACACCCTCGTGGCTTTGCCGGGTCCACCAGTCCACAGCTGGTCCTGATACCCTACGGCCCGTTTTAATCCACCACAGTTCTTCTCGGTTGGCTGACAGGAACTCTGTATCCTGGACACCTTCATTAACCTTTAATGACCTAAGTTTGGCCAAAGAACTGATGGAAGCTCTGGGCTTATAATATACACCTATACTGTGAAAACATTTATTAATGCTGTTCATGTAGATTCTTATGAGTGCAGAATAAACTGATATATACGCATTTATATATATATTTGCAATGGGAAAGAACCTGCTTCCATGAGTCAATTAACTTCTGAGAACACAGGACTGAAGAAACGATCCAGCTGTGTAGTCCAGAGGTACAGCTATGGAGTAGATGTGTGAAATAAACTGTTAATAATACAGCTGTGTTGTACCAGAACCAAGGGATTTACCTGGGCAACACAGATATTCATACTGTCTAAAACTCTTCACTTTAGTGGGTGGGGTTAACTATGCAGACTGCGTTACACTTAATAAATATTTGGCTAGAGGGACACATCATCTTATCAAAGCTGTAGTTATCATTTATGTCTTTTAGATTTTAATTGTTTATTGATGCAGTTATTATTACTAAGTACTTTTTTTTATCACACCACCCTGTAAGTCCCATTTGAAATCCAGCGTGGTCTAAAGACCAATAAATCATATTCAAAAGCCGACATCTTCAAATTGCCTTTTCCCGGCGCGAGAAATAACAGTGGAATCCGAGCAGGAGAGCGTTAACGTCTGAACAGAGTGAACGGAGAGGCGGCCACCTCCACCTTCGCTCCGTCAGGTACGCGCTACGTCTCGGCAGGCGTCGCTGCGCGTGAGCCGGACCGCTGAGGTCCCACCGGACCTCCGGGGCAGATTACACGGCGCGGAGAGCTGCCTGGGTGTGTGTGTGTGCGTGGGGAGGGGGAGTTACCACCTCCCCCTCTCTCGCAATATGCCACCCAGCCATTAATTACCCAGACTTTCATCTCCCATCATAACAGGAGGTGGGATAATGTTGTCAGAGCTCTGGTGTTTGTAGTAGCACAGGGACAAATGGCTGCCATTCCATGCTGTGCTTCCGTAATGCATCCTATCCATTTTTATATTGTATGTGAAGATCGGGTAATTAAAGGGAAGACTTTGGTGAACGACGTGCTCTCGGTTCCTTGGCTCGGAGTCCTAATGCTTTGTTCTTAATTGGCCTGTGATGTTTGTTTCTTGCTTCCTCTTCTGTTCCTACCTCTCTTGGCAGCTTAGAGTATTGGTTTTGAAAAATGGCTCCTTCTCTGTGAGTCGGTCGTTAATTACAAATAGAGGGATAATGCACTTGAGCATTTTACACTGTGTAAATTATTGAGACTCCGCCATTAGAGCTGGAGTGTAAAATTGTCACACCCGCGTCAAGCCATGGAAAAATGAGACCGTGTTTAGTAATACATTTTAATTTGCCACCAAATTATTTATGAATTTTTGCAATGAGATGGATATCGATAGAGCTGGAGTATGTGTGTGTGTGTGTCTAACTATTTGTCAATTGTCAAGCAGGTAGTCAAGGCCAGAGAAAAGGTGTGCGAGCCCCTAAAATCCCCAAGCAGGGGGCAGTAAACTGGACAGATGCACTGCCCCCCCCTCCCGTTAGTCCCCCCCCCTGCCCAGACTACAGCCTCTCCATGGATGACAGGTGGGCACCACACAGCTGCAGATGCTCAAACACACACACACACACACACACACACACAAACACACACACACAAACACACTCACACACACACAAACACACTCACACACACACACAAACATACTCACACACACACAAGAACACCTGCACACTATTCCCCAGATTTTATGAAACTCATTTCCATAAAAAAAGGAATGACCCGATCCACCTCTCGCCGCGTGTCTCTGCCGTTCCCCAGCTACGAGGCGGAGCTCCAGTGTCCTGTCCCTCCCTCCCGCATGTACCTGCAGCCCGACGAGCTGGAGGAGGAGGCGGAGCTGGAACGGGGCCCCACCCCTCCTGTGAGGGGCCACGCCTCCTCTCCCGCTGCGGTGTCCTACAGCCACCAGTCCACGGCCACTCTCACCCCCTCCCCTCAGGAGGAGATGCAACCGATGCTGCAGGAAGCCCCGGACGGGCCACAGGAACGCAGGTGCCCGTCCGCCCCTCCCCCGCTCCGGTCTGAGGAGATAGCTCACGCAAGCATGCTAGCGTTGCTAATCATGAAAGTTAGCGTGAGCCTGTTAGTGTTATCAAAATATTTAAATCTAAATTAAATATCTAATAGCTTCTTTTAGGTTTTAGTCGGTTAAGCTTCGTCACTGCATTTTTAAATGTACGCTGTTAAGTAGTAAAAGCTAAAGAAATGATAAAAATGTGTCTTATATTATTAAACAAAAAACACCAAAATGTTCTGTAGAATTAAAAAGCTCTAATTGTATTTCTGGCAGTAGTTAAGATAAACTCTTATATAATGATAGTTTTCTTAAAACAGCTGATTGTTTATTCCTGTTAAGATCCTCTAATTCATCTGTATGTAATACTCATACTTATGTCATTTTAAAAATCAGCATTTTTAAACATTTATTAACATTTTAAAAATGTTTCTGTTTTGTTTATAATTTGGTCCTAACACTTCTCTCTCTCTCTCTCTCTCTCTCTCACTGTCTCTCTCTCCCTTCGCTCCCTCCCTCTCTCTCTCTCTCTCTCCCCTGGCTCCCTCCCTCCCTCTCTCTCTCTCTCTCTCCCCTCGCTCCCTCTCTCTCTCTCTCTCCCTCTCTCTCTCTCTCTCTCTCTCTCTCTCAGACGGCAGTTAGCGAGCCCTCCGGCCCCTCCACGTCCCCTCTCTCCCCCACACACCTATGGCTACATCTCCAGCCCGCTGGGCTTGGAGACGGACGGTCTGGAGGAGGAGGAGGAGGAGGAGGAGGAGGAAGACGAGGAGGAGGAAGAAGAGGAGGAGGCCGATGAGACGGACGCCGAGGTGGCCCACGTTCACCGGCACCGGCACCGGCACCGGCACCGGCACCAGGCGCTGGCCCCTGCGGGTCAGCCTCCCGGGCCCGCCGCCGCCCCCTCCTCCGCCCGGCTACACCTGCGGGGCCTGGAGCAGACGCCGGCCTCCAGCACCTGCGACCTGGAGAGCTCGGTCACGGGCTCCATGATCAACGGCTGGGGCTCGGCATCCGAGGAGGACAACGCCTCGTCTGGCCGCTCCAGCGCCCTCAGCTCCTCCGACGGCTCCTTCTTCACCGACGCCGACTTCGCCCAGGCCGTGGCCGCGGCCGCGGAGTACGCCGGCCTCCGCGTCACGAAGCACGTCACCAAGGGATCCCAGCAACAGTCAGTGCCTGCAGGTGAGGAGGCCGAGCCGCTCCTCCTGATCGACGTCTCTCCCAGTCTGCGATTTGTCTCATTTTTTTTCTATTTTACTAAATCCAAACCGTTACTAACAGGTTTTGTTGCCATTGTATAAAATTAACAGGATCGTAAAATGATGTTAGGATACCTTGCGTTGTTTTAATTAAGGAATTCTCTCACTTGCTTGTCCTTCCTAATGATCTGCAGTGCGAAAATACCAAAACCTGCCTTTGGGCCACCGTCCTGCGAGCCCGTTGTCCACGGACAGTAACACGAGTGCAGCTGTTGTACAGAGACGGCCTCAGAGAAAACAGAGGCAGCAGGCGTCTGGACACCCAGGCTACCAGCGCAGCCTCCACAGCGCCCCCTACACGGACGGTAACGGACGCCAACACCCAGCCCACGCAGAGACAGCCTACACCTATCATCAGTTATAGTGGGAACAGGGCTGTCCGGACAGAGAGAGAGAGAGTGATGTTAGATAGGGGTCCATCTCAGGTGTGGTTATCCGTTGGGGTGCTGCTCTCCATACCTGTAGTGGTTCATCGTGCATCTGGCTGCAGGTTCATTTTCTGTTTCTCAGAGGCTTTCGAAAAGGTCTTCTCATGTGCTTGCATGCCTGTGTGTGTGTGTGTGTGTAAGAGTGTGTTTGTGTGTGTGCTCCTGCAGTCATATGCTGGGCTTCATCATGGAGCTGCTTGTCCTTGTGTGTTGACACCGAGATTTAATGTCAGACACAAACAGACAGCAGCCTGACATCTCAGACCCCCCCCCCCCCCAACACACACCTCACCCTCCTGGCTGTAATCTCGTCGCTCCACCCACCCATCCTCTGCTCGCTCGTTTTGTTCTTTCTCTTCTCCGTTTCCTCCACCCTCGTGGCGACCCTGCTGTAGTCCCTGTGTGATCCACATGACAGAGGCAGCGTGCACGGTGTTTATTAATGCATGTTTACTTACACAGCAATGAAGGTTCAGATACCACTGATGCGGAGTGACTTACAGTGACTTACGGTTCAAAATTCCTCCCCATACACTCTCTGTCTGTCATTTCACTGACACAATATTGGCCTGTACTCATGACAGCAATCTCAACCCAAAGACACTTCAAACACACACACACACACACACACACACACCATCTTTCTCCTTCCGTGAGTTTTCTTCCCGTTTGTTTAGTTCTTAGCACCAGGTTTATTATCTCGGGCTGGTGGAGGGCCCCTGCACTAGTGTCCAGCTGCCCCCTGGCATTAATTAATAATTATTATATTATACTATTAATAGTAATAATAATAATATCACTAATAACAACAGCAACAACAATAATAATAATGTACTGAATATATTAATCGTTTTTTTTAACTAATCAAGCCACAGCACTGGATCACAATCCCCTGTGGTTACACTGTAGAGGGACTGGATCACAATCACCTGTGGTTACACTGTGAAGGGACTGGATCACTATCCCCTGTGGTTACACTGTAGAGGGACTGGATCACTATCCCCTGTGGTTACACTGTAGAGGGACTGGATCACTATCCCCTGTAGTTACACTGTAGAGGAACTGGATCACAATCCCGTGGTTACACTGTGAAGGGACTGGGCCCTGCGTTTTTCGGATTCTCCTAAACTAGATGTCCCCGGGCCCATGAAGGTGTTTTAAACCCTCTTTGGACGCCGTGTGTTCATGTATCCACCCTCCTTGGCAGGAAGTAGGCGGGCAGTCATGATTCTGAAAGGGAGGACTGGACCACAAAAACGCCACTCACTGTCGACCAATGAAATCATCACTCAATTTTTACAGGAGTAATTTTTTTGCACTGAACAAAAAATCACTGTACTGCTTAATATACTAGGGGCTAGGTAACAAGTGCAAATTAATATTCAGATTTGTTGAAAAATACAAAATACAAAAAAATTGTTGAACAGGTAAAGCAAATGGTTCATGATGGAACAAATATCAACAGTTTTATAATATCCACACATTTTTTCAGCATTGATTTTTTTCCCAGCATGTTTTTTCAACACTTTATGCTGCCAGTAGGTGTTGCTCAAATAAAAAAATCATAGGTTCAACCAGACACGGTTGCTAATGGCGATGGCCAGTCATTGGCAGAGGGCTGTCAGGCTCAGTGTGGAAAGGAATTTTTTGTTCTGTGCTCATCTGCGGGAGGCAGGGCTGCAGGCGCAGGGGCACAGCTGTGATTCGCTCTCGCCTTGCAGGTGCTAGACAAATGAGTGCCGGTGTCAGACTCGGCCTGTGAAGGGCACCCTGTCAATGCCAACGTGCTGCTTTCGAAACGCTGGTTAAGACGTGCTTCTGTCCCTCTGGTCTCTCCGCACAGACCTGCCACCTCCACCTGTCCCGCCCCCTGTGTTGCTCAAGTCCCCCACCCACCCAGCAAAGGCAGGGCCGGACGCCACCGCTGAGGCCCGGGACAGGAGAGCGGTCTCGGGAGCGCCGAAGCCCAGGGACGCCTCGGACGTGCGGACCAGCTCGTCAGAGCGACGTGACGCCCAGGAGAGGCAGAGGGCTCCGCGAGCGGGCAAAGCCGCGAAGCAGGAGCCGAACGCAGGAAGCAAGGGTTGCCAGCATCCAGGTACCAGGGAGATGCCCGCCCACTGTGCCGCCAACGTGCCGGGCCATGTAGGACAATGTGGAAGTACATGATGGCTCTGCGTCTGTCTCCCAGGTCCAGAGGACATCCCGCCCTACAGCCGGCCATCCTTCCCGGCCGTCCACAGCCCGCGCGGGGAGAGGGACCTCAGCTCTTCAGGCTCCATGTCTTCGCGGGGCTCTGGAGGCAGGCGGAGAGGAGAGGTGCCCCCAGGGAGCCGCAGGAACCCTCCAGAAATCGGCCTGAACACCACCGGAGCCTTCCAGCCAGGAGACGAGGATCTGGAGGTATGACCAGCAGCATGATGGCCTTCTCCTCAAAGACCATCCTGCTCGTTTTTTAGTCGCTTAGCAATTTAGTAATTGGTCTCATTATTTTTAGAAATAATTATTATTAATTTCATTATTTTAGTTTAGTTTGTTGGATAGCCTTGCCTCCTTACTAGACCTCAAACTGAACAACTGTCAGATTCCAACCGGGGTTTGTGTGGACAACGTAAAGCAGCAGCAAAAGTAAATATAACAACCTGAAGGGTGAAATCTGTGCTCTTTCCTCAGATGGTGCAGAGCTGAAACAGAGATGGAAATGCTGTCAGCGTGGACTCTATTCTAACCACCTTCAGTTTTAACCATCTCAACAATATCTTTTCTATCATAACTACCCATATCGGATTACATCGCATCCTGAAGACTGACCAAGTGTTAATTTCTTTTCGTGTGCATTTAATGTTCATTTTAGAACACAAAAACAAACAGGAAAAAAATGATGGTGGATTCAAGTGTTGAAAGCAGTCATAGTTTGTTTTGCATTCATTGTTTGTTTTGGTTCATTGCAATATGGAGTAAATAACTACTCCAGGTGGTGAGTACAACTCTGCTCACTGAGTCTGGAACAAGCCTAGCATTACTGTTAATAAGATTAGCTTCAAGCTAAAAGGGACAGACTTACTTGTAAATAAACCTGTATACATACCTAATTGTTTTTTATAATCTGTGTGGTACTTTACATTTGTCTTCCTTGGCTTATTTGAATAATTTTTAAATTTTATTATGCCAGTAAAGATAATTGTTTTTATCACAGCTATCCTGGTTGTAAATTGTCGTACCATTTAATCTGTTCCAGGAAAAGTGCCACAGTTGAGATGTGTTTGGGTTGTTTTTTTTTTTTTTTTTGTAATGCACTGTTATTTTTGTCGTTTGTCAGTGTTTGTCGGTATTTGTTTGACTTTGGTTTTAAAAGCACAATCACTAAACTTTATTTTGAACCATGTTATTGATTAACCGATTTGTCTTACATGAGAAGAACAGGTACTGTATGACAAAAAGGCCTCATTACCCCTGACAGCGTAGGTGAACGAGAGCGTAAGCGAACCAACGAGACCGGCCCTGTACTCTCTGTTCACCCTCCTCCAGATCCTCTCGCCAGACCCGACCAAGAATTTTGGAAGTGGATGCGCTGTTCTCTCAGTGCACCTTCATTTATTACAATGATATTTTTTCTTCTACTCATGCACTTAAGAAGACTTGGGCAATTCGAAAAAAGGGGCGGTGACCCGAGGACCTGGAGGAAGCGTGATTGGCTGGTTGAGAGTCATTCGAAGAGGAGAGGGTGCAAGTGTTTTACTCATAGGGCATCTGCAAACATTTGTTTCTTAAAGCAAAAAAAAAGCATACAGAAAGGAAAAAAAACGGAGAAAAAAAAATAAACAAAAATAAAAGGTGTTTGTGTTTCGTTGTTTACTGCGTACGTTGCTGTGCCGTACTTGCATGGATACGGCAAGGAATATACAGCGAGGAAATCTCGACGTGTTCATTTTGCATCGTTTATACTCTAGTAACCTTAATTTTCGCCCGCTATGAAGAGAAACAAAAGGAAAAGGGAGAAACAGCATATTGGTGTTTAATGCAGTGTGTTGCATGAATGCAGAATAGGATCAACACAAATAACCCAAGGACATGTAGAGTAATAAAGCTATACATCATAGTACAAGAATGAATCGGTCCAGCAGATTACATTATAGTTATTGCTATTTATATCATTCGTGTAATGGAAAACCATTGTATGTGTGTGTGTGTGTATATACCTATAAACTTAATGATATGGCTCATATTTTAATACGAGGTTCATTGGAGCAATGGCTACCTCAAAAGGTCATACCGTAAATGGCAACCATTTGCGCTAAAATTAAGAAAACACAAACAGTAATAAATAAACAAATGATATTCAAATAAATAAAAGCTTAGAGCGACTCCCCGAGGTGAATATAATGGCGCATTTAATGGAACAGCAAGACGGAGCACTAACAGACATATTTTCAGTGTACATTTTTATAAAGCCTTTTTAAATCTTCATGTGCTCAAAGCAGCTGAAAGCAAGAGACATTTGTTATCTAAAATTAAAATCGACACCGTCCTTATCTGACCCTCTAAAGAGTTTCGAACACTGCATAAATCTCGGAGCTTGCACTGCTGTGATGGATTGAAAGTGAAGTTCAACATTTAAGAAGAAATTAACCCAAATTCTGTCCCAAAAGCACAGTTCAGAATTCAACAGTTGGTACCGTAGCTCTTCAGAATGTCCTGGTTTTATTCACGTTCCCCAGCAAATTCGCCATCTTGATTTTGTCTGGAAACAAGACGGTTTCGCCCCAGGTGTTCCCCTAATAAGCGGCCCTCTAAACGAGAACAAATTCAGAGCAGGAGATATCCCCCCCCTCCATCCATCATTTTAATGAGTCGAGTTATGCATTAGGTTTGCCACGAGTTGCGAGTGATTAAAGCTCGTCGATGTGCTCTCACACAGTGTACTTATGATGTCTGGAATATGAATGGTGCTGAGTTCAGTAACCATTTATAATACATGGCTATTAGGATTTACCTGCCTGGACCAGGAAAATCAGGCCATCTTCAATCCATGTGAACATTAGATGAAGGCAGGGTCATCGATCACTGCAGCACAGTATGAGAAACTAACTTGGAGTGGTCGAGAAATAAAATGTTTTTTGTTTAATTAATTTTGATTTTCTACGCATATATAAAAACATCACGCACAAATCTTCCACAACACGTAAGGTCCAGGTGTTACCTGTTGGAGGAAAAACCAGGACCTTCACCTAATTGCCGTTGTTTTAAAAACTCTCCTCCTCACCCGAGCCGCTTCGACTCGTGGAGGTAATTAAGAGGAGCAGCTGCAGACTGTCAGCTCTCTCGTGCCCCCCGTGACGGCGCTCTCTCCCCGGAGGAAGACGGCACGCGTCGTCCGCGGTGCGAGACGCCATCGCTGCTTCCCGCCCTGCTCCCGCAGTCTCCGCCCATTCCCCGGCGCTCCTGGGGATCGGTGATGCGATCGCTCTCCTCCCTCACCGCAGCATGCCCATAACCCCCCAACCCCTCCCCCCCCCCATCCGCCCGGCGCGTCGAGAGGAAACGCTTGAGACGAGACGTGTTCCGATAATAAGCCGTCCGGGGCAAATTCCCGCACGTCCAGTGAACTTCGTTTGTCAAAACGAAAATGAAGTAATAAGCGTTTTCTCTCGCTTTCTTTTTTAATAAAGACTTGGACCAGTTTCATATCTCTGAAGTCATTTCAGGTATAGGCATTTAGCAGCAAAGCCAGTCAGTCCAGTCCATTCTGATTTAGAGCCGGCTGCAGCTTCATTAGCCAAAGAGGAGAGTTCTGGTCTGACCCCTGAGAACTGGTCATGTCCGGTCCCAGAGGGCCGTTCGGCTCTAGTCCCGGCCTGCAGTTTTTCTCACCTCGTTCTGCTCAGTGCGCAGGATGACAGAGGCCCTCGCCTCCCGCGAGTTACGCACTATTTTTCATCTTTCTAATTCGTTCTCATCAATTACTTTGGAAAGTCCCATCTCTCGGCATGGCCTGTCGTCAGTAGGATGCTTTAGTCGAATTTATGAACGGATTTTCCGTGCCAGAAGTGGGACACTGTAACGAGCCAAATCTGCGCAGGCTGACAGTAAGTTAGTCATCTCTCCCACTCAGCCTGTACTTTGCGAATAAATGCACACAGTGGTTGTCAACAAATGCTGACAAAGTAGTTCAGTTTCTATCTGGAGAGAAATGAATCTCTTACTCAGAAGATTATCTTGCCTGTATGAAGGTGTAATTTAAAGAGCTGACAACACTTTGTCGATATACTTTAATGGGGTTTTCCGTGGGTCTTGAATGTCAAGCGTCAAGGTGGAGCTGGGAAACTTTTACAAATCTAACAGTGCAAATCTTTTCTCTCCTGGTAAACAGAATATTTTTGGGCAAACAGTGGATTTGGGAATACAGTTTCTTTGCAGTACAGCACTGGATTTTTTTCTGTCTAATCAGCTACATTATATATTTGTCATAGCTAAGATATTTGTACCATTGGAACACAAGTAATCTTGGTTAGAAAATCATTGTGCTACATGCTTTGTTACATACTAGGGACAAAAGGAACCTTTAATATATATCCTTCAGAAGAGCTTCAATATGTTAGGAATGAAGTCAATCAAGACCCTTTGTAATTTTGAATCATTTGTAGTTGGATATCTGACCATTCTTCAAGAATGAGACTTCCAGCACTTGGAAGGATGAAAGAGGTGAAAACCTGCCCTTTCCAGAACTCTCCATAAAGATGCAATAATGTTTATATCTGGTCACTGGGAAGGTCATGGATAGAATTTGAATTCATACTGGCGTTCATGGAAAGATTCTTGAATGCGTGAAGCAGTGTGTACACAGAGTGCAGCAGGGCCTTCAGAACACACCCATGCAGCCATGAAGGTCAATGAAGGTCATCCCACTGACTCCAACATTATTGTTCGACCTTTAACAACTGGCAAGAGAGAGTGTGGGATAGTGGCCTTCGTCTGATTTTTCAGAATGCAAACATCTCCAGATGCTGGAAATACGAAACAGCGTAAACATCGTCTCAACAGGCCATACTGCCTTTCTGCAGTGCTCTGGGTTTGTTGTTACATCAGGTTCCATCTTGTGTTACTGTGGCCTTTGATGCAGTTGCTATCTGAAGCAGCCTTTCCAGAAATTTCCTCAGTAGTGTATCTCATTCTGCAGTCTGTGTGAACCATGTACGTTTAATGATTTGTCCTCTTTGGAACAATCTGACTGTTCACGGGACCATGTTGTTCGGAAAATATTAATATCAAGCTGCCAGATGTCAAATCTCTTCTGCACATGCAGCAGTTTGACGTGGGAACCAATATTACCCATTTGCGTAGCTTGCCTCCTTTCTAAATGCAATTTAGTGCCCAATTAATGCATTAATGAATGAATGAATTCATTCACTCAATCAGTCCTTCTTCCCAATTCTAATCATATGAACCGGTGACTAGGACTAGTGAACAAGCTCATGCAAACCCCTCCCCTCTCAAAATATTCATCATTCTGCACGTGGCACAAAGGGACCTCACGGGGTAAACATACAATCACATCTTTAGCAGCTGCGTTTTGTAACTATCGCATCCTGGAAGACCTTGACACCGACAATTACCAGCCTAGAGCCCGACGATGATGGACCAAGGCTAAACAGCATTTGAAGCTGACCGTGAGTGCATAATAGGAGTAAATTGGCGTGTTTTCATAGTCGGCTGACATGCTGAAGAGAGGCGCTCTGAATGGAGCACGCTGGGTCCGTGATGATGGATGAGAGGTTAGGATACGGGTGAGTGGCCAGCAGAGTCTTGAATGGAGGAGGAGCTACTGAACTATTTTACCCTCATTCCTTCTCTCTGTCTGTCTCTCTCTCCCTCACACACAGTCACCATTTATCTTTTGTTGTTCTGTCTTTTTTGACAAAAATGACACACACACACACACACACACACACACACACACACACACACGAGTTTGGACTGCAAAGCATCCATTTGCTAAGCATAATACTGTCAACAGGCCTGAAACGGATTAGCTGTCTCGCTGTGTGTTTTCTTAAGGCCTTTAATCAGGAAGTGCCGAAAGTGTGTCACAGGGTGCTGGATCTGAGAGCTGAGTAAAACACATTTGTACATTTTGTTGGTGACAGTGTTGTTTTCACAAACTCTTTTCACTGGTAGCAACAGGTCAGCCATTGCCGGAACATTTATAAAAACAGAACTACCCTAAGATTAAAATTAAAAACTAGCTCAGATTCAAATTAAGACTAGCTCAGATTCAAATAAAAAATAATTAAATACTAAAATTAGTCTACAGCCACTGTGGTTGCAGGTTAAAAACAACAACAACAAAAAAACAGTCCAAAATACATCCGTTGGATACATTCTTTAAGTGTGTGATCTACAGACATTTTCTCTGTGCTAGCATGGGTCTCTTTCCTTCATCCTGACTACAGCTCTGCTCGTCTCTGGCAGCTGCTCTGGTTAGCTGGAGCCTCCCATGATGAAGTGGTGTCGTCTCCACCTCACGTCAGCGCATCGAATAGCTCTCCATCCTCTTCACGCGGGCGTAATTAGTTAAGGCACTCTCTTATCATATCAACTGCAAGACAAGTGCATTTGCAGACTGCAGTATAAGTCGAGGTCCTGTTGAAAGCGTGTTCTATTGATTATCATGCTCCTCTTTCCCTTTACTAGACTAATGAGCTGCCTGATTTTCCACTGGAAAGGTTAATACAATATTGAAATGTCAGAAGATTAATGATATTGTTTCTGTGCCTGGGCCCTCGATGGGGGGGGGGGGGGTGACAACCCCGCTGCCCTTTTCACTCTTGCTCTCGAGGTGTACCATCATGGCCTGTCCCGCGTGCTGCTCTGGCGAGCTACGCGAGTGAAAGAGCTCGAGAGGAAGAGGGGATGACACACGCAGCGGCAAGGCAAGATCTGGGCTTGTGCCGGTGTCAGGGAATAGATTGGATGAATCTGTCTTCATTAGGGCGGAATAGGCACGCGCGAGTCGGCCAAGCTTAGGAGGAGAGAAGAAGCTCTGCGTGTTCCTAAGTTTTGGATTCCTTACGGTCGAATAATGTACCAGATTCATTGTTTTCATTACCCAAAAATATGTTGTGTGAGGGATACTTTAAGATAAAGGGACTCTTGAGCTAATATATACTTTATATTAAAGCTTGACGGTTAACACATGCTTCTGAATATTTTACTGAATGCATCCTCTTCCTAACATTATATACTGAACAAGCAACGTCTACAACAAATACATAATAATCCAGAGGTATCATCTTAATTTGCTTCAGCTGTGATAAACATTACCCAGCTCCATCAAAGGGACGCACCCTTTGAATGTATACCTCTGTGTAATATTTTTCACAGCTGTGTGCTTCAATTATTAAAAGACAGAACTTACAAATGTTGCGTCTCCACACTCTCTTTCCCCTGGTTTGTGTGTTTAATTGGGAAGTGCCGCGTGCACACGTGCAGAATGGTAATCTGCTCGTGCTCTGCGAGCAAGTCGAGCGTGAAAGAAACCGGCGAGTATAACGTAAATTGGTTCTTAGCGCGATGTGATTTTCGGTCCTCTGGGGCTGTGTTTGCTCAGAAATTGGAACAATACCTTTCTGTGCTCAGTTCCAAATGGCTTCATTAGACGAACGTATGTATATATGTTTATAGTCAAAGGCTTTGCGGGTTTAATGGGAAATACCAAGTCGGGGATAAGGGAATAAACGTGTGATTTCAAGTAGAAACCTAATTGCCTTGCAGAGATAAACACACGCTGTGATTCAAACTGAGATCAAGAAACTGGGACGTAAATTCCTAGAAAAGGGTAGATGCGACCAAGAAACTGTCAAAGGAAACGCAAGTTGTTTGTAGTCTTTTATGCGGTGGCACCAAGACATTTCAGTAGTTACGTTTATGCTGTGTGAGCCTGTTTATCAAAAGGTAAATACATACTCGTTTTACCAAACGGAATTACAAGAAATAAGTAACAAAAAAGCTAAATGAAAATTGTGAGGACTTGTGGAAGAAACCGAACGAATCCGAGGGAACAGAAGAGGACATGAGGTACAGGGTGAAAATGAACGATCAAGATTTATAAGAGCAGCGAAAGATACGACGGATCACTCGGGAGATTCGAGAGAAGACGGATCGAAAGCTTTCGCAGCTGTTATTACGTTAACCATCGCTTCATGTTAATTTGTTGCTTCAGTGATACACATCATCGCAGGAGTGGTATGTAACAACACCAATCCCCTCTTGCAAAACAAAAAAACCTTGTCACGCGTCAAGGTGTCGCTAAAATTACTAACAGTAATGGAAACAAGCATCAATTCCTTACAAGACGCGAGAGATCCGATCACACTCGGTGGAGTAGGCCTCGAGCTCCAGACTGGACACGTGTCTCTGTGGAAACAAAGAAGGTACGTTGCATAGACCCTATCTGTATGGCACACACCAAGATAAATAATTTTGAAAATCTACAATACTTTTAAGGTTCGAGTAAAACCAAAGAAATATTAAAGTAAACCAAAAACGTAACAGCAAATCAGACAAGGCACTAGCAAAACCAAAATCCCAAGAGCTAAATCTAAAATACCCTTTCATACTAAATTCACATGTGCATACCAGTACATATGAACAAACGTGTCTGTCTGGTTTAATAGTTTGACCGATGAGCAGTGAAAAACTGTTATCCGGATGTCAGGGAGGGGATGGTCCTGTCACACTTGCCAGATGGTGGGAGGTGGGAAGTGTTATGTCGGGGGTGAGTGGAATCGCTACGTATGCTGGTGGCCTTCCTCAGGGAGTGTGTACCGAATATGTCCTCTAGGAATAGCAGCTGGAGTTCAGCGGCCTTCTGCTCATTGTTGATGATGCTCCGAAAAGCCCTGTGTTCAGCTCAAACACCACACTGTGAGGCAGTATGTCAGGATGCTTTCCAGAGAGAGAGAGAGGTCATTAGCATCTTGTTAGAGCAGCTTGGCTTTGCTAAACTTCCTCAAAAAGTCCACTCTCTGTTGGTCCCTGTTCGTTACATCTGTTGTACCGTTGGCCCCTGAAACATCCTTTGAGACGTGTACTCTGAGGAGTTTAAAATTGCTCAGTCTCTCTCCTGTCTCCATGAATAAAAGCCGGAGTTTATTCAAGCACGTCCAGGCCTGCCCAAGTCGATGATTAGCTCCTTTGGCTTCGTAGTGGTGAGGGCCAGGTTGTTCTAGCAACCCCAGATTGTCCACTTCTGCTGTACCAACTGATTCACTCCAGTTATAACTAGTACCAATAAAAGGAAACGTAAGCAGGTCGGATATGAAGACGGACGTGTGTGGAGAGTGCAGGTGTACGCTCACAGACTGTGATGTATAGACGGACGTGTGTGGAGACTGCAGGTTTACGCTCACAGACTGTGA
>JAOXYF010000013.1:277744-285282 GCA_028565775.1 Sternarchorhynchus goeldii | reverse complement strand
AGAGACCTCAGAAGTGAGGGAGTGAAGGAGTGAGAGACCTCAGGAGTGAGGGAGAGACCTTAGGAGTGAGGGAGTGAATGTATCCAGCATGACGAGCCACATTTAAGTCTCTGGCTCAAGAGTTGAAAATTGAAGTTGGTGTGGGACCCCCAGGACCCCCCCCCTCCCAATAAATAAATAAACATGTCTCTGACCCCCTCTAAGGAGTGTACCTAAGGAGTGTGATTTAAAGAGAGGACATGGGAGGAGCAACCATCAGCGCGCGCGAGAGAGAGGGAGAGAAAGAGAGGGTCTAGACCATATTTATTTATTTATTTATGGGGAGAGAGAGAGAGAGAGAGAGAGAGAGAGAGAGAGAGAAATGGAGGGGAGAGATTACAGCAAAATGTTTTTATTAACCTCGGCCTGTGTGGTGCCGGTGCTTTGCTGGGTCGGTGTGCACCAGTAAACTGTGAAATGGATCTGCTGGATTGGGCCAGAGTGTTGTTGAAGAGAAGCAGAGATACTGCGTGTGTGTGTGTGTGTGTGTGTGTGTGTGTGTGTGTGTGTGTGGTTGGGGGGAGTAAGGTGGCCACCATTCTAGGGGTATAAATTATAAAAAGGATTTACAGACAGACAGGATCCTTCTGCATCCCCCAGTACTTTAGGACCTTCTGAATCCCCCAGTACTTTAGGACCTTCTGCATCCCCCAGTACTTTAGGACCTTCTGCATGTTTGGATTTATATGTCCAAGGCACATTAACTCTTCAAGGTTTCGGCAATCTGATCTGATCTGTTTGTGTTCTTGTGGTGTTCATTTAATCTGAGCGTTGGATCTAAACAAATCTAAGTTAGAAGAACAGGTGCCTCTGATAACTGCAAAATATTAATTCCCCTGATGTGTGGGCCAGTCTAATTCCTTCAGTCAGTGTGATCATGAAATCAGGCAAGTACAATTTACTGCTTTTAAGAGGTAAACAAACCTCTCTAACCAGAGAGTCCAACAAGTGATTGTCTGTATACACCATAATCCAGAATGGGAGGTTGGTTCTCCATAACACATGTTCTACATGGACTCACCTCTGACTGTGAGAGTAGCAGAGACCTCCACCTTCCCCACACGGTTCTCCGCCACACAGGTGAAGGTCCCCTCGTCGCCCGCGGACACCTTCTTGATCCGTAATACGTAGTCGTCCTTATCAAACCTAATATCATACCTGCAACACACAGCATTCCACATAAGTTCAAATGGCTCTGGATAACTCACATGACTCAAATGGCATAGAATAGCTCAAATGGCTCAAAAGGCACAGAACAACTCGAACGGCTTCCAGGAGGTCGTTTTAGGGGCTCGGTCAGTTCTGAGCTGTGTCTCTCCGGTTCAAGTCCTGGCGCACTGAACTCTTTCATGCTGTATTGTTGGCAGTATACAGGCTGCATCTTCTGAATGTTAAACATGTCATTTCTTGTTCTGGAGGTGACGGAATGATGCCGTAGTGAATCACAGAAGGTTTAACAGAGAGCTTCATTCAACGACATCAAGAGCTGAACGGTGCGTTGAAACAATACTGGCTTTCTTTCTTTTTCTTTTTTTGTACCCACAACAGAAGATGGTGGATCAATTATTCAGCAGAGACACACTACAGAGGAAGAAGGACTTTCAGCTGGAAACCAGCACTTTCAATATTTATGAGGCATCTGCTGGGTGACTGTGTGTGTGTGTGTGTGTGTGTGTGTGCTGTGTGGAATGAGGTACCCAAGATAATCACAATATTCAAAGAAAGAAGACAAAAACTGGAATTTAAATAAATAAATAAAGACCATAAATAAATAATCCGCCCAAACGAAAGACCCGCACAGAGAAATGCTTCTCCAGGTTCAGGGTATGCAGCATGTCTTCACGGCCCTGTCAGGTTAATTCGGTGCACAGTGAAGCCGCCGGGGCTAAAATGGCTGCAGAAAGGTAGGAAATGATGAGGCTGAGTGTAGAGAGAGGGAGAGGCTCTGGAGAGACGAACATCTCTGAGCCCCTGTGACACTGACAGCTCCACTCTGCCACTGCAAGACTCTGCCCTGCATACTGACAGCAAAAGGTGGTGCACGTGTGGGTGTGTGGGTGGGTGAATGGATGTGTGTGTGTGTGTGTTTGTGTGTGTGTGTGTGTGTCTGAAGAGGGAGGAAAGTGTACTTGAAAAGTTGACAGGTCTTGTATGTTGGTCTCCGGTGTTGCTGGAGACTATAATTGGTACTTCGTGTGTGTGTGAGCATGCATGTGCGAGTGTGTGTGTGTGTGTGTGCGCGCGCGCGTGTGTGTGTGTGTGTGTGTGTGTGTGTGAAGCTGTTCTGGCAGCATTTGTCTGACAGTCAGACAACACACTGTCTGCAGTCCATCATTCAAAAAAATGCATTTCACAAACTACAGGGCCTATGGAAATCTTAGTGCATGAGACTGTTTGGCTGGAGGTGTGCAGAACTCACTCGACACTTAATCGTTCAGCTGCCAGCGTCCGTACAAACAGACGCACACCCCCACATCTCTATTTCACAGGATATAAACACAAAACAACAACACACCAAGGCTACACCAAAACAACTGCCGTAAACATGATAAATAATCTTTGGCATGTATTAGGTGAGTGTGATTGGGTTCTTGGAGTTTTTTAGCAGGGGTGTGTGATCAGGTTTAATGGGTTTGCTAAGGTGGTATTAGCAGATGGAGTGTGTGTATTAAACAATGAAAGAAACAAGATGACAGGTGCACCACACTGCCCCCCCCCCCACACACACACATAACCTGCTTAAATCATTACATTGGCGTCTTTCACGGGCTTCATTCCTTCTGTAGGACCTCAGGGTTGACTTCTCACGGCTACAACTCTGAACGTCCAAATCAATAGAGGGATTCTTCCATGAATGCACATGCGAGGGCGTTCACAGGTGGTTCTGTGCACGGATAGAGCGTTCATTGTTCATTGGAGCAGGGACCGAGGAAGCATATTTGTGGACAAGTGTGTAGCTGATAAAGTAAACACAGCGGCGGATGGAGTGGCACTGGTGCCAGAGCCCGGGGCAAAGTCGGAAACTCACTGTGGACCTGATGACAGTGTGATTACACATGAGCCCAGAGGGGCTAGTTTGTGCATGTAGGCTTTTTCACACACACACACACATACACACACACACACAAAAACATTCTTACATGCACTCACATGCACACACACACACACACACCCAGACTACCTCTTTTTCTGTATGGTTAGATGCAGTGTTAAAGGCAGTGTTGATGTCCTCATCTACAGTATGTGTAACTAACAGAATTAATTACTAACAGAGTTAATTACAGAATAGCTCTGAATCAGGCAAATTCATGTTTGTTTAATTATAAGAATCACACTTTATACATTTGCATAAGTTCTGGAATATGTTCTTGGTGTTTGGTCAAATACACTCTGTCTCAAATGGTTATGAAATCGGCTCCATTCTGGCAACGATGCAACTTGTATGATTGCTCGGCTGAAAACAAACAATCATGTATCAGTTTGCTTAATGAAAAACACTTTTACGTAGTGAAACAACGCTGAACCCGTGGGCAGGGAAATTCGAGCAGAGAAACATAAATACCGGCGGTAAAAGACTCTCACTCTCCAGCTGAACATGCATTAGCTGCACTATATAATGCAGAAAACCAATTCCAAATGCTGGGGCAAATAGCAAACAACAAATAAACACTCTCCATGAACTGCGAACACACTCTGCACCTTGTAATTGCGCTATGATGTGTTTCTGTACTGGCGGGAGTAACGCACACATAACACACCCTCCCTGGATCCTGAACCCGTGCCGCTGTCTGAGGCCTCCACGGCGAAGCCCGAGATGCCTGACCTCAGCTTCACGGCTAACCGAAACCTCCCGGGAGCCGCTAAAGATGGACAGAATGATGTCTGTTTAATAAGGGGATCGGGAGAGTCTGGCATGAGGAGGGAGAGAGAGAGAGAGAGAGAGAGAGAGAGACAGGAGCTGAGGAAGGCTCTAGTAACTGGCCTTATCTGCCACAGACCAGGGGCTCACGGGGTGAGGATGTCTCACCCCACCTGGCCTCCGGGCTGCGACGTCTGAATCCTCCGGTCCACCATATTAATGTGCAGTCACATGACCTGACCTGACCCTCTATCTCTGAAACATGTGTGTATATATATGAGTGTGTGTGTATATATGTGTGTGTGTGTGTGTGAGAGAGAGAGAGAGAGAGAGAGAGAGACTCCTGCGTAGGGGATTATTTTCTGTTTAAATACCAATGTAATGCTGTGTGACATGGGCTGGCAGTGTTGTGCTGAGGCCTGGTTTTCTCTAATGGCTTTTCTTCCAAAGCTCAGCAAAAAACTAACCAACTGTACCATCTCCTTCCATTAATACATACATCTACTGGACGTGGTTGTGTGTGCTGGTGTGTGTGTGTGTATGTGTGTGTGCAGGTGTGTGTGTGTGTGTGTGTGTGTGTGTGTGTGAGTGATTATATACAGCCCCTCGGTAAGCACCTATCAGTTTACTCTTGCTTTCCAGTCTGCTGGGTAAGCACACGTCTATATGTTCACCAGGGAGAATTTCATGCATTTGGTATGTTAAGAGTTTCAGGGTTAAACTTATTAAACAGGATGGAATATTCCACTAATGCAACACGATATGAGAAAGTGTTGGAATTTGATCGGCCTTGGTCATCTTGAGACCACTGTAACTACCTTCTTCTGGCCCTCAATGACCTTCACGTGGAGATCCAGCATGCTCCTCGACTGCTGCAGGCCTTTCGTTACACAGCGGACAATGCCACCTTTCCAGACACGCTCTCCTGCACACCACTGCTGCGACCGGCCGTCGTTTGAACCCTTACGGTCCTTCTGAGGTGCTTCCGTTACCCTCACCGAGGTGCTTTTGCCAGCCGAAGACACCTGCACGACTGGTGCGGTCAGAGTCGCGCAGACATAAAACTGAGTTGTGAGATTATATAATTACTACTTCCTCATACATCACCTGATCTTCCTCATCACCTGACTGCTCTGTTGTTCGGTGAAACTTCATGATGATGTTTGCCAGGGTGATGTATTGAGTTACATCATTACTCTGCGTGATTAAGCCATTGGACAATCAGGCTGGCTGTGTTACTGGAAGGTGCTGAGCATGTGTGTGTGTGTTTAGGCTGTAGGCGTTAGGCCAGCAGTTATAATACTAGCAAGTGTATCATGTGGAATTTGGAAATATATGGGCAGTACACAAGTGTGTGTGTGTGTGTGTGTGTGTGTAATTGCATAATCTAAAGGTCAACTGTTTTTCCTTACTGTCTGTCAAACACAGTTTCTTTAATGTTACGGCATTTAGATAAGAAGTGAGAAAGAGTGAAAAAGAGAATGGAGAGAAAACGTGAGAAAACGAGAGGAGACAGAATGGGACAGAGAGAGAGAGAGAGAGAAGAGAGAGAAGAGAGAGAGAGAGAGAAGAGAGAGAGAGAGAAGAGAGAGAGAGAGAGAAGAGAGAGAGAGAGATTAAAAAGTGTTGCTTCTACATACTGACATCAAAGGGGGCTGAGAATGTCAAAATTAAAATAGTCTTCAACTGCAAAAAAATATATAAATATTATAATAATAATGATGGAACACGTGCCTCATCTGGTCTCATGGTAATTATGAAGAGAACAATTATGATTAATTCAATAATTTGGCATTGTTTCCTGCTCTAAACTTAATTAACTTCAAAATATGATTCACAGAAATAAGAAGGTAGAAGTGTGATACCTTCGTTAATGTCAGATTTAATAAATGGAGTCTTGAATCAAATAATTACTGTGAGTATTCTAGCTGATAACAGAAAAAAATCATTTTGGATTTGCCACAATTGCTAGAGGTGCAATAAAAAATATTCGAAACAGATAAGAGCGAGTGCCCAGCTCAACACAATCACACAGACCTGTAATAGTACTAATTCTGCTACTAATTAATTGCCATAGAGTTTTGACTGATATGCTTCAAACATACATTTAACAAATATGCAGTGTGAAATCAACAACCCGTTCACTTTTGATCTCTGAGGATAAACACACACACACACACACTACCCATGCATGCGCACACACACACACCACACACACACACACACACACCACCCATGCATGCGCACACACACACACACCACACACGCACGCACACACACACACACCACCCATGCATGCGCACACACACACACACCACACACGCATACACACACGCACACACACGCACACCACACACGCACACCACACACGCACGCACACACACACACACACACACACACCCCTGTCTTCCTGCCCTGCCACTGTTTACTATTTTTGGAGGTTCCATTCTTTATTTTTTTTTCAATTCATTCCTCATTTCCTTCAGCTGTCGTGATCAGGCGGGCGTCGTGAGTCCTGAGTCGAGTCCTGAGTCCTGAGTCGAGTCCTGAGTCCTGCCAGGTCGCGCATGGACAGGAGCAGAGGTGCGCAAGCGGCCGTGGAACGAGATTTGAAGGAGCTGGAGTCCCGTGTCTTGCTTTGACTCACTACAGGAGTCCTACAGCTCCTCCTACCTGAACCCTGGTGTACAGCTCCTCCTGCCAGGACCCTGGTGTACAGCTCCTCCTACCAAGCCCCCACAGTTGGGAATGGAACCAACTGTGCACCTGGGAGCCGTGACATCACCACACAAGCCAGTCATCCCATGATGGTAACACCAGCCATAACCAAAAATGTACTTGATTATAAGTTATCCAAACTTTTCTTCTATAGCATATTTGTCATAGTCATTTATTTTACTGTGATCCAGTCTTGCTGAAATGTCTTGGATTGAAATGTTGGGTTGGAAAAAAAATGTCTAAGTAAGGAATATAAGACTATGTTTCTGGCAGAGAGAGACCAGAAATGGATGTTCTGTGTAGAGAGTCTGTGAGAGAGATACAGTTCAGTGTGCAGAGAGACAGTGAGAGAGAGATGCAGTGGTGAAGGCCACTCCCTAACCTTCCACGAGACACATCCACGTCATCTTTTCTCCAGCGGACAGAGGGCTGGGGGTCTCCCTGCACTTGGCACCTGAACTCCACCCCTTCTTCCTCCAACACCACCTGGTTTATGGGCCTCCGAAGAAATGTGGGCCTCTCTGGTCACGGATACGCACACACACACGCACACACACACACACACAACAGAAGAAATGAGAACCAATGGTGACATGCAGAAATGTTTAGCGAAAGGCCATTTTTGCAGACGAGCATCACAGTGCTCACAGCATCCTTCTTAAGGCGGTCCTTACCGAACACGGTGAGCTGTGCAGTCTCACTGTCCCTCTCTCCCACCATGTTGGTACCCACGCACACATACATGCCTGCATCGCTCTTCCTGGAGTTGGAGATCATCAGTTTGCCTCCGCGGATCTGCGAGAGAACGGGCAGTCAGTGACGGGCAGAACCAGTTAACATCGGCGGCTTGGGCCTGATGGGACGGGCCTGACGGGACGGGCCTTTCGGGGGGGGGGGGTTCGTAAGATAAGGGAATTTTATC
>JAOXYF010000013.1:270244-272744 GCA_028565775.1 Sternarchorhynchus goeldii | reverse complement strand
ATGTCAGGAGGCACGTCTGCTCGGGCGTCTAAATGCACTCACACGCCTCAAAACAACAACTGGAGCAAATCAACAGAGTGCAGAGAGGCGATATCTGACAAAACACTTGAAAATGCCCAGTATACCACCACCACCATCTCTGTCTCTCTCTCTCTCTGTTTCTCTGTCTCTCATATTAGCTGTTCTCTCCTTCTTGTCAGAGTGCGGAGAGTATTCGGCTACAGGGGCTTTAGATGACATTTTGCTGTGCTTAGTGGAAAGGGCCAAAGAGGGACTGAGGAGACGAGATACAACACATAACAGAACCTGCATTAACGTGGAAACATTCATACGTGTATGTTTGCATGCACATGCACAGAAACACGTGTGCATGCATGCATATTTGCAAATGAAATGCACACACACACACACACACAGACACTTTAATTGCTCTCATGCAGGGTGTTTTGGTGGCTTTCACTGAAGCAGAAGCAATTTCTGATGACACAGATCCTGCTGGGTGTGACAGTAGCCAGCTGCAACTGGAGATACACACACACACACACACACACATACACAAACACACTCACAAAGGCATTGACACACACACACACACATTGACAACAATAGGGGACCAAGTCTCCAGCCCTCATTCTCTCTTGCCTTCTTTCGCTCAACATCTTCAAACCCACGATGGACCACATTGTCTTGTCACTTAACACATCCAGCACCTGCATGCCCAGGTGTGTATCAGAGGGCCCAGGTGTGTATCAGAGAGCCTTCCATACAGCCAGGGATGCCTCACCCACACGGGCCCGATCCCCGCCCACACGGGCCCGATCCCCGCCCACACGGGCCCGATCCCCGCCCACACGGGCCCGTTCCCTGCCCACACGGGCCCGATCCCCACCCACACGGGCCCGATCCCCGCCCACACGGGCCCGATCCCCGCCCACATGGGCCTGTTCCCCACCCACATGGGCCGTTCCCCACCCACATGGGCCTGTTCCCCACCCACATGGGCCGTTCCCCACCCACATGGGCCTGTTCCCCACCCACATGGGCCTGTTCCCCACCCAGCCTTTTTAACGCAAGAATGTGCCATTTCCCTGTGTGTTTTGTGTCCTGGGAGCTAGAATGTAGTGATGGCAGGTGAGTGAGGAGATCCCCACCACGCAACTCTGTTTCACAGACAAGCACTGAAAAGCCTGTTCAGTGGAGCATTCAACCCCCAGATAAACACACACACACACACACACAGTCTTGGTTAAAGGCCTTTCTTCTGATAATTGAACTGGGCTGCGGCTTGTGAAAAGGCGCCTCCTCACTGGGTATCCTTGTTTTAATTAAACTCTCAGCTGGAGACGCTGCATTAATGAACCACCTTAGTGTGTAAAAGTGTGTGTGTGTGTGTGTGTGTGTGTGTGTGTGTGTGTGAGCATATATACACTTATCCTACACTATAGTCTTAGCGACGTACACACCGAACATCAGCATCCTGGGTGACATGATCTCATGCGTCTCACCTGAGAGGGGCGTGTCACCTACGTGAGAGGGGCGTGTCACCTAAATGAGAGGGCGTGCCCTACGACAACCCCTCCACTCTGTAGAAGAGACCTGAGCACAGTATTGGCAGCTGGATGTCATTTAACTGGTCATTAAACTGGTATTTGTTTTTTCTACAGAAACAGAACGAATCTTTCTTTTGGTTAGTCGTGCTCCATAAGTGATCATAGGCCTGAACCATAAAATGATAAAAAATGGAACCACAAACATTGGAAGCATGAATTTAGGAAACGCCCCCAGACGAGGCACTGCAAGAGACAGAGGCAGTCGGAGGCAATCAGAGGCAGTCAGAGGCAATCGGAAACAGTCAGAGGCAATCAGAGGCAGTCAAAGGCAATCGGAAACAGTCGGAGGCAATCAGAGGCAGTTAAAGTCAATCCGTGGCAGTATTGGCAGTCAGTGGCAATCAGATGCAGTCAGAGGCAGACAGAGGCAGTCAGAGGCAGACAGAGGCATGCCTCAGTGGGTCAGTGCTCTGTCGTTAAAAAGGCTACAACAGTCAAGCAGGCACAATCCTGCTTCAATCCTGTGTGCATTGTGCAAAAGAGATGCAGTATGAGAGACAGAGAGAGGGAGAGAGAGAGAGAGGGAGGGGCTGTGAGGGCTTTATAGAGGGCATGAGAGAGAGAGGGGGAGAGAGAGAGAGGGGGAGAGAGAGAGAGGGGGAGAGAGAAAAGAAATCTGAAAAAGCATGAGAGAAAGACAAGGTGTTTTTTTTACAAACACCTTTATTACATCAGTATAAATATATTAAGCACTACATCATTATTACAATAGCTCACATGTGCTAAAAATAAATATGCAATAATAGTTAAATGGACAGAAAAAGATCAGAGAGAGAGAGAGAGAGAGAGAGAGAGAGAGAGAGAGAGGGAGGGAGGGAGGGAGCAGGGGATGAGAGATGGCTAACAGGGTCTGGTGTTAAGTCTGCGACAGCTCCAAGCGCTCAAACAGA
>JAOXYF010000013.1:253622-258960 GCA_028565775.1 Sternarchorhynchus goeldii | reverse complement strand
ACACACACACACACACACACACACACACACCCACACACACACTCACACACACCCACACACACACACACACACACACACACACACAGACACACAGACACACACACACACACACACACACACACATGCAGTAAAAGGCCACAGCCTGTTTTTAAGAATTTAACTACAAATCATGTTGACTTTACTCCAAATCACTGCAAAATCTCCCCAGCCGTTCTCTCCAGAGATGCACTGCGCCGTGCGTAAGTGTGCGGCACGAGTCTCAGGTCTGTGAGCGCACATGCTAATCACCGAGGGGCTCTGGTGCAACCTTGACCTTTTCACTGAAGACACCCATGTTAAGACGCAGGATGGGGGGGGGGGGTCTGGGGGGTCAGGGCACATGGTCCTGCATGTCAGGACTCGGGGACGAGCCGAAGCTGAGTAACACACAATCGCACAGCCTGCATGGGGCCATAAAGAAAAGCGTTCTTCTTTTCTTTTTCTGTCCTGTACTGTCCTGTACTGTCCTGCCCCGTCGGTTCGGTCTTTCTGCTCTTTTCCTCACTCCTGTCTATTATAACGGTGTGTAGAAAAGCCTCGTCTCTTTTAATATTTCACACTTATCATGCAGAACGGCCGTCAAGGGCAAATCATACATCATCCACTTCCACCTCGTACCTCCAGAAGAGTTACTGAGTACTTAAGCACTGTGTAACATTGCAAATGTTGGTCAATATTTCAAAATAGTTTCTTCAATCTGTTTCAACCAAAACACCCTTTCTGAAATGTTTGAAGTAGTTTGAGACGTTTTACACATTAAAGGTGTGGGTGGTGTAGAGGATTTCTGCAGTGATGTCTCGCTTTGTTGTAAGCTTCAAGGTGAGGGGGGGGGTCTGTGTTCAGTCTCTGATGAGTGTAATTATGCTTCATGCAGGGCCAGAGGGCCACACTTATTCATTATGCAACCAATGGCCTCTTTGAGCTCCAACAGGGCCCTGCACAGACGTAGGGGGGCCCGGCCTGCTCCATCCCCACAGACACAGAACTGCTGCAGGGATACCGCACCAACACCCACCCCCCTGCTCCTGGATATCACACACACGCATAGACATGATATAACACACACACACACACACACACACACAAGTACACACACAAAGAAAGCTCAAACAAACACCCACACATGCCCCCACACTTGCCCGCTGCAGAAACTCCCGTAGAGGCTGCCGATGTACTTACTTAGTAATGAGTTATTCTCAGACGCAAAAACACATCCTGGGGCATAAAACACAGAGATTCATAAATACGTAAATCGCCGTGCCTGGAGAGAGAGGCGGAGAAAAGAAAACCTACTGCGAAATGTGGCACTCAATAAATGCAAACCAACTGCACAGTTAGTGCGTAGTTCTGTGGCATCAGCAGGATTCTGATCGTTATAGACTACATTCAACACAGCTGGGCTCAATTCCTGATTGATGCCATCGATTACCTGTATTGACCTGTCAGTGGAGTTTGTGGTGTTGGAATTGGAATTGAGTTGATTGTCCCTCAACAGATAGTGTGGGCCGCAGGGAAATGACCAACGGCAATTAGACTGGATTATTCTAAAATAAACAGAACTTCACCGCTCCTTCCGCAGGCTAACGGGGTCGAAGGAGCACCACTGAGGGGTCCGTTGAACGCTGAAGGATAACACACTTGCGGCCTGCAGGAGTGTAGCGGTGGAGTGCAAGAGGGTGGAGAATACCACTTCAGTCCAATCACTCCTTCGTAAAACACTCCTCCTTCTGCTCTGTTTGCTCTCTCTCTCTTTCTCTATCTCTCTCTCTCTCTCTCTCATGCTATGACTCCATATTTCTGATTCAATATTAATGCCTGTTGGCTTTTTAATGAGAAGCGGTGTGTGCCTCCAGTCTGGAGGTGGGAGGTGGCGTTGGTGGGGGTGCTGGCCCCGGCTGGTCCCTGGGTGGTGTAGTTCAGCGCGGGCCCCAGCAGGGCGGCGCACATCAGCTCGTCGACCCTGCAATAAACGCGTGCGTTTTGTCCTCGGGTGCTTCTAAATACCACGTCAAGCTCTCTGTCCCCTTTTTCCAGCAGGGCTCTGCCTAAAAGCCTGTGTGACCGGGGGGTGGGGGAGATACTGGGAGGGGTGGAAACACTCTCCCATTTTCCAGGGGGAGAAAAAGCCAGTATGGTTGAGGTGGTTAACCTGAGCTAACCCTTATTTGCAGACGCGGCAGGGCGCTGCGTGCTACACATGCTTTAATCACCCCTACATATTTACAATTTAATAGGAATCCGCTGGACTGTGACCGGAGAGAAAATGTTTTCTCTTCCCTGCCTCTCGCTCTGTTCATCTCTTTTTTTGTTCTTGCACTGTAATAATGGAGGGGAGGCGCGTCACCTGCCACAGCCTCTCTCACTTCACACGGAACGAAATTGGAAGAAAAGGGGGAGAGATGGAGAGAGATGGAGGGAGATGGAGAGAGATGGAGGGAGGCAGAGAGAGAGATGGGGTTAGGAAGATGGAGAAAGAACTGATTTAGGAGATGTGAAGTTTTGACATGTATGTTTTAGTGAATTGGTTACCTGCAAAGGGAAAATGAGTGTGGGGTAGAATTGTTAGGAGTGGGGTGTGGGTGGGGGTTATGGGGTCGTGGGCTCGTAAAGGGCTCGTGGTGCACTTTTAGGGATGAACAGAGGCATTTTGGGAAATGAAGTCCATCAATACATGTGAAGCCACAGGAAAATGGCCACGTGGACTAGAGAGCTCTCAGATTTAAGACATTTAAGACATTTTAAGAGCCGAGTAAAGCGAACTAGAGTCTGGAAGGGAAGCTGACATCAGGACAGGTCGATAACTAACCTTAAAGGAATCAATACGATTAAAAACATTTAAAAAGATAATAGAGTGAACTAGGAAAAAAAAAACTGGATGAGTGAGAGAAAACCCTAAAAGCTTCACTGATCCAGTCCCACCAGCCTGTTCTCTCAGTGGAAGTTTATACACACGTGTGAATCTGGAAAAAGAGATGAACATCATGACCTTCAGAAACAGCGCCGCTCAGAGCAACACTAGAACGTTTCGGAGGAATCATAAATCAATGGGCAAAAAAGATGTGTGAAAATATAACAGAATGGAAAGAAAGGCTCTTTACAAAGAGATGGAGCTACGGCTACCACAGAGGGACAAATCAGAGACGGCAAGACAGTAATTGCAGGAGGGGAAGTGTCGGATGATTTGGAGGAGAGCTGTGCGCCCGCCTCAGATGTTAATGGAGACCTGCACTGTTCCGGTAAACTGTCAAATTTCACGCCCTCTACAAATGGCCAGTGATCACCCTCTTTCTCTTACCCTCTCTCTCTCTCTCTCTCTCTCTCTCTCTCTTTCTCACACACACACACACAAACACACACCCAACCGTGGTTATGGGTCCTGGCTCTCCCTCCCCCCACCATGGTACCACTACTCTTCGCTGGACCACATAACAGCCAGATACCGTGCACCTCAACCCCCAACATCTACTCAGTAAACACCCCCCCCCCCCCAATCTTTGGCCCTTATCCCCCGCCGTTCCGGCACCCTGCTGAGAGCTCCACCCGTTTCCACATCCCTGGCGCCTGCATTTAGCAGTGCTGTCGTTGCTGTTGGCGCGGCCTACACCCATCTGTCTGCTCCACCCATCTGTACACCTGCCCCCACCAACGCTCGCATGTACGCCTAAAATCTACTTGTTCCGCAGAATCAGTGCGTCCCTCTACTGGCATCTGCTAGCCTCGCCCACTTTGCTGCCTGTGACCCCACCCTCCCCCAACTGCCCAAACCGAGCCTCTACCATGACTTCATTAATATATGCCGGCTAATTTATTTATATGTAGAAGCTAATAGGTGGAGCTATGAGCTAATTGAATGCTGGAACCGAAGCATGGTGGTGGATTGGAACCCATTAAGCTGCAGAGGGGTGGTGCAGGCCAGGGGGGTGGAGAGCAGACCGGGAGGTTCACCGTGCGGCACCCAGGCAGATGTGTGCACATCTGGCAGCCTTCACCACCGAGGCCCACCACAGGCCTTTCATCTCCCCACTGCCATGGCAACAGGAGGCACATGCAGAGTGGGGAGTCCAGGAGGACTTTTCCACCCCTCTACACCATCCAGGGTGGGGGGTCCAGGGGTCTTCTCCACCCCTCTACACCATCCAGCAAACAAATAGAATCTCATATGCTGTAGCCCTTTTCCAAAATAGGTTCTGCGGCATCATAAAAACTACATCCACTTTTTAGACATCCCAACCTGATGGTCTGGTTGGGATGGTCTGGTATGCTCCAGACCAATAAGAAAACAAGCCGTTGCACTCCAAACCAATGGGAAAGCTACATGCTGTAGTCAAGAAGTCCTTTCCATTATGGCAGGTCCTGATCTTACCAGGAGCTCCTCGTCATGGTGCTAAATAGCCAATCTGAGTTTCTATTCAACCTGGAATAAGTAGAAAAAACTGTAAGAGAGAGTGATGACAGCCATATTTTGCTGTCTAAGGGAGTGCTGACAGATTAGCACACAGCAGTGGCAAGAGGACAGGTTCAGTATGACACCACCACACTACACCACAAGAACTTCCTCTCGCTGCTCCTCTAACCCTCGCCACTCTACCTGCTCCTCCTGTCTCCACCCACTCCTCCCATCTCCACCCTCTCCTCCTGTCTCCACCCACTTCACACGTTTGTACCATCTCCACCCACTCCACACGTTCGTCCCATCTACACCCACTCCTCCCATATCCACCCACTCTATCCGTCTCCATCTGTCTCCACCCACTCCACACACTCGTCCCATCTCCACCCACTCCTCCATCTCCTCCCACTCCACACGCTCACCCCATCTCCACCCTCTCCACCCACTCGTCCCGTCTCCACCCACTCCATCTGCTCCTCCCATCTCCACTCACTCCACACGCTCGTCCCATCTCCACCCACTCCTCCTGTCTCCACCCACTCCACACGCTCGTCCCATCTCCACCCACTCCATCCATCTCCTCCCACTCCACACGTTCACCCCATCTCCACCCTCTCCACACACTCGTCCTGTCTGCACCCACTCCATCTGCTCCTCCCATCTCCACCCTCGCTCCACCCACTCCTCCCATCTCCACCCACTCGTCCCATCTCCACCCACTCCACCCGCTCTCCTCCTGATTCCTCCATCTTTTCATTCTTTGTTCCACTTCGTGTCCCAATAAAAGAGCAACAGAATTACACTGACGCACAGACACCGACATTTACATGTTGTGTAATGGGTTTTATCATCAGATTTGATAACATGAAAAAAGAGAGAGAGAGAGAGAAAACTTGAATCTGTAATAGG
>JAOXYF010000013.1:218169-231044 GCA_028565775.1 Sternarchorhynchus goeldii | reverse complement strand
CTCCTCACCTCTCCTCTCCTCTCCTCTCCTCTCCTCTCCTCTCCTCTCCTCACCTCTCCTCTCCTCTCCTCTCCTCTCCTCTTCTCTCCTCTCTCTCTTTCTCTCTCTCTCTCTCTCCCTCTCACTCTCTCACTGTCTCACTGAGACCTGGGAGGAGGACATGGTTTCTATGGATGTGCCCAGGTCTCCAGGGGGCGGAGTTGTGATGTTGTGCATTGTTTACAGGCTGATCAGGAACAATGCTGGCGACCCCGCACCACCCCTCGGCAGCACAGGGGCGGGGCTAATTTTGTCCCCTGCACATCGTTGTTCCACCTAGATGAGGACAGTGAATGGGGAGACATGGGATAACCTCCAGCGCAAAGCCATGCCGACGGGAGCCATGCCGACGGGAGCCATGCCGACGGGAGCCTCCGGCCTATTCTGTGTTTCTCTCTATTCCATTTTTTCTTTCTCTCTACGTGATCCAAAGAGCCAGTTGTTCTCATAACATCAAACACACACACACACACACACACACACACTTCCGCTGACCACACAAGCAGAATCAGCAGCCCTCTGATTATTTTTTATCGCATATTTATTCATGTGGGGGCCAGAACAGTGCTGAGCTTTGATGATCTTTTTGTAATTATTTTTATTAGCTCCCCGGAGAAATTCATCGGCCCACCAACCGAATCAATACGGCGCCCAGCATCCCACTAGCAACGCAAAACAGCTCCCCAAAGGCGGATCACTTATTCTGCCAAGCAGACGTGTGCCTGCGTGGATTTGTGTGGGAGGCCACTCGGAGGTAACCATTGGCAACCTTTCAAACAGCGTCCGATGGGATTCGGATCGCAGGGGCAAGGTGTGTCGCACAGCCAAATTATGAGAAAACCACGATTATGGTGTTGCGGTAGCTCAGACCTTCACCACGAGCTCCACCAGGTTACAAGCTGCATCTCTGTTAAAGACATTTAGACGGTCAAAGGATGGGGATGGTTTATTCTGTCTGTCTCTTCATAACAAATCAGCAAAGAAACAGGGTGTAGAAACACACAGGGGCTGTATGAAAGAGAGCTGGTGTGGAGAGCTGTCATGGAGAGGGTCTCAGGGTCTCTTCAGAGAGACGTGTCCTGTTCTCTCTCTCTCTCTCTCTCTCCCTCTCTCTCTCTCTTTCTGATGCATGTCTTCACTCAGGTCAGAGTGCCACTGTGTTGTTTGTCATGCCATCAGAAGGAAATGTAGAAAAACAGGGCAGGGAAAAAGGGATGATGGTTCTTGATCTCTCTCTCTCTCTCTCTCTCTCTCTCTCGCTCTCTCTCATTCTCTCTCTCACACACACACACACACATACACACACACATACACACACACACACACACACACACACACACACACAGTATACATACACCTATATATGCAGTATACAGACACAAGCAAAGACAAACTGTCAGAGATTTATCATGCTGTCCACCCTGTCATCCACACATCCATTCACACACACCCACATCCACACACGCAAACTCAAAAGCCAATATGTCTTGTCAAATTGTCTTGTCACCTAGATGCACTTAAACACACATAACGACAGAGTGCGATACATAAATACCCCACCCGCCATCAATATCTACAGCGAACGAGAGACTCTCTACCAACTGTAAGTACAGTGTACAAACTACCCCCCTGCCGACTGTGAAGATCTGTATGACGAGAGTGAACAGCAGGTTGGCGGATCTCTCCAGCAGCTACTTTATACTGCACTGCTGCATGCTTGTAGCAATTATCTATACACTCTGCACATGGTTACACACACACACACACACACACACACACACACACACACACACACACACACACTTGTTCTCTCTCTCTCTCACACACACACACACACAACCTGCAGTGTCTTATTGACTTTGTATCAGTGTATGCTCCTTTGGCTTTCCGTGCTGGGTGGTTATAAATAGAACCCTGAGGGACTGAAGATATCCTATTCTGTAGGAATGGGTGGCTATGCATGCCTCTGAGTTCAGAGAGCTTCTCCGTGGTATTCTCTTTCTGCTCCTCCAACAACTGCTCTCTCTCTCTCTATCTCTCTCTCTCTCTCGCTCTCCATTTCTCCCATTATGGTTCTCCCTCCTGACAGTGATCTCCTCGTCTCTCCACTCTCACCCCTGTAAACTCTCCTCATAGAATTTTTCGCTCTCTTCATTTCTCCGCATCGGCAGCCAATCGGCAGCGAGCGCGTTTGCTATCTCTGTCTCCCAACAGGAAACGGCCCGTCCAAGCGCTTTGCGGAGAGAGGCAGGGTTCAGACTCTGAAACAGAGCAGGAACAGAGAGTGGAGCCAATGGCAAGGAGAGCATGTTGATGAGGGTAGCAGCCAAATATGCTCTTTTTCTCCTTCTCTCTCTCCCTCTCTCCCTCTGCTGTGCTGTGAGGAGCTGGTAAGTGTGAGGAATCTGAGCTGAGCTCCCTGCTGTGCGTCTGTCAGGGACACTGAACACTGTGACGCAGATCAAGTGATTTCCAACGGGCCACTGCACTGCAGAAACCCTGCCCCCCCTCTAACACCTCCACCCGTTCCACCACCTCCCCAGCATGCCCGAGCCTGGCTGCTACGCCCTTCCGCCTGCTATATGCGCCGGCTTTTAGCGTGCTTAATGTAGGATGGAGTATTTGTCCTGAGAGTTTGGAAGTGCAGAGAGTTTGTAAGGGCCTGTGGAAGTATTGGTTACTGTCTATAACGGCTTTAAAATGTTTCGAAACGAGCAGTGCTTGTGGGCTCCTACAGCCTGCAGCGGTGAACGTCGTTTATGTGTGTGTGTGTGTGTGTGTGTGAGTACGAATTTGCGTGCTTGTGAGTGAACTTTTGTGCGCGCGTGTGCGTCCGAAGCTCAGATGAATCTGAGTGAGCAGGTGTGTTTAGACTCCCTCCTCCGCCTCTCCCTCTCCAGGTGACTGGAGCGGCTCTAAACAGCCCCAACGGCCCTGGCCGCGCCTGGGCGAAATGAAAAGCGCCGATTGATTCTCCCTCCCGCATTGTAATCTCTTTAGCTCTCGCCCACATGGCCCCAGAGCCAGGCAAATTGAATAGGGAGAAAAATAAATACGGCCTTTATTGCTCTGGAACTGAGAGGAAGGGCAGGGAGACGAGAAGGAAATGCAGAAAAAAAGAGAAGAGGAGTCAGTTAGGGGAGCTTGTGAGCTGGTGCTGAAAGATGAACGAATAATTGGAGGGGTTGTGGGGTGGGGTTCGCCCACCCTCCTCGTCACGTCGTCGAGACGACCAAACACCGCCCCCCGGTGTCTGCAGGTCTGGAGGGTGGGGGGCTCCGACCGCACGCTGCACCAAAATCCCTGACGAACTACACTCAGAGCGCAATTTCATCTAAAAACCCCGACTCTCAGGATCTGCCGTCCCCCCGCTGCCATAAACCAGCGCATGCACATAGCGATGCGATTTATTAAATTCCTATTTTATGGGACACTTAATCCAGTCAGCACTCAGGAGGGGCGGGGCATCAAGATGTGGACCAATTTGCGTGTTATTGCGTAGTGGGCTGTGGGTTGGATGTGCTTGGCTTGGCTCTGACCATGGGGCCAGCAGCACCAGCTTCACACGCTCTATAGTTTTAGAACGTTTCCTTTTCAAAAACGTGTAGCTTTTATATAGTGTAGCAAAAAGTGTTGTTCTTGCTGGTTGAATGAGTCTTTTTCTCTTCAGCACGTGGGACTGAGCGCAGTCAGGTGAGAGCCCACCACGAGTTCATCGGAGAACTCGGGGGGTCAGAGGTGGAAAGCGGAGATTGCCTTTTGTATCCCTGCTGCCGGGGTCAGCCTCTTGCGTTTCCACGACGACAAGAGCAATCTCTCTGGAAGCCTGTGGACCACAAAGAGGAGCAGCATGGTGCTTCCCGAAGGCAATGACACAATCCGCTCCCTACGGAGCAGGAGCAGGGGCAGGGGCAGGAGCAGGGGCAGGAGCAGCGGCAGGGGCAGGGGCAGGGGCAGGGGCAGGAGCAAGGGCAGCCCCGTGACCCACCCCAGATGCCTACACCTGGCAGAGCAGATCAGCTTCCAGAGATACAGGTATCCGATTTCTACCAACCATACATAACCCTTAGGGGTGACATAGTCCATGTTAAAATACAAGAGCTCACTCAGTGATTAACAAAAGGTATGAACTATAAAAGCTACGTATCAGACTGCTGTTGACTTCTCAGTCTGATACTCAGTCAGATAATCGCCGCACGGTTGCACGGTCTGATTTGCGAAGCACTCTTGCTCAGATATTGACTCTGAAGTGCAGAGAAAAGTGCAGCTTTAAGAGCTCACGTGATTGGTCAAAACCAAGCCCCTGCAACCAATAACACGCCCTGCTGAATTTAACATGGACTTTGGCTTGTGAAACTCACTGCTGAGTTCAGACGTTATTTGCTAAAGGCAAATTTGTCCGTGGGTCGGGCGGTGAGTCATTACCGTCGCCGATCTGCCGTATCAGCCTTGACCCTACGTGACCCCCGATGGCTCTTCTGGAATTACTGGGCCAGTACTGGTAAGGGTACACAGTTACTGGTGAGGCTGCACACTAACACTCCCCACAGTGGGTCAAACCCTGCTGTAGTAGTTAAGCTGTCAGTGTTCTAGCGTAATGGTATCCATAGACTGTAAATGTAAAAATAAACGCAGAGTAAATGTTGTGGATATGAATAATTCAACACTGGACTTGTTAGTTCAACACTGTAGGAGTTAATCAAGCCTGATGGCTTTTGAAGTGTGGAGTTAGCAGGCTTGATGGAAGCATATAGCCATGTATACTGAACATAAGGAATCGATACTAATGTGTGTGATGTCACTGTAGGTTATCATTCACCCTGAGTCTTGCTGAAAGCCCAGAGAACAAGAATGAAGCTGACCTTCTCGTCCCGAAGTGGCTGAACCGTGAGGAACGCCTTCACTGCACAAAATCACACACGCACGCTGGCCATGCAGGTCCACTGCAGCAATGCTTTGACTCACTGTGATGCTTTGACTCGCCACACTCACTCATGCTCCAGTGCACCAAAGCCTCTGTCCCTTTTTATGACCACCTGGGCTTCTGGGAGAGTCTGTCGCACGTCTTTCTCTGTGTGTCCATTGCTTTTAGCGATATTTGAGAGAAAATAAACAAAGACATCAAAAGCCGTGTTTACAAACCCGATGAACTCTGAGACGCTGTCTCTCTATCTGCCTCTCTCACTGTGTGGGGGCATGAGCGCATCCTTGTTTGCACTGTGGTGAGTTGCTCGGCCCTGACACAGATCCTTCCAATATCTGGGTCGCTCGGATACAGCCAACCAGAGGGCAGAGCGAGGCGGGGTGTGTACGATTCTCCGGCTCCGGGAGCCCAGCCTCTAGCCTGCCTGGTGACGAGTGAGATAAGCCCAGCACACACTATCTCCCCAACACTGTCGAAGCCCAAAGAAATTGGCCTTTGCAGTAATCCCCAGGAGTTTCTTCTCCATCAGTGTGTGCCTGGCAGCGTGCTACCGCCCGACCCGTAGGGCACGCCGCGGCCCGTTCAGGACGGTCTCGTCCTCACACCCCATGAAGATACAGAAATAAACCTGAGGTATTGAAATAAAAACGTCAAGTTTATGTTTGTTTTGATAACACATGATGATTGAATTATCAACGGAGTGTGTGTGCGTGTGTGTGTCTCACACAGCTCCCTGCCCAGTACTGCACAGGTGTTTGTACAGGTGTGTGTCATGTGTGAGGGTCTTAGTATTCATCTTGTCAGTGGGTGCAGGGCGCTGTGTTGTCTTACTCATAAAGGCAGGTGAGCCCTTAAGCTCCTCCCACTCCAGTGTTCAAACACGGCCGACATTCAGCACATAGTGGATACAGATCTCACACGCCCAGAGTGAGACCAAAGACAGCCAACAACACTGCGTGATTTATCAAAGCCTGCAACACACACACCATTGACAAAAAGTGTGCTCTTCTCAGATGCTGTTCAGAGTTACCAAACGAAATTTCTAATCATGAAAGGAGAGGAAGAAATATTACAAATTTTGAGTCGAAACTGTCCGGCCGGGTTTTGCTGGGAGGCGAAGCTAACGGCTACCGATGAAGTTCCTCTTCTCGGTCCTCGATCCTGGGCTGCCGGGACGACAGCTCTGCTCCTGTGCGTTGGAAATGCTACTGGTGTGCTTGACTGGGAGCTAGCCAGGCATGGCTAGGGCAAGAGAGAAGAAACGGCTTCCTTCTCGCTTCCTACCGCCTTCGGAAAAAAACCCCGCCGGCCCGGGAGCCGCGTCTGACATTTCTGTCCTGCGCGACAGGGAAGGGTCCCGGGGCCAATCCGAGTCCGACCGTAAACTCCGCCCCCCCACCCCCACCTCGCCGAGGCAGCCTTTAAATGTCACTCCGCTCGCAGGTGTGGGAGCGCGTCGGCGATGGAGCCTAGGTGTTAAACCTAGAGCTACTTCGCTAAACCAAAGGTTTGTCGTACGCCGCTTTCAGACTGCTCCTTTAAACACTTGTCGTTACTGTTCCTCTAAAGCCCTTTAAGGGGTGATGTGAGTAATTATCTGTTTTACTCGACTATACCAGGAATGGGGGACGAGGGGGAGGGGTGGTGTTACTCTAGCGACTGTTTCTCTAGCGACCGTGGAGCTCGCTGTTGGACCGGCAGGGCAGGAATGGTGGAGGGGTGCATGTCGGAGAAGCACTCGTACCGGCCGTCGCTACCCAGCCTCTCTCAACTGCACCCTCTTCTGTGTGTTTGTGTTGCTCCCCAAGACTGTGGTTTTTGCTTTTAATCTGAGAGCTAAACTGTCACACACACACACACACACACACACATTTAATCTCCACTGTGGCTGCCCTGACAGTTAAGTGGAGTAAGATGAGTTATGATTACAACAGGGATGCAGTGAACTCACAACCCCCCCTCAACACAGCTCCACGGACACACCCATAACCACAGCACCTCAACACGGCTACGCGGACACACCCGTAACCACAGCACCTCAACACGGCTCCACGGACACACCCGTAACCACAGCACCTCAACACGGCTCCGCGGACACACCCGTAACCACAGCACCTCAACACGGCTCCGCGGACACACCCGTAACCACAGCACCTCAACACAGCTCCGCGGACACACCCGTAACCACAGCACCTCAGCACGGCTACGCGGACACACCCGTAACCACAGCACCTCAACACGGCTACGCGGACACACCCGTAACCACAGCACCTCAACACGGCTACACGGACACACCCGTAACCACAGCACCTCAACACGGCTACGCAGACACACCCGTAACCACAGCACCTCAACACAGCCGCATGGACTTACTGTCCTGTAAATATCGTGTTGTGTGATTCTGCTGAGTGCGCTGAACTGAATACTCAAGGCAGGATGCAGGCCGGAGATCCTCTCACTGTGTTCCACACACAGACCGGTGCCCGGTGGCCTCTCGCCCTGCTGGAAGTTGCCCAGAAAGGGCACTACCTGCTCCCCTCCACCCGCTCCATCCGTCTCACGACCACGGAAAAGACGCGGCGTAACAACCAACCGATTCACGCAGTTTTACGACGGAAAAACAACAACAACGACCCAACAGCCTGCTTTTGCTGCCCCAAAATCCAATTCATCCGGGCTGTGTGCCTCCCACACACCCCCACCCCTTCTCCACCCCCCCACCCTGCGGCATTAATCACAGCGGCCCCCGGACACGCTGACGGGCCGCAGCCATTCAGACCCCAGGAAGCTTTGTCTCGGGCCACTGCCCCACTCGCAGTGCGCCTGCGAAGACTTTTTGTCCGCCTTGAGAGGGACTCTCTGGGAGCACAGCACCACTTCGCACGGCACCCATGGATCATCCACCCCACCCCCCCCCCCCACCTTCCCACCTTAAAAAAAAAGCCCTGGTACAAGGTTGATGGAGTGGGGGGGAGGGTGGCTGACAGGGCGGAGGAATCGTTGGGGTGATTCACGGCCTCCCCTCTCACTACAGCCCTCCGGCCCATGCCTTCAGACAGCGCCTAGCAACCGGTGGAGAGGGACAGAAGGGTGAGTAGTAGGGAAGGAAAGAGAGAAAAAGGGAGAGAAATAGAGAATAGGGAAAGGAGAGAGGAAACTTAGGACAGGGAAAGGAGAGAGAGAGAAGAGGAAAAGAGAAAGAATGAAGGTTTCCTGAGAGGATCAAACTAGACAGACAGACTCCATGTGAAAAGCACCAGAAATGGTGGGACTAATAACATGACACACTAATAACAAAGGATGCAGATGTAGGAGCAGAGAAGCAGAAGAGGAGACAGGAAGAGAGACAGAGAGATAGAGAAAGAGAGGGAGACCAGGGGAGAGACAGGTAAGACACAGGAAGAGAGATAGACAGAGAAAGGGAGACAGAAAGGGGAGAGACGGGTAAGACATAGGAAGAGAGACAGGGAGAGAGAGGCAGACAGGGTGGCACAACCCTTCTCCACTTAAACTTCTTCATACAGTTCTCTTTTAAAATGCACACACTGCCTAACAGGAGCTGAAACAGCCAGTCAGTGTCTTGTCTATGAAAAAGAGACTGTGTGATTCCTCTGTACCAAAGTACAGATTTACTGAAGGACGTACTCCAGTGTACTCCAGTGTCTCCAGGATGTACTCCAGTGTCTGGGAATTCCATATGTAAAAACACAATATTAATTTAAACAAAACTGTATTTTTGTGAATTTTTTCACATTCCCATTTATAACCAGTAGGGAAAAAATGTTTGAAGTCATTTCAGAGTTGTCATTATTCATCCACAAACGGATCATTAACTCTTCGCTGAAAACTTTTTTTTCCCACTGTAAATGTATAATTACATGCTTAAATGCATACTTTTTAAAATAAAATTTACATATACTGTAATGAATAAACATAAAATATATTCGTGATCTATTTACTGTAGTTTGAATTGGTAATTTAAGTATAGACTGGGGCTTGAATAATTTCTGCTTGAATAATTTCTCACAATAAAATGGAAGGAGAAAGCAGGAAGATGTGGTGAAAGGAGTGAACCAATGGGAGGAGACCATAAGACTGCAGATGCTCGAGACAATTCAAAGAACAGCAGAAGCTCGAGACAGTCAACATGTTGGAAACCAGTTAGCTAAACGTTTCTTGATATTTCCCCCCAAACAAAAAAAAAAAACCCTTTTGCAAATCTGTCATATTACAAACAAACATAAAACCTCTCAGCTACTGAAATGATATTCTGACATATGAAGAAAACCCGTAAATAATAACTTTTGTTATTCTATTATATTTAATCCGGGGGTAAATACGGGCAATCTGCGCGCCACACCTCGCGCAGCCACGAACGCGCTCCACAGACACGGCAGGTGTCGGTGTAAAGTAAGGTCCCGTATCTCGGAATGCGAATTACACGCGATTACACTTTCGGCTTGCAGTGATTCCTCGGTGCAAATAGGAAGATGAGCGCTCATCCTTTACAGTAAACACACTATACAAATAACATACCTGTTCTATTACCATGTTAATCAATGCCGAAGGCTGTTAGAGCAGGTCTTAACATCAAAAAATAAGAAAGATGATTTGCATATATAAAAACATAAAAATGGCGAACAATTTAATACGCTTTACATTTACAATATTATTTGTAAAATGCTATTCAAAAGTCATGTGTGTCAGTTTTGCTGTAACATCTCAAAACGCAAAAATCACAGCGCTCCAAGCAAAACACCGCGTAAAACCCACTACCAAGAACCCAGTAAATTCTCCAAGCGCAGACCGCCAAAAAACGAATTCTGTCTTTATACTTCACAGTTCAGAATATGATTATGATAAATCAACTTACCATCAACTTCAAAGTTAAATAATCCACAGAGAAAAACCCACGCTAACGGACCCATTCTGTCATAGTACACTCCACGGCACGCGCAGCGTCTTGATGGAAGCTTAAATTCTCAACCCAGGGAAGTTTTCCGTTTAATTTCGGTTGTCCGTTTTCTCTTTTGCTTAGGGGCTGACTAAAGCGAGTTGAGATGTAAACGTATTCGTCGGAGTCATAGTGGTTTTCCTGGCAAAGAAGGAGATCCACCACACTGGCAGAAACGGAACTAGTCACTGAAACTCCAACCACAGCCCCGACGAGTTACGATGCCAGCGTTACTCAGAACGCATTAAATTTCTACGACCATGGTGAACGGCGTCTGCGTTAGAATAAAACATTCCAAGATCCAAACGCGGCTAAATGTTTCAGGAATTAAAACGATACACGCGTCCTTGCATGGGTTAGTGACTCCTTCCGAGCTCCTCAAGACGTTTCTGAAGCACCTTGCAAATCTTCTCAGGGCGCGTGTTCAGTACGCCCTTCCTCTATCCAAAATGTCAGTCGGTCCTTCCGCAAAGTTCCGTGTTGTTCTCTTAAGCTAACGCCAAGAGAAACATACGACGGCGCCGGTCATGTAAAATTGCGATTTAACTATACAGTGTCCTATATGCAGCTGCCTGCGAAGCACGAGCGTCTCCGTAGCTCTCACAGCCCCATAGCGGATAGTCTATGCGCACTCCACCCGGGCCAAGCCTCAACTGACGTTCATGCTCGACGCGGAACGCTGAGGCGGGTGAGAAAAGGGCTCGAGAAGTGGTGGAGGATGAAGCAGAGGGAGGTGAGGCAGCGCTCGAGAGGTTTTGAGTGGCTTGGCTAAGCGATAATGTTGCCTGCAAAGTTTAAACAAAGTGGACTCGTGCCATGCGGACAACACGCACTAAGAGACAATTCAGCGAACCAATGGTGAGAATGAGTGAGTTTGAAAGGGAAACGGAATGGTTCCATACGAGTTGCATGTTTTTTTTTTCAATTAAGGCTACCTGCTTCATTTAACTTCATTATGATTAAAGCTGATCATTTTAAGTGATCAAAACTTATTTGTCGTATCATCATTATTATTTTTACATTTCAAATATATATAGTATATTGTGATTTTAATGGTAACATTATTTGTCGTTGTACATGTCTTTCATCTCTATGTAAAATGGCTGTGATTATGATATATGTTCATTTATTTATTTCAAGCGAGGACTGTTATCATGGGACACAGAGCAATCAAATTAAACCATAAAAATCTATTTGTATTTTTAATAGCAATTAAACGCGTATAAATAAGTTTCAACACTCCTACTGCAACATCCCTACCAACCGTAACGCAGCCGAAGTGCGTACAGCTCTGCTCCTTGTCATGGCTCTACAATGTCAGCTCGCGGCTCTGACTCGGCAGTCCAAACCCGAAGTTGGGGATTTAATAATTCCCTTTCATTAAAATTTGATGTGACTGTCCTCTGTGAGGCGGACCAGTGAATGGCAGCGGAGAAATGATTGCGCCATTAGTCATATGATCAAAATTGCCCGGAGTGTACCTTCCCACGCGCACTGAACAGCGCGAAACGAGATTAGGAACAGTGGAGGTCAAACGAACGCATCTCATTTCCTGATAGGGAACTAACATATAAGTTATGTATCCATTTTATGTCTACTTTATTCTGTAAATCACCCCCTCCCTCAAAAATAAATAAATAAACAAACGCACACATATGAAACACTACCTGCTGCATAAGGCTGACGCTTATTTTTCACGTTTGCTTTCTTCATATTTCGAACAAGTTGTATTCTAAAACGAGACTCATATAAACCTCACTGATGTGAATTCGTGAGTGGGAAGCAGAACTAGTGCTATTTGGCTCGCGACAGCAGAACATCCCTTCATGTCCACGACGGATTCACGGTCGTTTTGAAAACTCCTCGTAGGTGAGACATTAGCGCCCCCTCATGGTTAAAGCGGGCGCTATAAATTGAGAACAAATCACTTGTGCTCTTGAACGCGACAGAGAGAGAGAGAGAGAGAGAGAGAATTCGAATACACAAAAAATCTTTAAAAACATACGAGGAAGCTGTATATGAGTTTCAGAGTGTACAGGAGTGAGCCTCAGAGTGCTTAAAAACACACACACAAAACAGTGCCTGATTGTCAACTTTTTTCCTCACCATAACAGTTTTTTTTTTTACATCTCAAGTGACAGCAGGTTATTTTATGTAAAATAATCATTTTAAAAAATGCAATGAGTAAATTCGGGTGAGCTCCAAATGACACCTTTGAACTTACAGTAAAACTTGAATCAACGTCATTGAACCTGAGGCAGAGAATCTGATTAAAGCATAGCTGGAAAACCATCATATAAAACTCTGTTCCTCAGAAGTGCTGGCTGAGCCTGTACAGACGCCTCTCGTCACAGCAGAACAATCTGCCTTCCCACATGAGCTGGGCTCTGGAATACCCCTTATTTTAGTGATGTCTGACATCAAAGACAAACGAACACACCTGTAAATAGCTTTTAGAGAACCATTCAAAACATGCACTTAAAGACAAACACCTATACTTGTGTGCTCCCACCCCCACCCCCAACCAACAACCATAGTCCCATTCAGCTAAGTGTCATGATGCTTCTTGAAACAAGCAGGTCTCTCTATCAGGCCCATAACTATAATTTTGACACTGACTCACTTGTTCGAACCTCGGTTTGGTGTGTTAGTCAGGCTGCATGCTGATGCTTGTACTTCTCAAGCTCAGTAACTGCCAAACCTCAAATCCGACCGTGCACACGGCCTCCGAGAGAAATAACGTGATTTGTCTTGATATTCAAATTCATGTCTGAGGAATGCACATTAAATGATTTATTCTTTTGTTGCTGCCTGGGTAGCTTACGGTGGGGGTAGGAGCTGTAAATTGTAGGTACAGTCAGTGCTGCAAGCAAAGTGAAAGAATGAGTGATTACAAAAGGTGTGAAGGGCTAGCATATCATTTTACACACAGAAAAATGGTGTGTGTGTGTATATATA
>JAOXYF010000013.1:201520-217095 GCA_028565775.1 Sternarchorhynchus goeldii | reverse complement strand
CCACACCCACCTCTCAACCTCCAACCTCGGCCATGGATCCACGTCACCACGGCAGCCTCGAGCTGAGCCATCCTTTAGTTCCACCTAAACAAATCACACCCCAATCACTGTCAGCTCATTTCAGCAATTACAGGAGCATAACCACATCAAACCGAATCATCTATCAGCCTCGGGGATGACGGTCTGTCTGCGGACCATCTGCTCAGGGCTGCCAGTGTTCAGACGGAGGATCTGCACCACCTCGACGGTTCCCCTGGACTCGGCCGGGATGGACCTGACTTTTGGCTGTTTTTCCGACACCGACAGTCAGGTATCGAGGAAGTCGAACCCTCTCCAACTTGAGGATGCTGTGTTCCAGCGCTCACTGTTCCACTAGACTTACGCGATGCCACTTTTAAACGTCACCATCCCCCCATTTGTTATTAAAGGGCAGTTCTGAATTAGGCTGTAAAGAAATGTCACAGCACCACAGCCTGACTCACTGTTCATTTATAGGACAATTATAACACCAGTCCCTTCAGAGAAGAACGTGCTCCATTGCTTGTGACAATCTAGCAGTCATCACCATTTAAAGTACACCCTATCTTACTATAAACTCACATGAAGTCACAGGAACATCTCAGGCAGTGATCAGACGATCGCTGACTTCTACATGCAACGCTTCTTTAGAGCTGCAATCCCACCCCAGGTGGAGCCAGGAGATCGGGTGAGCCCACACTCACCTCCACGCTTGCCTCTCAATCCACCCTCCAATTAGCTCCTGCTCTATCGTGGTCCGTGATGGAGGAGCTGATTCTAAGTGTTCACTCATGCGAATGAGCTTCTTCTGATGGAGGTTTTTATAATTAAAAGGAAGGTGGCTGCAAGTCAACAGAGGCACCAGGTTTGGTTCTGTTATCTACGGTAACGACCGTGGAATCGCACGGCACAGTAGGGTTTTTTAAAAACTGACTAGCAGTTCAGACAACAATTCTTTGGAATTTGTAAGCCTTATTTCAGCTTTGAGTCAAATATTTCAGGTTTGGTTTGACTTGATATCAGTATTTATTGCCCCAAAAAACATGTCTGAAAAGCAGCTCACCAAAGCCATTGTTGAGCAGAAACCAAATATGCGGCTTTCTATTTTCCATTTCATAAGTACAACCTGGGTCAGATCTCACTACATTATAACACCCCTCTCATCAGGTCGATAAGAACCCCCCCCTTCAGTTAATTCCTTTTACCTTAACAAAACACGGACATTCATCAGAACCCGCGGTATCGACAGAGGAAGAGAGGAACCCCGAGATGGAAGCACAAACAATGGAAATGTGCACCAAATTGGGCCTTAATTTGTTGCCCTGAGTGAGTGCTCAGATATGTAATTGTGTGGCGGGTCATGGAGGTGGTGTGAGCTCCATCAGTCATGGTCACGAGGTGGAGGAGAACCAAGGGAGCGGTTTGGTGTGCATCCTTCACCTGCTCACGTCCCGCCTGCAGCTCCGGGGACGTCCACGTCATGGTGATTAGGCAGCTGGAGGGTGGGAACGGGGTGCGGCGTGATTAATGTGGGTGTCAAGGGGTAGGAGCAACACCCCTTGAGCTCGTCTAGCATGGGTAATGACACCTGGGGAAGGCAGAGCATGGCTACCTGCGGCCCAGGCTTACGCTTCCAGGAAACGTCTTTCCCAGAATCCTCCTCTGTCAGCAATCTTGTCCAGCCTGAAGCAGGTCTTAATTAATGGCCCTGCCCTGTCACCGATTGGGTATTAAGCTGAATTTGGCAATACACACACACACACACTCACACCCACAATCATAGTATGTACGCACGCATATGGTCATAGGGTCATAGGGTCATAGGTGAGCATACAGACTTTGCGCAGAAACATACAGAACAGATTACAGAAGAGGATGAAATAAATTTGATGCAGAATTTATCAACAAGCAGGGACTGAAAAACTAGCATGAGGAATATTGGCACTCTACATCCAGAGCTCTGACTAATTCAGAGAAACTCGTTGAAGAGAACTCCTAAGAGACATCCTTATAGTGTCAGAGAGAAAACCTTTCAGGTGAAGCAAGTATCTGATTTCAGAATGCACAGAAGATTCATGACTTGCCTTTGTTACTTTTTCCCAATAAAACCTAGAGAGTGCAGGGCAACGCAAGTGTTTTAGAAATGCATAAAACTTTCGTTAAACCACTGCACCCAAATGTGTCTTCTGGTTCATAATGTGGTTCTGAAAGGCCCTGTTGCTGGTACCATTTGAGCGGGAGATTTCTGGTTTGAGCAGAGAGAGATCTGAAACCTGCAGGCTTTGATGCACACCACACACTTCTTTCAAAACAGAGCAGGACTTCAGCCAATCAACAGGCCACAACGGCGTGTTTCCGATCTCCCATTGGACAGAATCTGAAGAGTGGCGGTGGAAACGTTGTGCAAATTCATCTTAGTCAAGCGCTTGTGTCCAGAGTGTCATGGAATAAACCCCAGAGGAAATGATTTGTAGCTCTGATTTCTATCTGCTAGTGAAAAATGCCAGGGATGTGTAAACCGAAGATTATCCGCCAAGAACTTCTCCTCATGTGAACTGCAGGTTTGCATTTGAAGCAGACCTACAACCACCCAAAAAAGAGACTGTAATGAACACTACTGTAAAATGAGACTGTACTGTAAACTACTGTAAAATGAGACTGTACTGTACACTACTGTAAAATGAGACTGTACTGTACACTACTGTAAAATTCTATATTCTGTTCCAAAAAAATAGCCGACATTGGACATCGGGGAGACCAATATATTTTCCTGTTTCCCTCCCCCTTCCCAAGGGAACAGATAGCAATACTGCCACCCAGAATGCTCCAGGGCCTGCGGAGACCCTGCAATCTCCATGGCAACGCAATAACAACCGGAGTGTGTGTTCCTAGCGGGTGCCACGGATTTCCCCAGTTACTCTTTCCAGGAGGGAAACCCCAGCCAGGGTCCAAAGGGAAGCCTGCTGGCAAAGCAACTACTCCTGCACCAGAGGGCTGCCCCAGAGGAGGTGATGGGGGGTGGCAGTCCTGGCTTTACCTGCAGTCACCACCCCACTCTCCTATGTAAACACACTGGGATATGTACCACCCAGGGTTTACCACGGGTCTGCCTAACATACCTCTCTCAGGAGGAACAGGTACTTTGGGGTCAGTTGTCACCTTCCACCTTCCGGGAGGAGCTCACAGTGGTTCCACTCACTCCTCCCCAGAGCACAGAGGTGAAGTAGCTGAAAAGAATGAGACTGAATGGGTCAGATTAGGCACTTTAGACGCCCAGATTAGGCACTTTAGACTCCCATACCCACACAGAGAAGCAGTCAGTGCTACCGAGAGGCACCTGACTTTCATTCGTCTTCCGCCTCTCGTTTTCTCCTCTCATCCATCAACACCACCACCACCCCCACCTTCTCCAGTCCACCAGCGGCTGACTATTCTTCACAGTGGAGACCTCTTCTGATATGTTCTCACTCTTCTCTCACACTCTCCATCTCTCTCTCTCACTGTCTTAGTCAAGAAGTACCACCCCTTCCCCCAGTCGCTAAATGTCAGTGGGGCAGGAGGTGATTGTCAGGAGGCTGTCTGTGATTTATTAGCCCGATGTTTCCCTCCCTCTCTGGATGTTAGGCAATCAAAAGGATAAAGAGCAGCTGAGAATTCCCCTCACATTGCAACCACACACACAAGCAGAGATTATCAAATAAAAAATAAAGTTAAATATTCCTGAAGTGAAGGTTCCATATCTGCCTGTGGTGCCTCTCAGAAAAAAAAAAGAAAATATTTCTCTGGCCTAGTCAAGAGAAGACATCTAGCTTGACCGTGGGAGTTCAGCGCCTGGCCGTTTCCAGCCTCTTCCCCTCCAAAAATAACAGAGCCCTCCCCGCACCATTAAACCCTCCCACAGAGGTACTAGGAGCGGAAACTGCTACGGAGCAAGCTGTTTTCCACCTGTGATCTGGGTCAGGCGGGGTGGGTTCGAGGACAGTGGGGGAGAGCAAGCGGCTTTATTACCGCCGCTCACCGTAATGACAGAGGGGAGAGGAACCGAGCCTGCTGGGTAATTGTCCCATAATTCACAGCTGAGTGAAGGGGGGAATTCCCACAGGTGAGCTGCAGTGTCTGGCCAGGGACGGCCCACACGGCAGGTGGAGGCAGGTATGCCGGGCCACGCCGGGATTTCAGACCGCGCATGAAAACACGGGAAAAGCAGTAAACATCAGAGAGAAAATATCGCTCGTCGTGCGCCAGACGGAAACCGAACAAAAGCAAGTGGATAAGCCGTGTGAATTTGATTGACACGTTCCCTCCGGCTCGTACTGACTGCAGTAGAACATGGCCACACACAAAACAGGCAAGGTCTAGGACAGGGCGAGAGGGCGAACTCTGTGATCCTCGTGCCGCGTTTATGAAGGCTGAAAACATGCAACCTCTCTGTTAGTTCCTCTGGAACCTTCCACAGTCCACCTCTGAAACCTCCCGCCCTTTTCTGCACTCTTCCTTTCCTAACGAGGTTCCTGCCTCTCGCTGGAGTTCCCCGTGTCTTTGATGAAAGAGAGCATCGGCTGAAGCTGCGCGAGAGCATCCAGGCTGAAGCTCATTAGGGCCACAGACCTGCTCTGCCGACGGACGGAGCGTCTCCGGGCAGAGACCTGCACCTGTCGCCCCGGCCCCGCTCCACCCGGACCTCGTCCACCCTGACAGAGTATGAGCTCCAGCTCTGACACCCCACGCGAAAGCCAGGAGGAGTGATGGCCTCTGTCACTAATGAAGGAAGATATGAGAGAGAGAGAGAGAGAGAGAAATAAGCCTGAAAAAGGGGGACTGAGAGAAAAAAAAGAGGAACAGCTTGAGAAAGAAAGAAGGCTTGGAAAATACACATTACAAGAAAGAAAACGTCAAAGATTTGAGGTGAGAAATTTGGGAGAAAAGAAAGACAGCAGCTTCCATTTGGGTCTTCCTTCTGTGTGGTTTATCAGGTCAGGTGACTGACCTGCTCTCCTGGAGCCTCAGGCAGAGATACAGCCACCATTAAAAGCCCTTTGAGCACGTAACCTTGCTTTGAGAAGAAAAGAAAATGCTCTCAGACAATTACATGTTACTTTCCTCTCCTCCTGACTGGAGACCGAGGAAAGGAGCTAAGGCGGTCCAAACGAACGCTCGGAGGCTATCGGTGCACGCGGAGAAGGGAGGAGAGGAAGATGCAGAGTGAAAGAACGAGGAGCACAGAAGGGAGAGGGAAAGAAGCGCGTGGAACGGTGGAGCGGGGAAGGAGGAGTGTAAGAGCAGGAGAAGGGGAAGGAGTAGTGACAACCACAGCGTACGACTGCCGCGACAGCCTCTGAATCCACGCAATCAAAGGAAAGACTTCTCTGCACCGAATTCCTGGGTAATTAGGGGCTTAATTGTTGACGACTCGGAGGTTGAAGAGAGCGTGGGGGATGCTGAGGAGTCTGCCCCCCCCATACACCCCCCCCCCCCTCCAACCCATCCATTCATCAACACAGACGGCACAAAATAAGATTAGGCTGCTTTTCTCTTCCGCGTCTCCGCCACTCCGTCATAAATCAGTACGTTCACCGTCTCCTGCGTAAACCTGTATCAAACACATCTGTCTCGATGCATCTGTCTCTTTGGAGAAAGACTTTTCTCCGAGTTCTGTGGCTCTGACATTCTCTTTTGAGTCTCTTCAGAATATTGAGCTCAGCTCCACAGCGTGTCGGTATGTGGTTCAGCTCTTCAGATCGTCACTCACCCCTCTTTTCTCTCTCTCCTTCTCTCTCTCTCTCTCTCCCTCCCTCTTTCTTCTCATCATCTGAATATTCCCAACACCACATACAACTCTGCTGTTAAATCATGTTCCAGCATCTTAAGCCGTACGAAAGGCTGATGGACTGTGTAGAATGTTCGCACTGTCTAGGTCTGGCATTCTGATCAAACTTGAGACTGACAGAACAAAACTGAAGCTGAAAAAAGAGAAAATACAAAGCAAAAAAAAAAATTTAATATTCACCCAGTGGGTAAAGACATTTTTGGCCAAGATGACAAACTAAAATGAGCCACTGAGCGTAGCCCTCTGATGTGACCTTTTAGGTAAATGCCAGCCAGTGCCTATGTTGATCACTAGTGTGTTCAGCAAATATTTTTTCCTATCAGGAAATATCAAGAACAGCTAATTCGGTCTGAGTGTGTGAATAAAGCATGTTTCGATTCTGCCATTAGAGCACTGAGCTCGCCCACTCCGAGAAACAAAGGGCAGTAAACAATGAACAGGTGAGGTGTGATTCATTAACCCGCCCGCTCCACCCCTCCCCAACCACCCCGCACTTCTCCACCCGCTCCCATGGTGACCCACACCTGAGACCTCCAGACAGACCGATGAGGAGCAAGTACAACTCAATTACTACATGCCAGCTAAAATCATGTACTGCTGAAAAACTCTGCTGACGTTTTTATCAAATGTCTGGACCGATCGGCTCAGAGAAACTCCCAGCACAGACAAGAAAACAACAAAAGCCTCAGTGTGCCTGTTGTGAAGCAGTACACCAGAACTACACAACTTAACAACTGTGCGATGAAACAACAGTAACAGTTTATTTGTTATGTTTTTGTGTGTGTGTGTGTGAATATGAACTTTAGCTATGGGTCATATGCTCCCAAACACATGCATGCACACATACACACACACACACACACACACACACACACACACACACAGTCCATCACAAATAAAGATGTGTTTCCAATTAAAACAAAGAAAAGTTGCTATGGTGACAGATGTTGCTGATGATGATGTCGTTGAAGGTGACTATAAAGAGTTGCCACAGATGGAGCACGTAATTGCAGTATATTGATGTCTCCTTGAGTGGTATTATTTCCTGTGCTTACAATCTCACTCCTCTAGTTATTACATAGCAGCGTGGAACAAGGCGCTCCAAAGCTAACACTCACCAGCCATGATCTCAAGGTCTCCAGCTCTGATCTCAAGGTCTCCAAAAGCGATCAAACAATTTCAATGTTTGTTTTATCTGGTCCTTAAGATCTGACCAGCTGGCTTTCTGCATGTTGCTGAGAGCTGTCCACACAGTGCCTGGAGAGAGGAGTGGGCCTGTAACTGTCACGTCCCACCCACAGAGCACGCCTCTCACCTGGAGCAACCTCCACACTCAACGACTGATTATGCAGTAGCTGAAGGATTCCAGTACGAGGGCTACTGTCCAGTCAAGGAGTTGCCAGAGATGTTTTCTATGGAAGGTTTCAATGAATCTGATATGTGGGGGATATACTTTTGTGTGTTGATTAAAAGCAAATAATGTCCTCCAGAGAAGCATATCCAGATGTTGCACAGCTGCAGGATTGGGAGACCCTGAGCTTGGCCATCTGCACTGATAGATGTGGACCACAGGAGGATTTGCTTTGGCCTGGTGGATGATGAACAGGTTCCCATCCAAACCAAACAGACTCTTGAGAAAGCAGCTTGAATCCAGTTCATTACATTCTGTATCAGTGTTGCAGGCACCATCACACACACACACACACACACACACACACACACACACACTACCCTCCCTCTATTTCACCACTTGTAGTTCGGAATATTTAATAGTACTCTTGACTGATCAACTGTAAGCGCCCCAAAACTCTCAATATCAAAGCTCTCATGACAATCTGCTTGAGTGAAGCCACACATTTCCATAAACGATGAAGCCAGCAACTACAGATGGCACCGCTTCAGTTCAGCTTCCCTGAACGTGAAAAGCGTAGCGGGTTTGCACTCCACTAAAGCGGCTCGTTACCTTTAGCCGAGGTCTGCGGTATCAAGGACTGAGCACGAGTGAGCTGAGAAAACGAAGGGTTAATAACTACATACCAGATCTGCAGTCTCTAGACTCTCATACCAGAGCTGTGGCACTGGTTTGCTATTTACCGTCATCAGTGAGAGTCTGAAGTATAAGTACATACGTCTAGCCCTACGTTCCATTTATCATGAATAGCTATTGGAGTTTTACTGCTGGGAAACTTTTGGTGCACTGAACTCTGTGGGAGCTACACATATGCTTGGTGATACATGTTCTCTGAACCTTGATTTATGTTTGATATTCACAGTATGCAGTGGACCATTCAGAGAGAGAGAAAGAGAGAGAGAAAGAGAGAGAGGGCAGGAGGAGAGAGACCGAGTTTAATGAGTGGTGAATCAGAGTGAGAAGAGCAGACAAGGAGAAGGAGAGAGTTTGGCATGTCTTTATGCTCTATAGGGCTTCTTCTTGTCCATTAGCCTCTCATGTGTGCGCTCGGGCAGGCTGGGCTGGACGAGGGCCCAGACCCCGAATGATTACAGCCCTGCTCCTCATCGCTCTCATGCCCCCTCCACCCCTCCACCCCCCCTCCTGCTCTACTCCTCTACTCACACAAGAATTGGCTCTAATCATGGATGGGCAGAATGATACTCCAACTACAACATTAACGTGTCTGGTATTTGTCCTTCATACACTCTCATGGACACACACACACACACACACAGACAAATTCACAAATGCTCAAATACACACACATACACACTCACAAACACACATACTCTCAAATGCAGACACACAAACAGACACACACACACAATCATAAGAACATATTGACACATTGTTACCTTTATACAAAAAAACTGAATTGGAGTCCATGGGCAGTTATAAGCACATTAGATCTCACCATATCTAACCAATGTGACTCACCCTCAGGGAAGGAAAACAGTATAAACACGCACACACACACACACACACACACACACAAACCTTTATCACTGTGGCATAGATGAACTGTACCTGTCTCCAGTTTTCTCTCACTAAAAGATCTTATTTTCGAACCACATTTAACCTATAAAACCCCATTCCAGCACACAGTGATGTGGGGCGTTATTGTGCTGACCCCACACCAGGGGGCGTACCCCACCCTCAGACAGACAGGACAGACGTCACCCTGGATGAGGCCCAGGCACCCGCACTTACACCGCACCTGTGACCCGCTGCCTCCAAGCAACAAATCACCTTCACTCAGCCACCATCATCCACAGACAGTATGGATCTCCTCGGTCTCACCCAGCTCTGACGAAGCTCAGGAAAGCGCTTTTGGACAGCTACCACCCCCAGACCCCCAAAACCACCAATCTTACCCCCCTAAATGTGTCCCTTTTATCCCTTCTCACACAACACAAGCAACAAATCTAGTTAACGAGGGTCCTGTATTGATCTGAAACCCATGTATGCTGGGTGGGCCAGGGTCAGGGGTGTGTGTGTGTATGTGTGTGTGTGTGTGTGTGTGTGTGTGTGTGTGTGTGTGTGCTGATAGGGGGCGGGGTGTGCACATTTAAAAGCTGACCAATAAAAAGTAGCTGGCTGTGACCAAAATGATAACCAAACAAGGGCAGGTCTGATACAATTACAGGCCATCCACCCTGACCTGGGTGCAGGGGAACAATAGACAGAAGTGGATGGGTGGAGGTGGATGGTGGAGGGGGTCGGTACTCATTATGAACCCACACGGACAAGCCCTCCAATCTGCTCCTTTAATGATGGCTGAAGAAGCACTTTTCTCTCGTTCTCTGAGGAACCATTACAGGGTGTGTGTGTGTGTGTGTGTGTTTAAAAGGGACACAAACTTATTTTGTGTCTTTATGAAGCAGTGCAAAACATCCTGGCCTGTATGCGGTTTAAATCTGCCTGCATTAAATCGCAGCATTTACAAGACGTTATGCCGTATGGCCTGATCCAACAGCACCAATACCAGCCAGAACCCCACACAAATCAAACTTAATGGCTTTGGTAAATTGCGCGGAGGTAGAATAATTGTCTTGTTGTCTTGTAAATGGAGGCCGAAATACTCATGACGTACCAGCGTTTGAGGAGAGAGTGGCTTTACGTGGGCTGATATGTGCTTAAACACAGAACATGCCAAGGCCAAGAATGGTGTCATTAAAACTCTGCAGCTAAAATATTTAACAACTATCAAATTTTAACCGAAATGTAGCTAACAAGCGTGCACAAGCTCTTTCTGCAGTGTTCTGCTACACAAGCTTTGCTGTATTAAAACTTTAGATCTCATTTTTATTTCATACTTTGGATAAAAATACAGTTCTTGCCAATCTAAAACTCACTAGGACATTATATATGCCTTCCCAGTGCTCAGTATTGTGAATATACGTTAGTATTGGTATTCCCACTGACAGATGAACTCTGTCAGTTTTGAAGAACTACAGGTTAGTGCTAGAATAACTCCAAACGCAGAGCAACGGTGTGAATTCCTCTCGGTCCGATGCTCCGCCTTGTTCGGGTGAGCGCGGCTTTTTCCCCTCCTGTTGCCTTGCCGGCGTAATTGATCCCGCCGCTGCTATGAGCTACACACCGGTTCACGCTGGTTCAACGCGGCGCGCTACGCGACTGACCAAAACAGACAGAGGAGGCATCAGTCGAGGTGTGGATGTGGTGTAGGGAGAGCGTGTGGGAGTCTGGCCTGAGAGAAATGGGGGGGTAACGAATGCGTGGACTACATCTGCATTCTGTGAAGTCGATGAACAAAACAAAGCATCTAAATGTGCATTTTCCTCTGCAGCCTCGTTACGGTTACGGTTACGGATTGGGGGGAGGTAAGAGAGGCGTAGAGAGGATGGCGCTGAATGTTGGGGCAGTACGGATCGGCCAGCAGGATTCTCATACAGTGACATGGCATAAAAACAGAGCAGGTGTAATTGTTCCGGGGACGGAAGGATGCTTCACGAACCGTCAGAACCCAGCGGTGTGTCAGCAGGAGCTCCGAGCCTAGAACCGCTCAAACTCAACGTGGACAGTGGTTCAGCCAGTCGCGATCAAAATCACACCCGTGCCAGTCGTTCTCTCCCTCCCAAAATGTCCCACTTTCTTGGCAGCGGTTATAAATCTACTCTCCGCTGTTGAGCACAGCTTTGAGCGTATTTTTATGAATAAAGTAAAATGTGCTGATTTAAGGCATGGATAATTGAGACAAAATGTCTTGACGATCGATATTATTGCTGCAGTTTATTAAGAAGAGTGAACCTCAGAACGGAAGCAGACATCTGCGTCCAGGTGCGGTGGAAAGGAGACGAGATCGGTCTCTCCACGTACGCAGCTGTCGGCTCCGCCTCAGCAGACGACACTTCCTGGATCCAGTACGCCGAGTTCTCTCATGTACCTTATGTTTTCAGATGTACAGTATAGACCAAAATATGCCCAGCATGATTAGAGCTGCGTGTATACTGGGAGTAACGGTAAGTATACTCATGATACTTTTTTTTACTCATGATATACTCATGATACTCTTTCCTGTCTGTCTGTCTTGGTTTTGCTCTCTCTCTCTCTCTCTCTCTTTCTCTCTCTCTATCTCTCTCACTCTCTCTCTCTCTCTCTCTCACTCTAATATGGGTCCTGTGGCAGATGAATTTTCTGTTACGATAATTTCAAATAGAAACATATTTCTGGATGATTAGGAGCTCTGCGGATGTGTGGATGACTTGTTGAAACCATTCTGCCCTGTAATATGTTCTTCATAACACTCTTCTTTCTCTTCAGAGTCCCCTGGTGAACATTCTCAGAAAGCACAACCTAAAGGGCAGGACTTCCAGAATTCTTTTATTACTGTCCTGATGTATGTATATATTTATATTTTGTTATATTTATACGTATATATATATATGTGTATGTGTGTGTGAGTGTGTGTGTGTGTGTGTGTGTGTTTGAGGCTTGGAAGTGGACGAACAGTGCTGTGGTACTTTGGGTTGGAGTAATCAAACACAGGCTATACATCCACAAGATCCTCAATAAGAATTAAATAGAGTTAATTCACTATAGACAGTTAAAACTAGAATGTTTCATTACAGAATAAATCATATTATGATTTGGCTTTCTCAGATTCGCACAGATTCTATATAAAAAAAACACCATAACAGAAAAATTCTTAAGATGAGAATGTTACAGGCACAAAACGAATCAACCGGATCAACAGGGATAAGTATAACTGTGTGACTGGTCTGCTATACTGTTGTGTAGTGAGATTATCACCAATCTTAGATTTTTTGTCCTGGCCTCCTCAATAACAGCATGACGGCAGATGAATCTAAAAACCGTTATGCCCTCATCACAAAGGCACGGTCAGGAATTCAGACGTACGGAAGTTGTTTACCAGGAGTAGGGTCTTGAGAACTTCTTGGGTTGATCTCATTGTTGGGAGTCCTAAGTCTCTGACACATTGCTCTGAATGTTATGTTTCTCGTCTACACTTCTGAGAGCCTTAGAGCACTAATAAATGCTCACAGCCGGGTTGGGTGGCATACGAGTGCAAGTTATGACATGCGTGCAAATCTGGCCTTATATAACGATGTTACACAACCATCCGAGAGGCATAAAAGAGCTGCGGAATCCAGCTATCAAACAATTTAGATTCTATTATGCCAGTGACCTTCCGGAGAATTCACTGTGGATTCGTGCTTTTCCATTTTCGCAGGTTATTGGGAGCCAACGGTTGAGGGGTGGGGGTGGGGGGCTGTTGGGGCAGGAGGGTGGAGTTGGGGAGCGTGGGTGCGTGCCTACAGAGCGCTCTGGGTCAACGGTGCAATCCGTCTGCTTTTAGTGCCCCTGCATGGCTCCGAGGTTCAGCCAGCCTTGAGACTTTACAGTGCACCGTTAACATGGCGGGCGTAAAAACAAAAAAAAAACCTCAGCGAAAGGTCATTCCGCCTCTAAAGGCCCGTGTTTTTGTGCGTCAGCTGCTGGCTGCAGGCAAATAAAACACCCGCCGTAATGGGGTGGATGTGAGCACCGCCACCCGGGTGCAGGCGGAGGCCCGAACTTTCAGGATTGTGTTTGGATTTCATCTTTGGTCTTTGTGAAGTACTTTCACCACCTGATTGTCCACTGTGCTCATTTTCAGTAGACATTGTTCTGTAGAATGACCTGAGGTTCACGCCAAATTAGACATCAATTATTTGTGCTGTTGCAAAAGAATATTGAGTGGAACTAATTTATTTAAAAAAGAAAAAGAAAAAATCTGCTTATGATTTGCTACAATTTTTAATTTGCAGTTTTAAATGAGAGTTTTACATTATATTACATTATATTTTGACACAGTTATACACCTGAGTGTACTTGGATGTTTCTGCCCAAGCTTAAGAATCTTCCAGAAGAAAAGATCAACACTGAGAGACCATGAGGACAGTAGTACTGTAGCAACCCTGTCCCTGTACCCCAAAATGCCCCCTCAGAAAAGGGCACTGAATGGATGGAAACAATTTTAACATGAGGTTCATTTCTTGCACCCTTTAATGATTTCTTGGAGTGAGCGTTTCTTCTAAAACATCCAGGGAGGGTGGAAGAGAAAAGGCAGGCAGTTTTAATAAGGTCCCTTGTTCTGAAAATACTTATTGATTTTCGCTGTAACTGCTGGCGTGCGGTGCTGCTCTACCTCCCAGAGCCGAGCAGAGCTATATTGAGCCATTTAGAAGCCGATGGCGTCTTCTGGGCCGGTGTTTGTGTTGGCCTCTCCCTTTACCCCAATCTGTTCCCATCAGCTCACACTTTTCTCCCAGCTTCTCAGTCTTTTACTCTCTCTGTTGGAAACCATGTTTGGAGCCATTTAAGACTTGCGATAAAGACACATGTCCCACATGTTCTGAGTTTAAACTATTCTAAGACTCTTTGAAAGGTGAAAATGGAAAGAGAGCTTCTGATTCAAAGCCTTCAGCGGCTGTTGGGCTGATCCATCTTTCCCTTACATTCTCTGATATCGCAGAGAAATGATATCGCACAGAAGTGAAACTAGAATTCCACAGGAGACACGTTCCACTCAACCAAAGCTTTAAGTCAACCTAAGCGTGTGGCACAACACAATCATCTCTATGCACCAGGAAGCCCCAGGAAAAAAAACAACAATATTGGTTGAATAAAGAAACAATGTGAAGATATTCTTTAATTACATTTTGACACAAGGGTTATTATCTGTCTTACTGACAAAAAAAAACAAAACCTCACAACAAACTGGCCTCCAATCATGAGAGCTAATTGCTACTAAAGCCTTCCAATCGATAGCACACATTCTCCATAACGCTCCCCACACATGGTCAAGGAGATAACAGTAGTAAAGAGTAGCTGCTCACACACGTGACACAGATCAAGACTAATCACGGGCAGAGGCGGCTGTAATTACAGGAGAGTGCATTTGTTGGTCTGATAGTGCATTCTCCATTGTAGCGCTGATACCGGTATTGTCGGCGCTAATCGCGTTAGCATGGAGTAATGTGCAATTGAAGCTGTGATTATTACAGCGAGCAGAATTAGTTTCCATTCATTACAGCGACTCCTTCATGCTGAGTCTCCTGCCGGTTTAGTATTAAGCCAGTACTGCTCAATCACATTATACAAGGTTTTTTTTTGTACCTTAGTTTGTTGTCAGAGTGTTGAAGACAGAACAGGTGAGAAGGTGAAGCAGCTGATCAGATACAGTAAATCTTTCAGGTAACAAATTTTACTGTGATAGGAAATCAAACAGTAATCAGACAAGGGATGATCAAACCAACAAACAAACACACCCACACTGTTATCATTCTGTGTTGAGTCATCCTTATGATGACATATGTAGCTCCTTTGTTTCTCAGACTGAGGACCTCTTCCTGGTTCTTACACACCACCGAGCTCATCTGCGCCTCCCATGAGGAGACGCCCATGAGTTTTAGACAAACAGGCACTCCGGCTGGATGCCAAGCAACCAAACCCATAACCCCCCCCCCCCCACCCCCCTCAAAAGAAAAAAAAAAGGTTACAACAGGTCATACAACACCAGGAAATGCTAGATCACATTTATCAGTATGGCACCCAATGGTAGCTTGACCTCCCTCCCACAGAAAACACAGAGACAAAGAAAAACTGGATAGAGCTGGCCTCCGTACTGAATGAAACCAGACACTACATCTGTCTTCCTTCAGCAGCTATATAGATCGGCTCAGAGTGCCGTCTCATACCTCGGAATGAAAACAGGAGTGATAGACAGGCGACGGGTTTTATCACTGCAAACATATCATAGCAGGATGATGTCGGGCGGTATTCAAGCGTGCTTGTAGAAGCGGGCGATTTATTTATTTATTTAGGACCCACGGAGAAAGCAGCTTGAGACCTCAAGGTCTGTGTTTCACTTTGCTGAACTCTTGAGCTCGAAACGCGGATCTGGTCTCACGCAGGGCCCGACAGGCGCGCGCACGTGCGGCACGTAGCCGCGTCCTGGGGCCACGTGAAAAGATCCGCGCCCCTGCTTCAATTAGACTCGAACAGATGGACGAAAATGAGGGCTGGTGCCGCGTTGTCGGGTGTGCAGCGTGTTCTCTGCGCGTCTCGGGCTCTCGCCGCGGTCGCATCCGGCGCTCGGAGACGCCGTCCAAAGACGCGGAGCGCTTTGCGATGGAGAAGTCGCGCGGAGAAGCTAGCGTGATTCACTAAAGGATGTAACCACTGCAGTCAACATAGGCTGATGTGCGAAAGTATGTTTGCGTGTGTGTGGGGTGGGGTGTGTGTGTGTGG
>JAOXYF010000013.1:183769-194436 GCA_028565775.1 Sternarchorhynchus goeldii | reverse complement strand
ACACACACACCCACACACAAACACACACACACACAAAGTATTTACCCAAGCCCATGTGAGGAGTTATTAAACTTTAATCCATCTAAGAAGAGCATATTTCTGCAATGAATTATAGATGACACAGGTTACAGTTCCCCACATGACCAAGGCCTTTCTCCAAAATGCCCACCACGGCAGGTTTTTAATAAACTGAATTATCAACACACAGGCCTGGCCCAGCCATGGTTGGCCCAGATGGAATTTCAAATACTGGAAAAGGAATTTAGGCTCCTGAGATTGAGTGAGGGTGTAATCCTAAAGTGAATTGTCTCAGTAGCTGGTGACCAGGTGTTAGATAGCCCCTGGGCTGGACAGGCCTGAGTGTCCTTCCCGTGTGTTATATCTCAGCACATATACTTAGCCATTCTGTTTCATGTGCTACACTTATTTGACTTTCTGAGATAAAGATTTTTTTTCAGGATAAAAACTTTCAAATTTCAGAACTGAGAAGGGTGTAGCAGTATCTTGCAGTGCATCAAGTTTCAGTACTGTTGTTTAAAATTCAGTACTGTTGTTTAAAATTCAGTACTGTTCACCTGCTACGACTTCAGTAAGGAATCTCATATTCAAATACCTAATATTTTTGGTTCCTTTGTTAATTTGTTTTTCCATCAGTTGTTTCAAAGGTCTTTACATCCAGCTCAGTGATCATGTCAGAAAACCGCTGTTTCTTCTCACTGTATGTTATGTTTAAAGGTGGACGACCGCCACCCTGCACCTGCAGAACCTCGTGTGGTTCTGTCCCTGCGGCCCGGCCCAGACTGGCCCGCAGAACCGGTCCCACCCCCGTCTCTCAAGATGCTCCTTGTATTGTCCTCGAAGACATTCCACGATGCCAAACTACCGACTGCCAAACGCGGATGGGGGACAAGCAAAAAATGGATGGAAAGGGTCAAGTAAACAGCTGCGCACAAGAGCTCCTCGTCCCTCTTAGCCGGAGAGCGGGCGGAGAGCGGGTGGAGAGCGGGCGCCCCGCAGGCCGTGTGCTGGCTTGCTTGGCGGGAGCCGCGCTGTCTGCCCGCGCTCTCAGCCGGCGAACAGGCCTGCCACCCGCGCCTCCTGCCACCCGCGCCCACGCAGTGCCCGTAGCCCTTTAAGTGTTTAACTGACCCTTCTCCATCTGCCACCAACGCACCACTCGTGCCAAACACAGACCCCCGTGCCAGCTGAAACCCACGGGGCAGCAGCTCCAAGACCACCCCCCCCACCCCACCCCCCGCCCTTACGCTGCCCGACAGACAGCAAATATTTTTCCTCTTAACGATGCTGAAAACAGTAGCACATTGAGCAAAGTAACCAAGGTTACGACACTGCGAGCTCCATAAGTGTGTCTGGGCTTTTGATATTCACTGCAGCTACTGGTCATAAACCTCCCCACACCCACACACACGCCTCTGTGAACTCCAATACGAACTAAACAACACTTGCTCTCCTTAACAACTCCAGTCTATTTTGCTGTAACTCCCATTTTAAGTGCTACTCTCTGTATTCGTACGAAAACATACAAGTGCGAGCGGCCGACAAGGACGGAGAGACTCGTTTTCGCATATTAGCCACTGAAGCTGTTGTGCTGGGCACAGGCGGCCCGGAGTCGAAGCCCAGTCTGTTGCGAATAATCCCCGTGACGAATGAGCAGCATGGCTTCTTAAATGTACTTTGCTGGGAATGCTATCGCCTACCGCTTGGAAAGGACAGACCTCCCCGAAATCTACTGCTGATTGGTCTTTGATGAGGATGCCAGTCCGTTTGAGCTATGGCCTATCACTCTGACCCTGGTGTGTGGGTGTGTGTGTGTGTGTGGGGGTGGGGGGGGGGGTCAGAAGGAAGGAGAAGAAAGATGAGAAAACGACTGAAATAAGGGGCTGTAAGTCTTAAGTGGTTTCAACTAAAAACAATACTACACTGTCAAAACATCCCACTAAACCTCCAGCTAACAAAGCAATATGATGGCTTGGGAATGTTCAGAACTTTGGGAATACTCAGAACCTTGGGAATGAGCAGAAGCTCGGAAAAGCGCAGAACCTTACCTAACATGCACATTTGAGTGCTAGTATCACTGTATAAATGACCACTAAACTAAACTAAACCTCTCTGTATGTTGGAACTTAATATCAGTGTATCGTCTTCATTCCTGTACTGTAGGGCCACATCTCACAGACGTAACACTGCCTGCCTGTTTCTTTGTTTGTTTCACATTTGCTTTGAAAAGGTACAAGACCGTAGTCTTCTATGTCACACATTTTATCTAATATATTCATGTATTTATATAAATTTTGGACATATGTAATTCTGGACATGGCTTTACCCAGTTCCCGAGAGCCTCATCCAGAACTCCAGAGCTGTGAGGTGGGTCATCTATCGACTGATGTGTCCACTGCTGTGTCTCGAGGTGTTGGGAACCCACTTCCACATGCCGGCCCGACCACAGAGACACACATCCCCTTCTCATTAGAGGCTCCGGTTCTGTCTTTAAATTGCAGCTCTTGGATAGTTTTCTCCTCCTCTCTCACTATAATGGTACCCAAGGTCATCATTATCAGAAACACAGAGCCACCATCAGGGAAGGTTTTCATTAAACCAACCAGCTGTTCTGCTATAAGCCTGACCATATTCCTCCCTCCCTGCCTCTCTCCATCTCTCTCTTTCTCTCTCTCTCTCTCTATCTCTCCCCCCTTCACTAAATTCTCACATTCTGCTAATTCAGCTAATTCTGGAAACACATTTACAGCAAAATTGGAAGCGTGGATTTTCTGCCAGCTGTTGGACTGTGTTGGTAATACACCATAGTCTGACAGATCTGATAATAGGGGATGCACCAGGTCTGATGCAGTCATAAGAACTGGCCAGCTCTGGCTAACCTTCTGCTGAGGAACAGAAAAGAATGTGATCAGAGAAATGTAGCCCAGAAGGAAAGTTCTCAGTGCAGTTCATTTACACCAGATAAACCATCACTAGTTAAACAGGAGCTTCCTGTTGCAATGAGGTGTTTAGTGCATCAGGAAATAAAATCCTAGCCACGAGAATTCTACTCAGCACTGTGGAAAAACAGTCCAGCATCAAAAGCATCGTCCAAATTATGTCCAATAAAATGAATACATGCCATAACATTATTGCCATTATTGGCCCTGAGAAAAAAAAAAATCTCTCTTCTCTGCTGTTGCCAGAGAAGTGTCAGCCTGTTTAGATCTGTGAGCTCCCTACCGACAAACTACATCCTACACTGTGACATGTGAACCAATAATAATATGTGAATTAAAAAGGCAGAAAACATTACTCAGTCCCCCCCCCCCCCAGCACCTCAAAGCAACGCACTGCTATGTAACTGAACGTTACACCCACTGAAAACTGAAGAAGCGGAGATCAGTCGGCAGGATAAACAAAAACCATCTGGTGACTCAGGCTCTCTGGGGTCACTTCAGTCTAACCCTTCAGTTGGTTCTTAAAGTGCATTGCTGTGGTAATTAACAGGGATCAAACAGCCAGCCTCATCTTCTCTGGCTTATCTGCTCTGAGGTGGTGCCTCTCCGGAAACACAAGCGTGTGCGGTTCGGCGTGTGAGGTGAGGGAGGCGGAGCCAACGCGCCGAAACAGGCGGACCGTAATTACCCAGGATCGCGTGGGGCATTGAAATGATAGACTGGTGCGATGTGTTATGCCAGCTGTAACTGGGTTTTGTGTGTGTGTGTGTGTGTGCGACCCAAGGTGGAACACACACAGGTAAACAGATTAGGCAGCCTATCTCTACCACACATATCCCCAATCCAACTGTCTCACTGTATGCATGGTTTACCCCACACACACACACACACACACACACACACACACACACACACACACACACACACACACACACACACACACACACACACTGTACGATTAGTCCGGCTTGCTGCACATGGAGCGCAATTTACCTCTAAGCATTAGAGTTAATAAAACAAACCTGTTTTGGGCCAGGGGTTCTGGAATAGGTTGGGTCAGAAAAAGAAAAAAAAAACTCAAAGAATAAACATTCAAACGATATATTATTGAATTAAGCACTAGCTTTAGTGTAGAATATTGAACGCGGTCTCCTGACTTTTTTGTGGTGATTTGATGCAGAGTAAAAGAAGAACTGTACAGAGTTTATGCATGTCAGCTAAGAGCTTGAAGATCCGTTGATGTTCCTCAGATATCAGTGAGATGGATCAGATGCAGTGTGATGTCAGGAGAGGAAGATGTACATTCACAGAGCCAATTTCATGGGCTCTTCATTTAATATACACTGGTTTCTTATTATGTGCTTACTTTGGAATACAAACCAAACAATAAAAAAACTGGGCAAATAAAATTCTAGTACAAATAAATAAATAAATAAAATTTCAATAAATGCACAATACAAAACCTCAATAAATGGTCGAAACATTTTTATGATGAAAATTCTGTTCTGAGTGAAAAGGTTCTGAGTGATTTTACAGTAAAATATTTTTGCTGTAAAACGATTGCAAAAATCAACCAATAAGGTGAAGTGTCATGTCTGTCCATGTCTGGGCAGGAGGTCCAGAGCTGGTGCACCAGCGTATGGTGTTTCCATCATGGGTCTGATGGAAAACCCCCAGAGACGGCGACCGAGCGGTGATGAGCAGGGTCGGTCAGCTCCTCTCCTCCAGAGCCCCGCACGAGTCATTATGAGCCTTCTGTTAGTTATAGAGCCACTAACCTCCTTCCTGATCAGTCCATCATGATTTGGTGGTTCTTTTGATCGTGTGTGTGTGTGTGTGTGGATGTGCATGTGTATGTTTATGTAGGGTGTGTGTGTGTTACAATAGCAATCACAACCAAAACAATCTGCCTCAAAAAAAAAATCTGTTTGAAAATCTTTGGGTTCGAACCCGGGACTCTTGGTTGGAGCGTCCTGCTCTTTTGTTGCTCAGGAACAAATTCAGGCTCAACCAGGCGACGCATTCGTTTCACCTCACATTAGAAGGACAGGAGGAGACATTAATCAGAAACACAGTATGAAAGGATGGAACGCCCTGCATTAATTTTCGGCGGATGCTCGCACATACACGCGGAACGGCGGGCGCCGTTGCCGTGAGTAACACTGCTGGAGCACGCGCCATAATTCACGGCCGCATTTCCATAATGAGCATCTGATAAAAGTGAAGTTTTCCCCGGGACGAGAGAGCTGATTCGGCCTCGCCGCATAAAGATCAGGCTCGGGGAAACACTGAAAACGGTCACGTGTGTCGCCGTGCGGCTCTGCGTTATTAGCAGGCCGTCCACCACGCCGTAATTGATGCCTTCAATTCACAAAGAGTCACAAAGGAATTTACAAGGTGGGGAATACTTAATAGAAAGAGAGACACCGCCAGTTACAGAAGGTCAGTAATCTGTTACAAATCGAATAAGAAGTTAACTGGAAAACGAGCACAGGAGTTACTGCTGCTCTGAGCCCCAGACAGGAGCAGAGAGAGGAGCTCCAGTAGCCCCTGATAGCTCCATACTGGTAAAGGAAAAATATTTATTAAACAGTAGCAGAATTAGATTGATTTAAGTCATGAATAATTTATGTATGGTAGCCATGCAGGTGGGTATGCGCCAGCACTCGGGTTTCAGATATACCCAGTCAATAAATCTTGATCAGAACAGTAACATAGCCAGTAAACTCTCTCTCTCTCTCTCTCTCTCTCTCTAACTCTCTCTCTCACACACACACACAAACACACACACAGTCCTCCACCCCCCCCCCCCCCAATGTGCACACATGCATGCACACACTCACACACGCTCGTACACACATACGCACACGTGCACACAAACACTGCCCCTATATGAAGCCTGCGGGGGTGTAATCAGTGATCTGCCCCCTATCAGGTTGTCAAATCCCCCCCCACCGGCACCTCAGTCATATTACCCAAACACGGACAGACCTCATTATGCTCTTATTACTGATCCAAGCAATGGTCTGCATCAAAAACTGCTCATTTAACCCAGCAAACCCAACCAAAGATGAGCTTCCTGATATCTTGGCCACACTGCTGCACATGTGCGTGTAGCCCGACCCTCTGTATTGGTCAGCTACCACGATCGGCGCAGGATAAATTAGCCAGTGAGCAGAAAGAGCGAGCGGCAGCCCATTGGCTGGAGCGCCCGCGCGCGCCTGTGCTAATGGTAACATGAGCATGCAGCTGGAACTGCACATCACAACATCTGAAGAAAAAAAACCATCTTACCTTAACGTGGCAAAAGGGGTCGAAGGTGCAACGTAGGAGAAAAGAAGGAGAAAAGAAACAACGATCAGGTGATTCACACATAACAAGAACTCCTCACGTCCACCTCCTCACTCCTCCTCCGAGGTTATCAACATACCATGAGAACAATATTCGTTAGACGCCAATCAAACTGACATAATGTAAAAAGACGTGATTCTGGGAACGTATGCATGAACACTGTCTCGTCCGTGTGGAGTACCTGACCACAAGTGATCAACAACAGCCGATTGATTTTGCTCTAGAAGCTTATAGTTCCCTACGAGCAGGAGACACTGAACACATCGACCTCAAGAGCACTGCAGCCATCTACAAACCATAAATATATATATATATCCCCAACAATAAAAGAGTAAAACAATTTGAGTCAGAGACAGAAAGAGAGAGAGAGAGAGAGAGAGAGAGAGGCATTCACTATAAATGGAAAAACAGCCAGCCTTTCACATTTCCAGCCGATCTCATCTCCATTTTTATAGTTGGCAACAATCTGTTAGACACAGCCTGACTGCTCTAATGAGACGCCACTTGATTTAAAGAGCAGAGAGTCGAAAGCAACAGTGCCGCACAAAAAGGTCTCACGGCCACACTCGACTGTCGATGGAAATCAATGCAATCGATACAGTTATTAATAAAAATCCAACGCATTGAAAGAGGTGAATGGGAGACGTGACATTAAGCCAGATTGATCCGGTGGGAAATGGATTTCATAAGACCCTGGAACGGTGTCGTTACCGGGCCAACCGCAAAGATGGGCCAGAACAACAAAGAAAGGGCCATGCAGTTCATTTTAGATAGGGTTAGAACCAGACTCACACACTCACAAGGTATTGGGCATCAATATCATGAGCACAATAGATGTCAATGTAAGTGGAAGAGACTTAGAAAAACAATGTGACAGCTTTTCAAACATGCAAGCAATTAGCATCACTATTGGGTGCCTGTTCTATTTTGGGGGAAAAACCAATTGGCAGAAACAAATTAGCAAAGGCCAATAAACTGGAGGCAAGAATATATAATAGGGAGAAGAGATTCAGCTCCAAAACAAACAATCAGCTTGCAAAAATGCAACACAAGGGATACCTAAGAGGATCCCAAATGTGTGTGAATACCAAACAGTATGCTTCTCTCAGTGAGTTAGAACCTCACCATGGTCCAGGGTGATGGAGTGAGTTAGAACCTCACCATGGTCCAGGGTGATGGAGTGAGTTAGAACCTCACCATGATCCAGGGTGATGGAGTGAGTTAGAACCTCACCATGGTCCAGGGTGTCCAACACAGATGCAGAATCTCCATACTGATATTTTCCTTATGCACTCTGTGTGTGTGTGGGGGGGTGTATGATGTGTGTGTGTGTGTGGGGGGGGGTGGTTTGGTGTGTGTGTGTGTGTGTGTGTGTGTGTGTGTGTGTATGTGTGTGGGTGGGTGTCTGTGTGCTATATGACTAACCTCTCTGCATAATCCAGGTCAACTGTCCAATAAAGGCCTCTGTCTTTAAATCACATTGTAGTTTATTGACTACGTTAAGCTCTACTTTCATAAACCCAATAATCCATGTTCTGACACCAGGGAATTCATACAGTCCCCAAAATGCAAATCTTCCACAAAATGGTAATATCTGCTAGGACTGGGGGTGTATTTTCATTGTCCAAAACTAATTTAGCACCAAGTGTACTAAATATGTATGATGTAAATGATATATCATCATGCTTTGGGTAATTTATAAGCCCGGCCAATAAAATGAATATGAAGTAACCCAGTGCTTAAAAAAACGTCCTTTTTTATTTGGTTGGTAGAACAATGCTTTGTCATAAATATTGATGTGCTGCCTTTAAATATTAACACTTCAAAATATCATAATTTCAGAAATGCACTTTCATATACACTGTTAGCTGAAGTTACCTCCGCACTCCCCCCTAATAATAAACCATTTCAGACGTCTTCTTTCTCATAGCAAACAGGCAGTCTGTGATAGTGGAGAAACTCGGTCTGTGATAGTGGAGAAACTCAGTCTGTGATAGTGGAGAAACTCGGTCTGTGATAGTGAAGAAACTCGGTTTATGATAGTGGAGAAACTCGGTCTGTGATAGTGAAGAAACTCGGTCTGTGATAGTGGAGAAACTCGGTCTGTGATAGTGAAGAAACTCGGTTTGTGATAGTGGAGAAACTCAGTCTGTGATAGTGAAGAAACTCGGTCTGTGATAGTGGAGAAACTCGGTCTGTGATAGTGGAGAAACCCAGCCAAGTCCCTCCAGAATCAGGTTCAGGATACAATACTGACACCCAGTAATAAAAGAGAGACAGATGCCTACACACTGATTTTTCCATCTCTTTAAAATGTCACCATTAACATCATAGCGGTGTTCGACTTGTACAGCCTTCATTGGAAATACCAGCAGCTGATAAATATTTCAGGCATTAAACTTCACTAGAAATCAGAACTTGTTTCGAGATTGGCATCATATCAGTCCATGGGCCCAAGTTAATTCCTGTCGCTTCTAAGTCACGTTTCAAGTTAAGAAGTCTTCTGAGAGTCTGGCAAATCCAAACATTCAAAGCACATAATAAACGGTTTCCATGGCAGCCCAAACGGTAGGGGCCAGCGAGCTGGTCTGGAGGGTGCTGTTTGATCCCGTCACTCTGCGTGTCCAGATCTGTCCTCGTGCCAGTCCTTGCCCACACGTGAGGGAGCCACTCCCACGCGCCAACGCGTTAATGCCACTCTCCTCTGAAAGAACGCCATCCTTTGTACCTAATCACATTCTCACCAACTTCAAAAGGCTGTTTGAAGTGTGTGGCCCTACCCCGCAGTTTAACCCATCAGCCTTCAGCATCCCCCAGTCCTCTCCAGGACATCCCTGAAGACCTTCAGTTCCCACTGACAGGCCAGATTAGTGAGCACACACGTTAGGAAATATCCAAAAGAGATTAAACACAGCCATGCAGAGCTGGAGTTTCCCCTAAACTTCACCATTTACTGGTGGCTGCATGTATAACAGACTCAACTCCCTCTATTACCTACTAAAAGGTAATAATTTAATTAGATCTCACTGGAGAAACCTGGCTATTTGTTAATTATATGCTGTTTAATCCAAATTTAAATGTATTTATAACATCTTCCATTACTATTATTATGTAGTTCCATTCCAAATGCTTAAAAATCCATTGCATACACATATAACATGAACTCTGAGATCATTTCCAGCTTTCCATTCTATTTAGGACTAACTGATCAGAGAGCAAATATAAAGTGTGACCTCAATTCTGCTCCAAAGCCTTAATTAGACGTGATGGTGAGTTCCAGAGATATGAAAACAGGAAGGAAGTGGACACGTCCTGTGACGATGTGCACTTTTAATAAAAGTCCTAAGCCCTGCACAACCTGTCTGTTAATAACGTTTTTAATTAACTTGTTGACTAGAAGAGGCAAAAGCAATTACTATTGTCCCTACCTTAACATATATGTGTCTGTCTTTCAGTCTGTCTCTCTCTCTCTCTCTCTCAGGTTCATACACACACACACACACACACACAAACACACACACACACACACACACACATACACACAGTACATTAAAACAGATGAGCGAGTGTGTACATGTTTTTATTTGGATAATGCAGTTTCATTACAGTATTGCTGAAACAGGAAAAGTTTAGTCAGAGAGGGTTAGGGTTCGGGCTCAGCCCAGGAACACAGTGCTTCTGAAAATGTCAGCTGGTATAAAAGAGAGTTTCACATTTATCCATGCCTAGTTGTGCTTTAGTCAATATGCCAGAATATTTAAATGTTAGTCTATTTATTTATTTACTGTGTGTGTGTGTGTGTGTGTGTGTGTGTACTGTGGAACCGTCATGATGCAAGTGAGTGTAAAACTGTTTTACATTAGACAGTTTACGGGGGCATATGTAAGAGAGAGAGAGTGACTGAACCTGTTTTAAATGAGTTTGTGTGCTGGTGCGTGTGTGTGTGTGTGTGTGTGTGTGTGTGTGTGTGTGTGTGTGTGAGAGAGAGAAAGAGACGTTTTGAATGAGTCTATGTGTGGGTGCGTGTGGGTGTATGTGAGAGAGAGAGTGTGACGCTGCTTTAAATGAGTCTGTGTGTGTGTGTGTGTGTGTGTGTGTGTGTGTGTGTGTGTGTGTGTGTGTGTAAGAGAGTGCAGTAGCAGCAGAAGTGACCATATTCCTTCAGTGGAGGATTTAGTGTGAAGGTGCAGAGTGATGCTGGAATGGTGTCACAGACTACAGAGTAAAGCTCCACTCACCTTATCAGAAAGGACAAGCACTCTCTCTCTCTCTCTCTCTCTCTCTCTCTCTCTCTCTCTCTCTCTGTCTCTCTATCTCTCTCTCTCTCTCTTTCTCTCTCTCTCTCTCTCTGTCTCTCTC
>JAOXYF010000013.1:155897-175042 GCA_028565775.1 Sternarchorhynchus goeldii | reverse complement strand
ATTTGAGTGAAGAATGAGATTCCCAGGAATGTTTGCTGGAGATGACAGAGAGATATTGCTTTGCATCTTGTGCCCTGGGATTCCATTTCATCAAATGTGTGGACATCAATTTGTTTAGTTTTGCTGGGGGTGGAGGTAAAGTCTAATGAAAAGGAATCTGGAATTGGCCATCCACATATGACTCGAAAGCAAACAAAAGAATTCGTTCATTTGTATAAAGAGAGCATTTCCATACAGATTGCCTGATGGTGATAAGAAAAACGGCTGAGCTCGGGACACTTAAGAGTCCTGTTGCTGCAAGAGAAAGAGAAGCAGCGAAGGAGAGAGAATCAGAAGAGAGGAGAATCAGAAGAGAGGGGGAGTCATTGTTCTAGAGACGCTGATGCTTTCCCATGTGTTTTGACATTAAAATCCTTATCTTAGCTTCTCTTAGCTGTCCGACATCCATCGATAACTATACTGCACTCTTCTGCACGCGTAACGTTACGTTCTTCTCTCCGGAAGCTGTTTTAGCTTCAGCACATAAATTAACAGGCGCCATTAGCAACGGCAGAGTGGCGAGAATGTCAGAATCGGCTGCCTCATTAATCTGGGCACTTCTGGAGCCGCCCTGCCGTGTTGTGGCGGTGAAGCCCAGAATATTCGCCACAAAGACGCTGGCATTTTACCGGACAGCTTCTGCCGGTGTGGGAAGAAAAAGCTGGAATACCAACAGCGGGGGTTCAGCTAATTAACTTCTCATCTAGTTGTCATTAGACAACTGCTAGTTGTTGCAATTAGGATAATCAAGCTTAAACGGTAAAATACCCCTGCTATGATACAGTTGCAAACGAGGAAATATGAACATCTTTATTGAGACTAAAATATTGTGCGTCTTGAGGCGGGCACGGACAGACAGACAGACATGGTGACACGGCACATCTCATTTCTAAAGATGTGGCGTATCTTTAAAAGAGGGTGTCACTTTCTCTCCCTTTCAGCGAAAGCCGTCGTTTCCTCCACTGTAACAACAAGCATTTTATGTTGCACTAGCAAAGAAAAGCCCTTTACAAAAGGTTATTGAAATGTCAGCGTGTGCCGAAGATTAGACTGTTATTTCCTAGAACAATAGAACTAGGTTAATTAATGCTCCGTTTTGCTGTCCAAGGTGTAATACATATGGCAGCTCAGACACATACAACTCTCTAAATTCACCACTACTCAACAAACATCTGCATAATGACGGTCTATTTACTCCCGTTTTATTTTGCGCTCTCCCCTGACTGTATTATTTATAATTGCCTATATTTGCACTTACAGCGGATAGATCGCAGGGGCTAAGCCATTAGTTGATAATGTGCTAGGCATTTTTCACTGTTACTCATCTCCAGATAGTGTTTGCATGACATCTGGGCTGAAGGATGGTGTGTTCCACAGTTTTCAGAGTGTTTGTGTAGGTAGTTGTGCATTTGGGAAGGGGGGTGATCGGATCGTGTGTGTGATAAACAACAGAAAGAGTGCTTGAGCGTTACTCCATTATCCAGGCTTTTGTGTGGGTCTCTGTATGACTTTTGCCAAACACAATTCCAATCCCGCATCTCCAGAGGAAACAGTGTTAATATAATCTCAGTCTTCTGTTTACTTTTTTATGACCGTATATCGATGCGTCTGTAAACTCCTGCTGGATATTAAAGCACTGAGCATAGGGCAATGATTGATTCACAATCCATGCTCATTATTTACATTAGCACCCCAATTACTCAACACAGCTACAGCCCCAGGGTCCAATAAAGATCCCTCACAGTAGGGAATATCCTCCGACCACTAAGGCTAATGTAATCTATGTGTTTGCAAACAAATGGCACATGATATACTAAATGCCCCTCCATCTCTCTTTCTCTCTCTCTCTCTCTCTCTGATTCCCTCTCTCATAACAGACCTGGAAGGGGAAGACTGAATGAATTTCCCCTAATATCCGATGTGCCATTTACACAGTTTGAGTGGATGGAGGAAGGACGTGAGATTAGGTTAACGCCGCCTCTCGTGCACTCCGATGTGGTTAGGCTCATTATCTGAAGAACTGGAATGCACGCATGCAGCGCTGAAACCTGCTGTGTGTGTGTGTGTGTGTGTGTGTGTGTGATTCCACAGCTAACACAAGCAGCGTGGTTCTATGGCCCCACCCTGTGGTTTGACTCCGTTTCTGTCTCTTTGTCTCAGCGCTAGAGCATCCTGCTACAGCAGAGAGAAGGGAAACAACTCTTCCCAAAGTCTCTCTTGCACCGTAAGATTTATTGAACAAGGCAAAGAGAATATTTCACTGTAATACACACCGGCTAATATTCCAGTACAGAGACACCATATTAAGGCCAGGCATGAACTAGGGGTCTGTTTCAGCCCTCACTAATCAATCACAGAAATATAGGCGGTGCTACAGCTCACAAAGCCCCACTTCTTTCCTATTACTCCCACAAATCATACATTACATACCCTTTACGATTCTTTTTCCTATAGCCATAAGACTAAAATTCCACTGTCAGGAGATTAGTCTTGGGAGAACAGAGCCCTGATATCCCTTATGGGAAAAAATCAGAATGTCATGGGAATACGAGTAGGAAAAACACACTGCAGAATCATGGGAAAGTCCGCACGTGTCTGGAGAGCGCAATGATCCCAGTGGGATTGATATATGAGATTCCATGAATAAAATTACGTTTAGTGTCTAGCAAAACATATTTGGAGGTGCCGCTAAATAAAACGGGAGGTAACAAACAGGTTCTCGAGCCACACTTCATTCTCAGAGAACACCACCTCACCACTGAAACAAATGGCCACGAATAGGGACAAGTTGGCTTGGCACCAGGTCCGTGCTGCAGAGATGCAGGGCTGGTGCTTCATTCAGTTCAGCTGCGCCTCAGATTAGGGGCTCCTTTAAAGAAATCAAGTCCACAGTTATGTGCATCTACTGACAAGAACTAAGAGAAAGAGGTTCACGAAAAGGTTTTATGGCTGCGTTTGTCAAACCTGTCAGCGTCGAGCGGTTCAAGGAGTATCAGCTCAACAGTTTGCAATATATTTTATTTTGGTACAACTGTTTACTATTTATATTGATTAAAAAATTATGTTTTGTTTCACGGCGTGTTATTTGTGCTGCATTTATCATCTCCATATTGCGTGGCAAAATATAGCCACGAATGTTTTCTAACGCTGTCATTAGGAACATTATGCATTTTGCTTTATTGACAAAATGAGTAGAGTATTAGTCCAATTATTATTGATTAGCTGAAAAAAATTCTGTGTACTTTTTCAAAAAGTGTTGGGATTAAATCAACCATATCAGAAAGTAGTGGGCCCATGTTCCTACATCCCAAGTGTATATTATCCCAGTCAACATCCAACATTTGACTACATCTCTGGACTGAACTGTCTGAGACAGCAAAGGTGCAGAGAACAAACGCTCAAACAGGCCTATGCATGTAAATCAAAAATAAAAAGCAAGACGAAACTAGACCAGACCAGTCCAGACCAGTCCAGACCAGATCACACCCCATCCGAGAACTGGTACGACGGACAAGATGCAGAGTGTGAAAATGCTTGGACTGGCCCAAAACCAAAATGAAGACAAGCTATAGATTTCAGAGCAGAAATGGTTGATGCTGTTTGAGGGTTCAGAGGCATTAGCAGGAGAGTAGGTTGCAAAGTCTTAGCCCAAGACGTTTAAACCTAAGAGGTTAATCTTGTTTGACAGAGCAGAAGCAGACAGCAAGGCTTCCCCTCCATACTATGATTCGTAATCATACGAAAACACCAAGGAAAGGATCTTGCTTTCAGAGAACGGCTAAGTTGTGCTGCTATAAATTAAGTTTCATATAAATGTGAATTATTGTGTTCTATAATATTGTTCTGTAGCACCTGCTGGCAAAACACCCACCCAGTTTTAGGTGGCAGCTAGTCATGCTTGTCTCTCAGGCCGATGTTAATGTGGCAGGCAGTGCTAAAACCCTTAAAGGGCTAAGCCGCTTATAAAGCAAGTAAGGAGAAAATAAACTTCACCAGTCCTCTGCAGTTTAGAAGTCTTTTAAATCCTAAAGAGTTTGATGCACAGTCCACCATATGCTTCTATCCCAGCTGAGTAGACTCCAGAAAGCTTTCACAGCAGTTTAATGGGTTCTAGGTGTTATAGCCTTTCTGTAATTAAAAGTTTGTCACAATTTTCCTTCTACTCATTTAGCGATAATATGTGGGAAGAACATGCAGGAAAAGTGAATGCAAATCGAATTCAAATCTAATGGGGTAGTTACACATTTCCATTCTGTGTAAGAAGCAAATTGATACCAAAATAAGCCGTTAATTGCATTTGCCAATCCATTGTAATTGCTTTTGGTGTCCAAACCAAATGCTTGTCTGGCTTGGGACGGCGAAATTTCAAAATAGATGGAGTCGAACACTATATCGATCTCCTCTTTCTCCTCCCAGCTTACACCTCCCATACATATGAGAAGAGAAGGAGGACTTTGGAAAATCACTGATCAAGGAGCACTTCATCTTTGATCAGTATTTGATCGGTTAACACATCAAAAACACAGACAGAGCTGCATCCTCCAGGCCACTTCTGGGTTTGTTTTTTTTCTGTGCTCCTTTCTACCGCACAGCAAACACAACACATGCGCCTGATAGGAATCAGTGGGTTCAGTCAAACCGACAGTATCAGACGGCTGTTGATATCGCGACACAACACACGAGTCTGATGATGCTTTTACTCGAAAGCTTCATTCAACAGCATTAAAATCACGAAAGAAGGAATTTTCCCTCAAAAACGTCCCAGGTCATCGTTTAGTAAAAACACTCCAGAAATACTTTAGAAATAAATGTTTCTTTATTATTATTTTTATTATTTTGGAGATCTGACATCTTTATTCGACGATTGTAAATTTGATCAATTAAGTTAGCAAGTACGTACTGGTCATATACAGTCTGAATCTGGATTTGTTCCATTAAATTACACATGTAATAAATGGTGAAACAGTGAAAGCACGTGCAGGCAGTTACATGGTTGGTGTTTCTAGAGTGGACCTCCCTCTGAAAACAGCATGTCTCCCTCTCCACATGCCCATGCATTTAGCTTTCCTTCTCTTGAAAAAAAAAATAATCCTCCCCACTTCTCCAACACCTCATCCTCTAAATCACAACAATAATCCCTTCATGAATCTCTGGCTCAATTACAGCTTTCTGGAGAGCAGGATTAGAGTGGGAGATGGCAGTATAGAAGTAACTGCCTCTGCTGCCCTGACAGGAGGAGAGGAGGGGAGGGGAGGGAAGGGGAGGGGAGAGGAGAGGAGGGGAGGGGAGAGGAGATGTGGGGACTTGCATGGTGGTGGCGGCGGGTAAAATCTCAAACAGTCTTTTGACAGCGCAGCCAAGCGTGTAGAGCCATGCTCTGTGTGTGTGTGTGTGTGTGTGTGAGGTGGGCGTGGGGGGTGGTGTACATTTAGATATATGGAGCAGGGTTGCAGAAAGATCAGAACAAATCTAGTTCTGGACTTTTGACTGCCACTTTCAGCAGAGATGGCTGGGAAAAGCAGAGTAACTTGGGAGACAAGGGGTCACGATTCCATGTGCTTGGAAGGATCACAGTCTTCAGTTAGAAAAGAAAGAGGTGGGGAGGGGAGAGGAGTCAAGGAACTTAGAGGCAATGACTCAGAAGAGCTTAACTGTTTCCTGACTCGGTGAGAGGACGGACAGAAACAGGAAGCTCAACCACACTCACACATAAAGATCTCAAGAGCCAAAAACCAAAGCGTGGACTGCTGCCGTTTGAAGGTACAGGCCGAACGGTGAGGTGTAATAAAGGAAAAAGCCTCATGGGGCTCCACCGAAGACCCCGATTGTGGCTGACGACACAGCCAGCAGCACCAGTGACAAATCTCTGTTTAGCAAGCAGGCCAGGTTTCAGGCTAAGCCCCCCCCCCCCCTCCGCTCAGTGTAAGATGTATTCACAAGCACAGGCAGGATGACTGACAAGCGAAATCGACATGCTGCCAAATACCACAACATACAGAGAACTGATACAAGCACTAGAGTCTTAAAAAGAAAAGAAAACTCCTGGGTAAACCTCAAAGAACATTTTTTTTGACATCCTGAAAGGTTTTAGGATTTTTTGGTCAAATGCTTGATGTTAGAGGTTTTTTGTTTTTTTCTCCCATAGACTTCTACAGGTCATAATTCCATTGTCTGAAACTTCAAAAACGAAGCCAAACTGAAACCGTTTTAAACTCCAAATAAACATGGCATGCTGTCACAATTATAAAACAAACAAGTAACAATGTGTCTCTGAGACTTTTAGTTTTGAGTTTTTTGTCGTTCAGCTCACCAACTGAAACTCTTCAGAGTCTCTATCTCCCCCGACGCCACCCCATAGCTCAGCAAATGGACTTCTTCAGACATATAGTTCAAGACAGTGAATGTGAGCAGGGGAACCCTGCAGCGGCCCCCTGAGCCTCCGCTGTCAGCTCCAGTTGCAGAAGCGTTCCTCCTGACCCACCAGCAGCAAACACACACACACACACACACACACACAAGATCCGTGACCAATGAAGCATGAAGATGGAGCTGGGCTCCAGTGATAGAGTGGTTGAGGCTGACAGAGGCTCTGATGAGCAGGAGAAACACCCCTGCTCCTCTGTTGCCATTCTCAGACGCACGCAGGAGCATCGTGAAGATCAAATAGCAAAAAAGTAAACTCCTACAGCCCCCCGAAAGACAGAAGCAGCTCGGCGAGGCCAGAGCAGTGATGCCGAACACCGCAGATCGTAAAAGGAGGAGATAGCTGCCATCACATGACTTCTACAGCCTCAAATTTCTTTACTTACACCTGATGAATCTCCTGCTCATTCTAATTCACTGACATGTATTAGCCTATAATTGGCCTGCCTATTAAAGCTGCACTTAGCACAGAACATGAAGATCTCCACTGAGGCTGTACTTGGGGAGCGGTGAGGAGCCAGCCTGCATGGCTGTCCTCCTGTGTCCCATTATTGGGAGATTCTTTATGGGAGAGCATAATTGAAATGAGGGGCTCTCACAGCTGAGGAGGCTCGAGGTGTGGAGGGGGGAGGGGGGGTCAGACCAAATTGTCCTCTCCCATCTGACCCTTCATCGACGTGAGCTGCTTATGCAAGAGGTCCTTACTTCAGTACCTAAGTGTGGCTTTTCCTAGTCATTTTAAAGACTCAATTGCTGGTGGAGAAGCTCATTTAGAGACTCACCCACACCCTCCCAAATTAGCAGCGGTTTCACGCTACTAATATATTTTTTAGTTTTAAAGTATGACTAAACCCTACGGATGTGAATATTTATCATTAGAAATGTTCAATTAATTAACTCTGCTTAAACGTTACAATACCTTTAATACCTCAATTACAATGAAATGACTAGCTGCAAATAATGTATAGTGTACATGAAAGTATCTCACACTCCTAATAATTAATGTTCCACGATAAGTCAAACTTATTCTTCCAAACGCTACCATACCCTGCATCCCGTGCAAAGCTACGGTTGTCAGAGCAAGTTCAGTATCTGCTATTTATAGCATATTTGTCCCCAAAACACCTGACGCACGTGCCATTGTAGTAGTGTGGAAGGGAGCTTCATGGACCAGCTGTGACAGAGTGTGGGGGTAACACTCCTCTGACATCTAGACACAAGGAGCAGCCAATGATTCACCCCAGTCCAGCAACACTGTCTGCAAAGTTTTGGCTGCTGTATATGCAATACTCAAGCATTTGGTGCAACTCACCAGATGGTGCGTGTATTATAGAATCGCTCTGTTTCAGGTAGAATATTACGGCTAGCGATGCCTCTTTTACTCATCCTGCGTCAGCTGAACAGTTTCTGAGCGGGCTAAATACTTCAGGATACCTAATGATATGCAGGCAATTTTCCAGCGTAAGCCTTCCTGCCAGCAGATTTGTTAACATTCACAGCTTATATTGAAAGCAGTTTGGGATTGGATTAGACACACAGGCTAAAACAGAAATCATCCAATGAGCAGCACATATGGGTTGACATAAGCAGTATGACAGCGTATTTGGGGAAGAGCGCTCATGAGGGATGAAGTCACAGTTATGAGCTCACCATGCACCAGCCGGCCAGACAGGAGAAAAGCGTGAGTCACAGACAGTGCTGGAAAAGGGATGCAACTGTTGGAGCATTATTCTGTCTAGAAAAATACGATTTTAAAATACAGTCGGGTTCTGAGGTTCAAACTCAACTTGGACTGCAGGGAGCACTGGCAGACACAACATGGCACCCAGAGGATTTATGTTTTCGGGCACAAACGAATAAAAACATTTTTATTCAGATTAAAAGCCAAAAAAAATAAAAAATCCCAATAAACCACATTCTTTCAGAAACTATTTCCATTTTTATGTGACCTACATACTTTACCAAGAGGCCAGAAAGAAATTCAGAAGATTTAGAAAGTACAGGATAATGGTCTAAACGCTAAAAAATGAAGCATTTGTCATATTTAAGAAGGAAATAAACAACTGTTTACCCAAATCTTTACTGCTCCATAGCAGAATAACCCTCTCACCTTTAAGACACCATCATTTCTGTAAAGACACAAGTAGAGAATATATAATATTTAATCTCGCTGTGCAAACCTCTGCATGTTTAAGATAACATTTAAGGGTGCACTCCTGGACAACCAAAGAAAAGCATGTTTTAAGTCAGCAGGAGACACCATAGCCGAGCCAGAAGCGTGATCTGCTCACTCTCCTGCACACCACGTCTCTTTACTAAACATTGACAACAGGCAGCCTGTCGGTCACAGCTGCTAGCAACGTTACCAAGACTCAGAGGAAGCTATTAGAGTAGAGGCCAAACTGTGTGTGTGTGTGTGTGTGTGTGTGTGTGTGTGTTTCTGTTTGCAAAGTCTGTGGCAGCAGCTGCATCTCTCTGTTGCCATGTGATGTGGGATGTAGGCATCCTGATGTTTTTGATCTGATGTCAAGAGTGTCAGAGGTTGCTGTGTAGTATCCATAGTGATGGACAGGTATGCACCCCCCCCCCTCCCCCACACACACACACATGTTCATTCACAAAATGTACTGCTCTTAAAAAATGTCAGGTGGCAAAATTACAGAGCCGCCATCTCAGCTATATGATGCACAATTATAGCAGGAATGCAGAGCTTGTGGAAACATTCTCAATTTCACAGGCATGTGGTAATTAAATTAGGAATACATGTAATAGAAGCATTATGCATGTAACAAGACTGTGCTCCAGTTGTTTCTTCATTAAAAGGCAATGAACGGTAAGCGGTGAAAATATATATAGAAGTTTGGTAGCACACAACGATCATGGTTAGGCCTGTGTGAAAATCTGTTGTGTGGATTTTGGTGTGCGCATGAATGAACAAATGTACAGGTGGGTAGGTGTGTTTGCGTGTGTGTCGTGCGTCTGCTCATTCTCCATGATTTAGAGGATAAACAAAATGCTAAGTGGGTAGCAAAATGTGGTGTGGTCCTCCAGAAACTCTTGGACTCTAGACGAACTCATCAGGAGAACTGCACAGATCCTTTCCACCACCAGCAGCACAAGATCAGATTCCCAGTGACGCACAGGATACCAGTCATTCCTAAATTATGGAAGCTCCAGGCTACAAACCATGTTCACAGCTTCCCAGTCTTCAGCGGAGAGTTCAGCGGACGCCAGTGAGAAACATCTGGGAGGCAAGGTTAATGTTTTAAACTGCGTACATTCGTAGAAAGTTTGACATGGGTAAGAGCTCCCCCTGGTTGAGAACATTTTCTGTAACGTGGAAAGCTGTTTACTGTATGCTTGTCTTTAAAAGAAATGGCTTCCACAGCATTTATCATCCTCTATCGTGCCCATCAAGGCAATTAGAACTTTGTTAGCAACTTACTGGAGTGCCTAAGTGCAACCAGAATGTTTCTGACCTCTGACCTTTGCCCTTATTGTTATTATTCTATAACCCTAACCCTGCTGTAACCTTTCTCTTATATGTAAATATCATATTTCCAGCAAGGGAGCCCTGCTTTGAGGGCATAATAATAGCACAGCCGACTTTAATATTTCATAAATGTATACAGCCATAAAACTCAAACTGACAATTTAATTAGATGCCAGTGCGTTTGATGAATAGCTCTGACTGCTATGCATCTAATCTCACATTTAACAATGAAATCAATACTTGCATTAATCATCCAGGGGCCAGTCATCACCCTGCAGTGCGAGTTGGAGCAGATGAAAATATATATTTAATATGAGCGCTGACATGAGCAGGAGGAGAGAGTGTGTGAGCGAGAGTGGGAAGGTACTGCTTATTCCTGCACTGTTGCAGGGTGCGATTTATTCTCTTCTCAGGTTAAGTTTGTTTGGCGGTGTAATTTGACATCAGGCAACCGTAGTAAATTCTGCTAACTTGTTTGTTCAGGGACCTCTTTAAGCGAGCACTCTTTGGTAAATTAAATTTGTTGTGGAACACTGTGGGTGTGTTTAGAGGAAAAAACATGCACACACACGCAAGCCTGAGTGCGTGCGATCACACACACACACACACACACACACACAGGCTCATAGAAACGCAAAGAAAAAGAATCCCGAACACAGCATGTGCAGACACTGTTTAAAATCCTCATGTAAAACCCAGGATAAATTTCAGCATAAATCCTTTCCTCACATGTTAAAACACTGACCAGGCCTATTAATGAAACAGGGGGTGGACGTGCCGTCAGTTTGCTCACAGCTCATCGTCAACAGAAAGCGTGGAGACGCGAAGCGTGCCGCGTGCTCAGTTCATGGGCCAGGCCGGGCCGGCCGGCCCTCGCCTCCCCTCCGAAAGCACTCCGAGGGCTGCGGCCTTTACGCGCAGAGACGTTAACGGTTCAGCGCGACTCAGAAAAAAGTCCCCACACCGGCATTCCCATGATTCCACAGGGAGGAAGCGAAGACGCGTCAGATGCACACGTAGTTGTGGAATTGCTCCTGGTTGGAAGCTGTGCTTCAAGCAAGCTAGGAAACAGCTGCATCTTACCTTGAAGTGCCCTTTTCCTGTGCACAAATGCTTATTATTCAGCTCCGGCCGCAGGTGCATGTCTATAAAAATAATCTGTTTCATAAATCTGTTCCATTAAAGCAGCTTATATTTTGCTATCTTAGTCTTAATCAAAGGAACATTGATTGGGAAATGAAGAAAAAATTAACAGCACCCCCCCCCCCCAAACACTCACTCATGATTTTACCATTTTATGTGCCTGTTGACTCTTCAGTCCGACATCTATTACATCTATTACGTTAATAAATCAAAAACACTTGCAGTAAACCATGTCAAATTAAAACCTTGTTAATTAAGCAAATTGCAAACTTGTAATTTCGGGCTCCACAGGCAGGGCCACGGCAATTCAGTGAAGTATTGTTACCCTTCAGAAAACAGAAAAAAACCAGCAAGAATTTTAACGTGAATTATTATACATAAAAACAATCTTTCAGTAATGAAACCCAACATCCAGCATCAGGATGTTTACAGGGGGTTGTTATGATTGTTGATAATGCACCCTACACCAAAATTCACTGAAGTAAATAGAAATCTTGGTCTATTTACTGTATATCTGCTCCAGTCAAAGATCTTTCAGCAGAAATTTTAAACAGGAAATTTTAAAAACAAAAGCATGAGGAGCGAAATAAAACTATATTTCACCCTGTAACTCATCACGCCCTAGCAAGACGCACTGAAAGGTGCCGTCCAATTCTGGGTTAATTTGTCACGTCTTCTCCCAGTTTAATTAAAAGCAACACATCAACAGTGAGATGTGAAATGTGTGGGTATTAACACGATGACCGATAACGTCTGCCGCCAAATAGCAGACGTCCTTTCATGGGGGGGGCTGGTCTCCAAGGCCAGAGGCATGTCCAGGACCACGGCTTAGCCCTAATCCGCCCTGCCAGTCAAAAAACACATTTTCCTAATTGCCTTTTAAGTTATGCGAAATTAGCACCTACGTATGGCAAATGATCCCGCTTCTGGGGGGGCCGGGCTGAGAGCAGACAAAGCAGTAGGGCTGTCTGAGAAGTCATTAATTACAGGATGGAGATGGGCGGAGGTGGGAAGGCTCCGAGAAGAGCCCAAAGGGCTCGGAGGCTCGGCCGGGAAGAGGCCCCACTTGGGAAAAGAAAAAATCCGGCGTTTTGAGGATCTTTTCCTTCGGGGCAGTTTCTTCATGATCCTCATGACAACTTGGAAATTGAATTGGAAATGGCTGATATTTCATAGAAAGCACTGAGCGAAGAATTCATACCAGGAGCGACAGCGCTGGAGAGTCTCGTAACGGCATTAATGATGATTAGTGTGTGGACTGGATGTATCTTGGGGATAACAGTTCATGTGCAGTTAACTGTTTGTTGCACAGCACCAAGCAGGAGGTGGCTGGAGGTAGCGATGATGGTGGACAGTTGTTCCTCTATCAGCCAAATAACACCATGCTGACTTTGCCTAAATAGTGAGATTAATTATGACAGATGGATGTGTAGGTTACAGATGGACAGATGGATGTGTAGGTTACAGATGGACAGATGGATGTGTAGGTTACAACACGAGTCAATCGGCTTACGGCATCTGTGGGTAGAGTGGGTCGAGTATTAAACAGACTTTGACTTGTAATTATTTTTATTCAGAAATGATCCAATGTGAAGATTATTCAACCCTGTGTCCAGTGCATCCCATTAACATTTTATTGGATGTCTTTTGTCTGATAAAGAAATGTCGATGTCATTCACTGGTAGCTATTCACTTCAGAGTTGGAAACCTGACACCTTCAGAAAGCAAGTTCCCTAACAAACCCTGTCGAAAATGCCAACACCAGTCAACTCCCATTCTGATCAATGCTTACTGATGAAAAAAGCATCCAGCTACATCTTGGTTGATGACACAGGGCCTTAATTTGGCATGAGGAAGATTTTTGACAGGTAATTTTCTGTCTCTGAACACTAAAATACATCTAGATCTTAAATTAATTCCTGACATTAACTTCTTTTGTGTATAATGTTGAGAGTGTCTGTCTATATTTGGCTATTAAAGGTTCAACAAATTATAAGAGTTTGCCCTACAATAAAACGTTTGCTGTCAAAATATAAAAAGATAATTGAATACATGGATGCACATCTACACATTAAAGATTCATAATTAGAGCATCAGAACTAACTGGCATGGATAAAATGCAAAATGCAGGGGCAATGTATGGTCAATACTCAAGAAAGTAGAGGTCCATTAGGTATTCAAAAATTCGAATGTTTGCCTGAGAGCACAGTGCTCTGTTTACGAATGATGAACATTCTGAGTAATTCTTCTCACGGGATTTCACAATTCCAAATGTCTAAATACGTGTTTGAAAACCACCTGAAAAATGATATATTTATCAGTGTCACGGAAGGCTCAGTACCCATAGTGGTTCACCAGTTCTCACACAAATTATTGGGAAAACGGGATGTTTCAATCAAATCCTATCAACCAGTGTGGTTAACACAGCATCCTGACAATCGCCCTACACTTTCAGTCGCCTGAATACCTTCGTGTCTTGCTTTAATTCAAATGTATAAACCTGTGAGTAGTTTTGCCTCCCCATAAGCAGACATAAGCAATTTTCCACTGCAAAAGGTTTAATATCAGACCTCATTTGACTTTGGAATATAATAGAGTATCACACTCAGATACCTGCAGAAGCCTCTCAGCTAATGATCTTGCTACAACACTCTCCACTGCACAGACTGAAGGTTATTTGGTGGAGCGCTGGTATCTAATGGCCCACACACTGCACTTAAGATTTAATCATTTTATGCTAAATAATTATGAATAATTATGTCAATTTGCCAGTTTTGGTAAATGTTCCATTCACCACAGTTATTCCACAAGCCTAACTTGCTTTAGTGTTCCAATCTGGGTTTTGAATAATTTCTCTCGCTGTCCAAATAACTCTCCTTCCTCTTTCATCTTGGATGGATAAAAACTAGTCACAGAAATTGCTAAAAGTGTCCTGAAAATAAAGGGTATGAGTCCTGATCTGACAGTCACACACAGCTGAAGGCAAATCTTCCCGCCTCTTCTCCAGCTAGTCCTGAGAGCACATCACACTTCATTTTTTGTCCCACTTATCATGCCCCGCAGCTCAGCTTCCTGTCATCCCCATGGCAACAACTTCAGCTGCTTATCCTAATCACTTGAAGTTAACCTTGATATGAAATCGTGCGCATGGGAACGTCTCGTGCCATTGTGTCAGCTTCTGAAGGCAAGCACTTCCAATAACAGCCATAAAACACACCACCGCCTGAATGTGAGAGGAGTCAAACGATAAACGAGAGGGGGGATAAGTGTAGAGAGAGAGAGAGAGAGAGAGAGAGAGAGAGAGAGAGAGAGAGAGAGAGAGAGAGAGAGAGAGAGAGATTTAACTTCGAAAGAGCAAAGACTTAGTAAGAAGGGTTACACTCCTGTGGGAAAACCATGAAGTGCTGTCCAAGGTGCTGAGTGCAAACATCTAGTTCAATGACATATTGTTCTTACTAAAGCCCTAAAATAGCTTTAAAATGGTCCTTAAAAAACATGGCACAATTCTCTCATCTCTTATCCCTAAATTTGGGAGGAAAAGGGGGAAGTTTTTGCAAGTTCAAATTTTTTTTTTTCTGTACTTAGAACGAAGATCAAGTCATACCAAGTTTGCTACAGTAAACCATAATACACCCAGAGGCCTTTTGCATAATTCTAAAGTTACACCAACAGTATAATTATTTTCTTGCTGATATTTACTTAAGAACCTTTCATTTTTGTTTGGCCAAGCAGAATGTTGGCATGTTACCTACTTTTACGTTTCGCTTATACAGCAATATCTAGTTGACAGAGCTGAATTGAAAAGTTGCAGTTGCAGTGAGCCAATTAATCCTGCTTAGTGAGGTATCACTGGACAATTACGTAAAGGGCACCTTCTTAAATTTATTACAACACAGATCCCGTAAGCCCCTCCTCTCCCTGACGTCCAGCCCTAACCTCTGTAAATCATTTCAGTTGCAAAACAAGACTCTCTTCAGCTCTTGATGTAACAACGTGTTTGTGATCCATGTCACAGACTCAGTGCTCTCTCTAAAGGTTATTAGCCAGTTCTCTCAAAGCTATCAGTTGTTATTAGTCGAGAAAATAGGGCTGTATTAATATAAAACTGAAGCATCTCAACATCAACTGAAGAAATTAAACTCGTGTCCATAAAACAGGAGAGTTCAAATGAACCATTAAGTTAATATTGGTGGCTTTGCTGCTGCTATATTCTATTTACCACAATCCAAAACACAGATAAACTGAAGAAACAAAAGAAATCAAACAGGAACATGTTTTGAAAATGATCAGAAAGGCAGACATGAAGTAAACTTTTTTTTTTTTTACAATGTAACTGGAGAAAATATTAACATTGGACTTAATGCTCGGGTGCACTGGAATATTGCTTTGTGTTTTATGGAGGTGTTTTGTGGCAGAGAGGTCAGTGAACACACTAGAAAGGCAGCGGTGGGAGAAGATTAACCCGAGTGGAAAAAGATCGAGGTGACCCGGCTCCATTTGATGCTGCCCAGGGGGCAACAAGCGAGTCATTACGGGTGACCCGGCAAGCAGGGGGAGTTCTGCTCACCCTTGGCCCCACTGCTTCCATTAAAATCAATGATGCAACAGCCAGACTTGGGCTCACTTTACTGAAAGCAGATGCACACTCTCTCTATGGAGAACCAGGCCAGGCATGTGGGCCCAAGGGTCGATACCACTTAGGTTCTGTGTCTGTCCGTCCTAATCTCACGAAAGGCGCTACCTTCAGGTTTTTGTGCTCACACCTTCTCTTTTACCTCATTTGTACCTGATCACATGACATCAGTCCTGCTTGCTGTAATTCGTATGAATGTGTGAGACCACACTCACCCTCTCACACCAGGAACCAAACGCTGTGCCACTGTGTCAGTGTGGAGAAATTCCATAAAGATAAATGTTGAGAGGTTAATATTACCCAGCGCCACCAGACACAGTCATCACGTGGAGACTCAGACATTCTGATAATCGAACGACAAATAAATCTACAAAATTACATATTAACTTTTATTAACTTTTAAAATTGCCATTTAAAAAAGTGACATTTTTTTTAAAAAGTCATTAGAAAAGCCACTGACCCACTGGAAAGCGATTTCATGCATACCGACGAACAGAGAAATCAGGTATTACTCATGGTGAGGCAAAACTACTTGCAGTTTTATACATTTGAATTAAAGCAAAACACAGACTAAGAAACTCTGTTTTACTCGTTTTGCTGCAGTAAGACAAGTTTACTACTAACAACTAAACAACCTTTAACATTAACACCTATTTTACAGCTACGTCAGCACAACTAAATCCCTGAACTGGGGTAGAGATGGCATAATCTCGACCTACTGCTATGAAAGCAGTTTTGTTGATACTCGTCTTGGAAATCCGTAGTTTAATAAATCCCCACTTAAAGAACTGGAACAAGCGAGTGTAATCCTGCTTCAGTATCAGAGATTACTCCCTCAGAACGCCCCCCCCCCTTCAGACAGAGAATTCAGGATAACTGTGGTAAATAAATCTGCAAACAAACAAATCAAGCATATTAAACAAGTACTATAAGAGACACAAGGTTTACGTGTAAACAGACGCAGACTGCTAGGTCTTTACTACAGTTTATGACAAATCTTTGGGCACGAGGAAAAACTAATTTGATGTGCTTCTTGGGTAATGAAGCGTAATGAGGGTTTAACCACTTCAGAGTCTTGTAGTGGTCAAACATCCAAACAAAAGCAAGATGACTTAGAAATCCAGGGGCCACTGTTCTCTTGGTCTTGTTTCTCCCGTGATGAACGGAGGCCTTCGCAGAGGGAACAAATGCAATAATGGAGAAGCTGGGTTGAGGTGGACCACAGGACCCTGACCGGCCTTCTGCCTTTCAGCTACTGAGGGTCTGGCATCAATAATACATACAGACAACATCACAAACTCTCCCACCGATCTTGTGGTGTTTCATTAAAATCTGCTCCCTTCTCACACGGTGTCACAGCGAACAGCCTGATGGGAAAAAAAACACTACAAGGAAAGTGCCGGGCTGTGGTCCAATGTGGCTCTGTCTGGTGGATACACTAACTAGTTACCGTTTGGCTTGGGTGATTTGGGTTGACTGCCATATTGAAGGAACTGCAATGATGCCTGAGGTGAGACCACAGCTGGCGTGTTGTACAAGGGTATGAAAGAGAAGACACTCCTCACCCATGCTTCCAGTAATCCAGTAATCGCATTCACTGGGATATCTTTATTCAATAATATTTTTATACTTTATAAGTATATATTTTCTTTATAATTATACACCATGGGCTTGGAAGTGTTTGATCATTGGCCCCCACAAAAAATCTAACCTCTGTCCACCATTTGATTGACTGACTCTGGTTCTGTTGTTTTCACTCTGTCAACGAAGACCAGATATTTACACACTGAAGATGAAGTGGTCGTGTGGATCGACCGAGCTTTCAGCTCATCGGGGGCAAAGTCTGACTCAGTGAAGGGCACAGGCCAGCCCGGCTGCGCCAAGCCAGACCGAGACACTCTCTCTCTCTCTCTCTCTCTCCCCGCGTAGACGGTCGCATTTGTGTGTGTGGAAAATAAAGTATGGTGGACAGGTGGTGTGATTTGTGGTTTGTCATATACTCCATGTATGTGTGTGGGAGTGTGTGGTGTGTGAACAGGTGGCACATTTATTATTATGTAACTGTGTGTGTCTGTGCGCGTGAGCTGTCTCTTCACTCTTCACCATAATCACCACCATAAAAAAAAAACACCACAGCAACAGTGGGGAGGAACTTGCCATAAATGACACTTCCTCCCCAGGGGTGGACAGCTTCCTGCTTCGCCACTCACCCACCTCCCACAAGCACTTGCTTCCAGCGCGCTATTACTCCTCCCCTGTCTCTCTGGCACACACACACATACAAACACACACACATTGGATGAATGATGCAAACATCATATCTGAGATGTACATGTTTGAGATATCCCCAGTCTCCTTCTGCTTCCTGTGTATAATGAACACAGAGATCTGGTTACGGAATCCTCATATTCGTTGAGCTTAAGGAATGTCTAGCAGTGAGAGCTGGAACATGCATCCCTCTAAAACACTCAATTTAAAGCACGTATCTTTGCACCTGAAGTCTGATGAAACTCACGTATTTACCACACCTACACACACACACACACACACACACATATTCCATGACAGTGGAGCTTGTGCGCACCATGAGGAATAAATCTTCTAGCACCTGGATTTACTAGCAGAGCAAGGTCCTCCATGAGATCGATTTCACACCATATTCCTGTAAATGATGGCTGCTGTGTCTCTGCCCTGAGCTGCCTGTGTGTGTTTGTGTGTGTGTGCATCTGTGTATGTGTGTGTTTGTGTGTGTGTGCATGTGTGTGTACATGTGTGTGTGTGTGTGTGCGCATGTGTGTGTGTGTGCATGGGTGTGTGTGTGTGTGTGTGGGTGTGTGCATCTGAAAGAGTGAGAACGTGAGAGATGTAAGAGAGAGGTAAGGTTCAGTGTATAGTGGAAAACTCTCAGGATCTTCCATGAATGCATGTTGGTGAGCCTCAGGCAAGCTGCCGTTAGCTTATTTATCTCCAGACAGAAGCTATCTGTCAGACCAGAGCCACTACCACTGAGAGATCATCACTTACCTGTCTGAGAGCCATCCATCCTGTACCTGGGGCAATACAGGGTACGTACACTCACAAACACACACACACACCAAACTATGCACACACACCAGAAGACATGCATGTAAATACACAGTCTCTCTATATATATTTACATTTATGGCATTTAGCCATAAATGTAAATATATATAAATATATATTTAGCCATAAATTATATCTCTCATTTACATACACACACACACACACACACACAAACTATGCACACTCACCAGAAGACATGCATGTAAATACATGTAGTCTTTCAAAGTCTCTCATTTACGTACACACCCACACGCACACACTCTCTCTCACACACACACACACACACACACACACACACACACACACACACACACACACACACACACACAC
>JAOXYF010000013.1:90573-110231 GCA_028565775.1 Sternarchorhynchus goeldii | reverse complement strand
TTTATACCAAGCAGATGTTATTCAGCACAGTCCTGAATCCTTTATACCAAGCAGATGTTATTCAGCACAGTCCTGAATCCTTTCAACCAGATTTAATAAGAACGGGTACAAATTCAGGAGCGCAACTACCATCAGTCACTTCCTGTACATTGAAAACGCCAATCTATAAAGGAACAGAAAAACTTTACACTACCACAAAAAGGGACATTGACTCACTGATCTACCTGACCAGGATCTGTAGCAACAACATAACACCTGCCTCAAGAATCCTCTGGTATAATGAAGGACCAATAATGTTTTTTGTATTTTTGGTAGTCCAGGTCATAATGCAGTATAGTCCCAAACCATAACATTTCCATTTCATGCTTTACTGTTGTTCTTCTGGTCCAATTCTGTCTTTGGGATGTTAACAGTCATGTGGTTTTATGTTGTAGCCTATCAACTCAATCCTGGACTCCTGGCTAAAGCACATCAGTCCAGAAGTCCTGGTCTTTGTTTAAGTGTCATTGGCAAACCACTCCTGGGTCAGTACTTCAAAAATGTCAAGAGTATATCAAGAACGGTGTGAATGAGGAAAAGCGTCCAGTGAAAGGGAATCCTGTGGATGTAAAGACCTCATCAATGAAAGGGATCAGAGGTGGATGTTAAGAATCATTCTGACATATAAGCAGTGCAGAGCCAAGCAAATTGCAACTGGTGCTCCAGCTCAGGTCTGAATGCACAACTTTTTGTTCCTTGGGATGGAGAGGCTGCAACAGAAGAACACCAGTTCAAGTACCATTGCTGTCTATGGGAAACAGAAAACTCCAGTGGTGAAACATTGGACCATTGAGCAGAGGAAAACCATCACCTAGTCATATAATTCTAGATTTCTGTTGCACCGTGCTGAGGGGAGGGTCTCCAGAATTTGGCACAAGCAGCAGTAGTTAATGAACCCTTCCCTTCATGTGTGATCAGTTCAGTCTGGTGCAGGTGGGCAAATGGTGTGGTTAATGTTCTCTTGCTACATCTTGGTTCCTATGATACCTGTGGATGGATGTGTGGGCAGTAGGGCTTACCTAAGAACTGCCCAAGTTCATCCATCCATGATAGTCTTCAGCAGGTCAGTGCACCACACACCGGGGCAGACTCAGTACGACAATGCACCATGCCACAAGGGTGGTCATGAATTTATGAGTTTTCCTTGCTTACATGGTCTTTACAGTCTCCTGCTCTTAATCCCAAGGGCATCTCCGGAACAAGATAGAATGAGACACTGCGAGACGCTATCCTGTGCACATGGGGTAGGACAATTTCAACACACAGCGGAATCTCTGCAATAACCAACTGCTATTTGCCCAACATGCTACTAATTGATCGTCTGTAGTGAGCTTGCCATTTGGTGTGCATATAAATATATGTGCAGTTTCTTTTCCATATTCCTTTCTTCAACTGTTAAGCTGTTGAGGCAGTTTGTGATCATACACGCCCATGAAATGCTCACGGCTGACCAGAAAAGCACCAAGAAACAGTTCAAATTAAAACAATGGATTTGGTCACGCACACGTGAGTGTGGCAGCTGCCCCTTGGAGAACTGGACATTATCTAAGATTCCATATGGAATCCATTAACATTTCAGAAGCTTTGATTCATTCCTTTGACATTTAGTAAAACTGCAAGACCACAGCACAGTCCAAACACATTCCAAATAGTACATTTTAAAGCACTTGTATAACCTGGGGTCACGTTAAGATACCTCGACCTGGGGTCACGTTAAGATACCTCGACCTGGGGTCAAATAAACACACAGATCACAGACTACAGAATTTATAGACATATTCCGGCATATTGTAGCTATTTCTTTTGTTTTCTGTTCTTTTCTATTCTTTTTTCCCCCCTGATTTTCATTCACATTTTGAAACAAGGAGATGGGGTCCGTTTACCTTCAGGCTGAACGCTGGCAGTACATCAGTGGAACACCACCACTCTCACGGGGCTTCTGGTGGAGAGCAAGGGGCTTCTGGTGGAGAGCAATGGGCTTCTCTCCCAAACAAGGCAAATCAATGTTACATGGTTACACAGATCTAAAACTACATGCACTGTGTGGCGGCCAAAAAAGCAGATCAGATGCAAACAGAAAGCAAGTCGATCTTTTTTTCACTCTGATAAACTATTGATCATTTTTCACAGTTTCTTGATAAATTTGACAAGACTGGACACTTTGATGCTCTGCAAGTTCAGACAGGCTAGAACCATATTTAATGACTGACCAGAACTATGAGTGACAACCGAGACTACAGCCTGGTATCTGGGCTCCTGAAACAGGATTCAGCCCCTCCAGAACATTAACAGGAAGTTGTTTTTTTTTCTTCACATCACTACCCAAGATGCTGGGCTCATCGTAAAAAAGACCACAGGGTTACAGAAGGCACATACGGAATGATTCTACACAGGCCACACACCCATGCCACCATTCAGACAAACGATTATTGAACCTTGCTTACGCAAACAGATCAAAGTGCTTCTGGTGCCTATGTGAAGCCTGTACAGAAACACAGACAGAAGCTTGGAAACTTCTAGAAAATGCATCAGGACTACTGCTACTCTCATGTTAGTCATCAGGGGCAGTAGGAGAGTAGAGCACGTACGAGGTAAGAGGGGGGAAAATGGTGTCCAGTCCAGGCTGCCCTAAACTTAATGACATGCCATCACAACAAGGGAACTGTTTCAGCATGATCATCAACCAGTCACCGAGTAATTGAAATGTGTTCCGCCGCAGAGAGAGGGAAGAATCACCGGGGCCTGTCGTGTGTCCATTAGGAGCGGAGAGATGGTCTCCACCTCCTCTTCTGGCTCAGAGAGGTTCACCTGAGCGCACCGTGCTAATTAAGGCCCACGTCTGCGCTCAAGGTCATCAGCTCGTTAGACAAGCTCGCGCCACGCTCCATCTCGTGCATTCAATTAACGTCCTTGCCTAACGACTTCCTGTGGTCCCCCCTCACCAATGCCTCAGCCTCCTTCCCTCTGTGTAGTGAGGGCAGGAGGAAAAAAACTTCATTACAACAATGTGCTCCTGGGTGAATCTGTGTGGAAAACAATTTCCAAACGAGTGTGTTGACAGAATATATCTGCAGAGTATACTGCTAATGAAGTTTTCTGCCAGTCGCAATGTGGAGAGCTCCATGGTTCCCGTATAATGAATCTGGTGAGATATCTCAGTGCCATAAATTAAAAATGACTTGATCAACTACTTAGGACGCAATGTTTTCCATAAACAAAGAACTTTATTGAGGTGGTTAGCAAAAGTCTAGATCTCATTTTGGCAGAAAACACTATGTAGCATCACTTTTAAACGCAGATAATCAACAACAGGACTTAAAGTAGCAGTAAATGTAATCAATGAAATTCAACGAATGGCAGTAATCCTTTGCAATCTGGTTAGATCAGTGTTCTGGAAGTGATGTGTGTATGTTTTGTATCCTGCCTATGTGTCTGCATTTTGCCCATAATCATAAATCTCGGTGGAACATCTGAAGTCAAATAAATGTAAATATTACATGATATTTTTTAAAGGTCCAACAGGGACAAGAGGCAAACGCAGAATGAACAGACCATCGACCTCAATGACAGCATGTGTCTGGGCCTGATGGCCTGCCTTAGGCCAGACCAGTCTAGACTGCAGAGAGATGGAGAGAGAAAGAAGAAGAGAGAGAGAGAGAGAGGGAGAGAGTGAGACAGAGGCACAGAAAGGAAGTATAACTCACACGGAATACAACTCACGGCTGTCTCAGAACACTCTCCGCACTGAGGATGGTGGAGAGTGGATGGGAAGTGGTTGGTTGCTCACTGATGACCCAGCATCTCCTCTGGCCCCAGAAAACCTCCACCGATCCCAGGCAGCACTGAAGCCTCTCGGTTCCCTCCGTCTGCCATCCACACAGCCTCTATCAGCCACAGCGCTCGGGGCCCTGACACTTCAATAGCACTTTTGATCACCGCAGAATCGAATGGTCATAATGAGGCGGTCAATAGGTAATTTACGACCCCATAGCCAGCTCGGAATATGGCTTCCGCGGAATAGCAGGCCGAGAGAGGCACTCAGGCTGGAGTCAGATGCCCCTTAATGAAATATTTCTGCTCTCTCCCTCTTCCTCGGTCTCAGAAAATTGGATCGCTTTTCATGTTAGGCAGTGAAATGCCTCTTGGAGACTCCCTCCTGATGGGACTCAATAAGTTGGAGTTGGAAGGTTTCTTCCAGCTCTACTCCGGCGCGGAAGTGGACAGGCTGTGCCGGGCGGGGTTATAGGGTGGTGGCCTGACGCTGTCAGGGATGGCGATGGATGCAGATGGTGCTGGGTGACCCGTGCACCAGCAGCTCTGCTGGCTTTAGCATGACACTGCTCTGCTCAGCAACAACCGCTCTGTGGATGCAGCTACATCTTTCAGGAGAAGGGAGCCAGTGTCAGCCTCGAAGGCAGGTGGCCTGGAAGGCTGTAGAAAGGCAAAGTGCCCACAGACTGGGTACATTCTGGCTTGGTGGGGCAAACCAAGAATTCATTATATTTAGGCTGAAAGGTGTTCTATGATTTTTTTAATTTTTTTTTTTACAGCTCTGCACCAAAGAGAGATCAAGATGGTCCAGAGGTGGGGAGGGGAGGGGTGGTGGTGTTTACAAAACAGCACCAAAAAAAAATTATATGAACAAGTGCCTAAACAACAACAACAACAACAACAACAAATCTGGACTGGACTTCCCTCTTTGACATGCGCTGTCCTTCTGTCAAGAACCAGGGTGAGGCATGTGACTGTGTGTGTGTGTGTGTGTGTGTGTGTGTGTGTGTGCCTGTGGCAGCCATCCCTCTTTAAACGTGCTCCATTCTTCAGTATTACTACCGTTAACATCACCTACAGCGGTCAATATCTGGCTCTGTATTCTTACATCCTAACACACATTAGCAATGCATTAAGTTCTTACGCTGGAAACACTGCAGTTGGGAAAATGGAATCTTGCACATTTGATCAAACACACGTCTAAAGCACAGGACCCATGACACGTCACATCGCATCGATCAGCCATGAATGATTCTCCACTGGGAATTTGACATGGATCAATTTTGCATTAAAAATGCATGTTCTTGAGTCATAGCCTGAGCAGCGGGGATAGAGAAACTCATTTATTAACCGAGATAATTGAACTATAATAGCAAGTAACATGGAGGCATATGATAACAGGATTTGGTCTTGGGACAAGAGTTACTTAGGCCAAGCTGAAGTGAAGAGAGAGAGAGAGAGAGAGAGAGAGAGAGAGAGAGAGAGAGAGAGAGAGAGAGAGGGAGAGAGGGAGGGACAGGAAGAGAACAAAGAAGGGAGAGTGAAAGAGAGAAAATAAATGCAAATAGGAAAAAAAACCTAGAAGATAAAGATCAGATCGGGCAAAGTGAAAAGAATGGTTATCCAGAGGACAAACTCTGCCCAGCTATATCATTTTGATGAATTTGCAAATAATGAAGCAAAGCACTTGTATGCACAAAGAGATGTCTAATCAATAGCACATGAACTGTGAGGCAGGAGGGCCTCACATAATATGTGAGAGTTTTATATGCTGTGATGCAGTGCTTCATACAGATAAAAAGAGCATAGCTTTAAGGGTGGTTATTGTTTGCATATTCAGATTTCCAGCAAAATTAAGAGAAGCCCAGAAACACAGATGAATAAAAATGTTTAAAACCAGACAGAATGAATACATTCTATTGAAATACATTGATATCTCAATTTCTCAATAATGACTTTGGAGTAAAACACATTTCAAGCAGAAATAATGAACCAGAATGGCATAAGCACACAGCTCACTTCTCACTGCTGCAGCCCTGCAAGCCCTGGAGGGCATAGCTCACTCTGCAGGCCCTGGAGGGCACAGCTCACTCTGCAGGCCCTGGAGGGCACAGCTCACTGGCACCATCCAGGCTGTACTTCAACTGAAAAAAGGAAACATGGCGAATAAAACAAATAGCAATATATCCCGACCTCTGACCTTTCTCCAGTGAGCTGGTGCAGGACTTCCTTCGGCGCCGGGGTAGTTCCCCGCCACCGCTGATTTAGCGAGGGCCGTTCGGATCTTAACGACGGTACCGACCGGCAGGCGCCCACGCTGGGCCGGTCGAAGCGGGCCTGACCCCCGCCCTACCGCCAGCGCTCCCGGAGCCTTGTTCATAACAAACACACAGCTCGTTAATCAGGAAAAGTGTGGCCTCTGACAGCGGGTGCATCCTCGTCTGGCCAAACGTGTTTCCCTTTCTAATTTGGAGGCCCTCCAAAGCATCGCTGTAAAAGTTGAGCACAGGAAAGTCTGGCAAGTTCGGCTCAGGATTCGCCAGTCATGTGTTTTGGTTTTTTTTTTTTCTTGCTTGTTGTAGTGAGTGTGCAGTGGAGTTTAAAGGAAATGATGCATCTCCTTCTCAAAGACAAGCTGAAAAGGGGCTTATTCGGTTTCAAGTGATGTGTGCTGTGAATAATGAATAAAGGAATGTGCTTCCTTGCTTAGGTCGCCTTGAAGCTACAGGCTGTTTTAATATTTCATGTACTTGAATTAGCATGAATATTTGCATTGTTGAAGTATCTAAGCACCAAAACCAAACAATTGCTTTTGAGAGAGGGTTGGGTTTTGCTGGTATATTACATTGGCTAGGAAACACACACACACACACACACACACACACACATATGCACACACATACTGTCTTTGCTTTATTTTATATGAAAGTATATTTTGCAATTTTCCAGGCTTTCAAACAGACAAACATACGCACACTGACACTGACACCAGGAATTCTTGCGGTCCACGTTAGAACAAATGTCGCTCTTCCCCATATGCAACTTGACATCCTATTAAAATCTTCAAAGGTCACCATGCCAACAAAGAAGCCAGGTGCCTTTCACACCACACTGAACTACACGCAGCTCAGGCTTCCCCTCGGTTTGATTCATCAGGCCAGTGCTTCACAAAGACATCTAACATTTTAACCCAAGCTGGGAGAACTTGATTGTCTTTCAGTGGTTACATGATGCTTAGAGACAGAAAGTTTAAAAATCAGAAATGTCAGAACAGTGAACGTTGCCGTCATGTTAAGAAAATATTTTCTCAGAAAGCAATACATCTACTGACATCTACAGCTGATCAAATATTTCTAATACCTTAAGATGCCTCAGTGGAGCACATGTCACAGTCTCTTCCAGAGTGTTCTGTAATTTTATAAAAATTTCAAACTATGAGGAATATCAATTTCAGCATCCTCAAGAGAGGAATTAAACCACTATGAGTTTATGATAGATTCATGACAGAATATCGCAGGTGTGTCTCTGACAGACAGTCATCACAGCCTGACAGGCCATCCTTGCAATAATAAGCCAACAGCAGGTGTGAACAAATATAAATTTAGCCTGTGCTCTATCAGTCAAACTCAATTACTTTAAAACAAAAAACAAAAAAACGCCAAACTCTGCAGAAATGGGGCGGTGAGGTGATGGACAGGCAGAGGGTGTCTTAGAAACGCAAGGCTTAATTCAGCCAGTTGATTTAAATATAATATGTTGTCTGGCCAGTGCTGCCGGAGAGAGATAATGTTGGAGTGGCCAACGCCTCTCGCCAGGCGCGCTCTCTTCTCTAGACTTTGGTGTGGATTTCCGAGCGGCTCTCTCTTCCGCTGAGCAGGGGCGGTCCTCTCCGTGGCCGACTAATCCTCCACACACAGCTGTCCCTGCAAGATTAACGCCTCATCAGCCCACCAGCACTCCCAAATACCCAAACAGCCCACCGTTTGATCCGGCCTGCATCATGGCCGAAAATGTGGAAAACCATTTCCGTCATTTAATTTGTTTTTTTTCTTCCGTTGGCACGTGTGCTAAAGGACAGAACCTTTGTCGCGTCCTTAAGATTCGGTTTCGCTGGATGCATATTGGAAGGAGAAAAAGAGGAAAGAGGAAGATTGGGATTTTCCGGCCGATTTGGAAACGGCAGGCGTCGTTTTGTTGTTGCTGGTGTTGTTGTTTTGCCGCTTTCATTCCGAGGCGTTAGGGAGGAGCTATTGCTCTTTTTGAATGTTGTAAACGAGAGGACACGCCCCCCCTGACCTGCCACACCCCCAACCCCACCCTCACCCTCACACCGTGCCTGTTTGCTGGTTAGAGTAAGCGTGGGATGAATCAATCCCCCACCGAGGCCCTCAGATCACCACGCCACCGGGCAGACGTGGCGCCGGCGACACACAGGGGCCCCCGACTCCACACTGGATTATTGTCGCTGCTGTAGCGGAGGAGGTTTATTTCACGGAGCTCCTCCAAGTCGAAGAGGAAGGAGAACAGGCTGAAGAGCACAAACCAAAACCAAGCGGATTAAACTGCAAATGAACCACAACAGCTTCCTCACCTGTGAAGCATCCTCGAAGAAGCAAAATGACAGACATGGGGGATTCTGTACACCCGATTGGGCTCAATTCTCATCTTGGTGGTCTTCATCACCTTAGAGTTTGTTGTTCCAAATGTCCTTAAGTTCTACTTTTTTGTGTTTTGCATAAAAGACTTTCAGTTTTACATAAAAATGTTGCAGTATCAGCCGAGAGTCTAGGCAAAGGTTTGCATATGTATGAATGCATTTTATAGTAAAGTATAATGTATCCACAGATTTTTTTCCCCCCAGTGCATGACAACAGAGCACATAAATCAAAAATATAGAGTATGCAAAAAGGTTTTATTGTAACTCCGCAGTGCTTTTAATCCTCAGCAGAACTCAGCACTGAGGAGTGTTTGAACACAGAGAGACGGGATTCGTCACCATCGAGCGTCAGTGTGAGCAGGGCGGGAGTGTGAGCAGGGCAGAGTGGGTGTAAGAGAAAGAAGAGAGTGGGCGTGAGCAAATATCTCATAATGACAGACAATGGGGAAGACAGACAGAAAGAGAGAAGGAGAGAGAGAGAGAGAGAGAGAGAGAGAGAGAATTACTCTTGTTTACAGTTCGAACACTGTGACTGATTAATATTGTTTACACTGACATTACCTATGCTGTTATGTGAACCTCTGTCCCTGAAATGAACAGTCATGATAAATGATAAGGTGGTATACTGTTTGTTCACATATCACCCCTGTACAACAACAATTAATCAAAATAGGTTCAGAAGAGCCAGGCCTGACAAATTACTCTGACTTGGGGTCAGGTAAGAAAATGAAAACATGGAGCAATGTACAAGCCCACTAATACAAACGACCAAATAAGGAAAAGTTTAACATACAGCAAACTGTTACATCGGGTTTAAGGTGTGTTTAAATAAATTGCATTGTCCAGTTTGAATTTTATATTAATGTAATGTGTCCAAATGTCTTGTAGAATACACAGTTAGCCCCATATCTGTTTAGACACTCTCCCTGATTGCTAATAAGCTGAAAATATATAAATTCATTTTGCCTTAATCAGACATGTTTTGGGGGGATTTTTTTTTTTTTGCATTAGGACAGTAGGAAATGTTGTGAAGCAACTGGCTCATGTTCAGAGAGAGCAGTGTGTCACCATGTCACCGCAGAGAGATGACCAAAATGAATAGTGTGAAATGTTGTAAAGACAGGCGAGACGAGAGGTGAGACTGGAGGTGAGACTGGAGGTGATACCGCAGTGAAGAAAAGAAGACCCCCGAAATGCCAGTGATGCCTGGGACACGGAGACACTCACTGTGCCTTTAGTCAGTTAAAACTGTTCAAAATCAAAAGCCCGAGGGCATACTAGCAAGGCGTAAAGGAACATCCAACTGTTTTTTTGGATATAATCCGATCACCGTTGCAAATCTCGAGCAAGCTTGGAGACGTAAGAACAGGGACATTTGTGAATTCTGATTTGATTTGGGTAAGACGTCTGCCGTCAGCAGAGGCCATCTGGAGCGCGAGGACAAGGAAGAGAAAGAGGCCAGGACCATGGACAGCACCGCCCAAGGCCCAGGAACCAGGGACGGGCGCAAAGCCAACCAACCCTACAGTGCGACTGTGCTCTGGCACGCCCTGCTGAGGAGAGACCCTCGCAAGCAATGAGCAAACACAGAAGCAATAATAGCAAGCACCCAAATAATTAGCCCTGTGTATTATGGAAGAGTGACAGAGTAAAGAGAGAGAGAGAGAGAGAGAGAGAGAGTGAGAGAGAGAGAGAGAGACTGTGTAATGGGAGAGGAGGAGAGGAGAGAAGAGAGAACCAGGGCCTGCCAAGACTGTTTTAGGCAGTATTGTGAAAGCCAGACTGACAGGTAGACCCAGGAGAATTGGCCGTCCTGGATCCAGCTGTCAGAAAAAGAGCTCATCCCGCACCAGCCAAGTCAAACCACATGTCAAACAAAGGAGAAAGAGGAGGAGAAGAGGACGGTCTGCCATATATCTGCACTCTAATACAGCGAGACCTCACCGGCTGCTCGCTTCCTCATCCTTCTCCCTCTTCCTACACTGGTGGGTCTCCTGAAACGCATAGATAAAAGCAAAAGGGTCGGTATTGCATTAAATAATAAGTAAGACTTTAAATGACATCCTTACAACACCACACAGCACCAGTACTGCTGTACTTTAGTAACATACTGTACAAAGTTGAGAGGATGTATACGTTATTACACACTACTATTCATGTTACACTGTAATCACCTGGGCAGTTACACTGTAACAGTGGTGAAGTATTGACATGTTACCAAACATTTCCTCACTGTGGAAGAAACTTCTGAAAGAGGAATGCTACGTGTAGACATTGATAATTACAGAGACCACGGAACCTCTGAAGCTCAAAGAAAACCGATAACTTACAGCATTTCCAATAACCTACAAGATAATACATCAGGAAACACGTGCTCAGTGCCCACGGGTCATCAGAGGAAGAACAAGCCACTAGTATTTCACCAAATATAATTAAGTGGTTATAAAAGAGAAGAGAGAAAATGGATTTTCTTTGTCCCCTAAGAACAAGTTGGATAGAAAAAAATAAGGGGGGAAAAAGCTGTTTGCCTCTCTTTCAATTGATTGCAGAGGGTATTGATTTGTTGCTAAGCCTTGTGAGTTTGTTTAAGATGGATCTACAGGATGTAAGGCAGACTATCTTGTAGCAAAAAGCAAACAGCCTCGGTAACAGAGGGCTGAGACCCTTTATGGACGGTCAGGTGTAGTCATGCCTCCAAATGTTTCGACTGGGTGTTCAAAAGCACTGCGTGCTGGCAATGAGAATGAACAAATATTCCACTGACAAATGAACTAAAAAAATAAATAAAATTCTTGTTATGGTGGATACCATGTAGCGAGAGTTGAGAAACGCCTGATCAGTTGCAGTTTGTTCCTCATGCTGCTTCTGTTTGTAATGGATGTGCAACTCTAAACAGACCAGACAAAACATAAAAGAGTACAAACTTTCTTCAAACTGACAGTCTCCCAAAACCAGGCTTCACTCCACAACCCTCCTGGAGCGTTTTCTTTATTCGATATCGGGACTTTCTGTTACGGCCAGTTGAATCTGCGCGGTAGGTTAAGGAACAATCTGACGTCACCACTCTAAAGACCACAGAAGGAACACTCCGTCCCAGATATTTCTGCCTCAGCATGAATCTGCTGGATCAGGTGTCTCTCTCCTCCTCCCGTCTCTTTATGATGTTGCTTCAGTCATACGCTGGACGAGGGAGTCGATTACCACTTTGCTCAGTTTGCTGCATTTCAACAGAAGATACCACTGCGTGTATTACAGCTCCCACCACCACTCTGGGGTACCAGCACACAATACCCACAAATCCCCGTTTTGTCTCGTCATCCAATCAAACGCACTTTGACGTTTTGATTGGACATACTTACGGAAGTGAGTAGAGTTAAAGGCTTCCATGAAGGGGCTTGCAGAAGGGGATCTGTGAGAAATGGAAGTAACTTTCATTACTTACAAAAAAACAAAAAAAACAATTCCAAAAGAAAGGCGTCAGCATGATATGTAATTAGGCCTGCTGTGCCGTTATAGGCCCACAAGAGCGCAGAGGGCTTGCATCTTCTCTCTGACCTTGAGCAGAGCTTCACGGTTGCATTAAGACGAGCGACTCTGACAAGAGTCTGCAATCAGGACTGGAAGTAAAATGCCCAGTAATCTTCATCTGAAGCAAAATTGCAAAGGTCACCGTCACAAATCCTGTTTGAAGCAGAGACTATTCTGAAACTGAGGTGTCCAAAAGGTTCGACATTTGCAAGACTAGAATTACACGAGCCCATCTCTACAAAAAAAATAAAAAGACGAGCGTACTTACTGGAGAAAGGAAGTGTGTTTAGTGGACATGGGGCTAACCATTAAATTCCTGTCCTGGTGCTGAGAGTTTGGATATGGTCTGCAGAAAACCAGGGTCTTGGAGAGACGTGCATTATGGAGTTGATCGAGATGGTAATGCAGTGAGCATTAAAGTTCAAAGAGCTAAATTTAAATGATTTTCTCATATCGGAACAGCAGAGCTGCATAATTTGTTTAAAGCTTATCTCTTCAGGAACGAACGAGGATTGGAGGATTACTGATTGAGAAGAGCAAGTGCAGACATTTCTCCATGGCCCGACTGTATCTCTCGCACCTTCTCGGACTTTGTGTAGGTTCGGAAACTATCTGGGGAGCTTACAGTATTATACTATATCGTGGCATTTGTAGTGAGTTTTTGAAGTAAAATAGTTTCAGCCTTTGGGGACAAGACCAGTGGTTTACTTTTACAATGAATTATGGCTATTCAAATCTTCCTGATTTAATGAGATTTCTGGAAAAGATTGATATTAGCCATCAAACAGCAGCTGGGAGACATAGCCCCTTGGTCAATAAACCATCCCCCTGAAGGAAAGGCAGTTGGAGATGTAATTAGCTAATTAATGGGCAATGAAAATCAAGAACCCCAACTCCCTCGCTGTCCAACCGCCAACTTCTCAGTGCAGTGGAAAAGTTATGAAAACCCTCCGTCACCTGTAGTGCAAGGAAACAAGAGGGACTAAATTTGGACTCATTTTAATTGTAGATTGAACTCATTTAGATGCTCGCTGGAAAGCAGCGACACTGCGCGGCCCTCACCACGGTAACCGCAGTATGGGATGTCCTGTTCACGCTGTAGCTCCTCCAGGCCCTCATCTGCATGCACGCAAGCTTCAGCAGTATATGCAGTATATTGTGTGTGTGTGTGAGTGTGTAAAAAGAGACAGAAATAAGCAGGCAAGAGAGAAGGAAAGGGAGTTAGAGGATGCATGTTTCTGTCTGAACACCCATATCCGAGATTTCTGGTATCAGAGTGTTCCACAGCTCTGCCCAGTGCTCTAAATATAACCACCTCTCCATGAAAGATTTCAAGTGCAGATACACAGCTTGGAGTTGGTATTGATACACATACACGCCGGTGTCAAACCAGCTTCTTGCTGGCCCACGCCGAACGCCGTCTCTCGAAACGTAGCGCAGGCAAACCGAAATGCCACGGGACCCTCCCCACCGCCAGCGCCCATCGTGCAGAGGTGCCAGTCGAACCCCAACGTCTTCTACAGGGCAGATGGCGTACCGTCCTTGTGAGGGTGATCGTAGAGAGGTGGCAGGCCTAGACCAGGAAATGTGCAAATGTGCGCAAGGAGGCCGTTCTGAGTCAATAACGACGGCAGCCAGGTGCCGGGTCCTGGGATGCTCGGCTGTCTGTATGGGAGAAGCAAAACTGCTGTATCTTCAGAAGGGGAAGGAAGGAAACCGCTTATTCGGCTTTCTAAAACAGGGCTTATTTGACTTTCGAAAACAGAATTTCAAAAACAGAACCCAGCTGTAATTATGGACCAAAGCAGTTCTTGTGCTGAAGGGCGCCAGATATCTCCCAGACAGGCAGTGACCCAGAAAATGAGCTGGGGGCTGAGGGGGTGTCTTAAAACTCCACTTCATCAACCAGAAACTCACGTGTGTTTTCGGGAATTGAGACAGAAAACATCCACCTTCTGTCTCACACAGGCACGGATATCACAGAGCCACGTGACAGGACAGGCAGATCAGACGAGCGGAGCTTTCGTTGGTGCCAGCTGTGTCTCTGGGGAGCTTCACCCACGTGTTAACGCGATCAGACTGGGCAGATGTGTTTACGCAGGTGAGGGTCTGCAACTGTGCCATCTGGCACGGTCAAGGGAGGCAGCGGGTAGCCCATTTCTAACTTATTAACTTATGCACCCGTAGTTAACCACCCACTCTCTCTCACTCTCTCTCTCTCTCACACACACGGAGTATTTCAGTATATTCCTGCTAAACGTGTGTATTCACTGACACAATGGTGGGTACTCTGTAATAACACCTATAACAGCTGATCAATATGAAAAACAACAAATCCATAAAAAAAAAAATCCTTTTGCGAAAGCAGTAAAATAATGCAGAGAGCTCCACCCCCACTCCCATCCTGCCTCCACCCTCTTCAGATGGTCTGGAGCATCTACACACTCCATCACATCATCCTCTCCCAACCAAAGAGATCACACTCCATCAAAACACACCACAGGCTAATAGGCTAATTTGTCTATTTGCAAACAAACTCGTGTAGACCATTTGTATCCATAACAAAACAAACACAGACCCAACCCCCATCCCCCAACTCATGCAAGCTTTTCCATAATCAGTGATGGTAATTAAAGAGAGACCTCACCTCAGGTCGAGCGTTCATTAACGAAGCAATGGTGGGGGCGTCAGGCACAGGGCGTTGATGGGCACGGGTTGCCATGCTCTGTTGTGCTCAGTGTGTGTGCACCACTGCCACTAATGACCTGTGGGGGCACGGTGCCAACCACATATGAGGACCGCCGTTTTGTGGATGTGTAGTCAATTAGTAGGACCGTTAGCTGCTTCTTCTTCTTCTTCTCTGCTTCACTCCTCCCTCCATCCCTCCCCTGTCAGCATCTCCAGCACCTCCATCCATTTTACCACTCCACCCTAATGAAGCCTGTCTTCCAACCTGTCGGGCCTGAGGGGATAGTGGGGTAAACAACATTACACAAACGCTAAACAGAGGAACAGACGCTGTAATGTGGCGACAGTGTCGGGACTACAGCTGCACCAACACGCTGTTCCTCTATGATGCAGGCAAAGATCAGGGAAGCACAGAGGCCAGAGTAATCTACCGAAAAAGGCCAGAGTAATCTACCGAAAAAGGCAAGAGTAATCTACCAAACTACTGATGGTAGAAGGAGCAGTTTAGACAAATGTTTACTAAACCGTGTATGTATAAAGTTCAGAATACTTGGTGAATTGGTTTAGAAGCCTCTGCTAAAGTAACAGAGAAGAGTTATTGTTTGGTGTCTTTGTCCTCTAAGTGATGGGAAAACAGCTCAAGATATTTTATAGTAAAGGTGGGTGGAAAACCCAAGACCTTTAACCAAATGTTCTCCCACAATGTTCTTAATGTAAAACCCAGAATGTGATCTGAGCTAAAGCTAATGAATGGGTTAATGAATACCTGAATGCAATTTTACGTACATAAAAGAATGTGCTAACCTATTATAAAATCATCTCGAAAACAATGATTGGAATTTAAAAAAAAACCAAAACACTAAATAAGAGTGTAGAGATCAGCTATTAATCAAAGCAAATGCTTTCACTGCCTTGCAGACTCCCACGGTAGTGCTGCGTGTGCTAACACTGGTTGCACTGGGCTACGTGAGGGCCATTCGGAGTGAGCTTTAGTCACTGTTCAGACATCTTCTGTGCCCTGGCGGTAGAGCTGGGAGTAAGGGAGTCAGGGGAGTCCCTGAGGAGCCCAGATGAAACACGACGGATTCCAGCCATTGTTAAACCCAGGAGGAGAATTCTCTCCAGAAGCTCAGAGAAGACTTTTTTTTTGCTAGTGTCTTTCCATTGTCCTTTAACCTCTGTGGAATTTGACCGTCCCTGCGAGAGAACTGGATCTGCCCGACAGGCGTCTCCAGGTCGAGCCCCAGTGTTAACGATGACCTCGCATGTGGCACCGGGATGAACAGCTGGCCAAGCAACGTCCTGCCTCTCCTGGCTCCACCCCTAGAAACCACAGCTCAGCGGACTTCACCCATAGCCTTTAACTGCGGGAATGAGTTATCAATGAAAGGCAAGATCAACAGTGGTTCAAATCCTACTGCACAAGCACAGATCCAGAGAAGATCATCCGTTCTTCGGTCCCCATCACTACCGGAGCATTTACCAGCCAGTGCACACGAGAAGAGCGGAGGAATCTCTTTGGCCTTGAAGTCCCTCCGCACCAGCTCTGGAGTTGTACAGCCCCTCCCCCAGCACTCCTCCCATCTTCTGTGAGAGACAGCTGGACAGAAGGCCACTCTGTGTCACGAGGCAAACGGTTAGGACCGACACTTACGTCAACTTGACACGCTGGCCTTCGCGTGACCTGTATTGATTAACCCGTGTTTGCCAGGCTCAGTTCAACCTTAGATCTGCGGGATGGGTGGCTGTGTTTGTCTGAATAAGCTCTTTCAACGTCGATAAAAAAAAAAAAATCCTTCATTTATGTATTTCATGAAACGCGATTTGAAACAAGGGAATATGTAGCAACAATAAAACAGTAAAAGCAAATGGAACAAATAAATAAAAATACAGAAAAAATAGAAATGGTCCATTCAACGTATTATTTACATGTTGACTTCCCTCAGGCATTCCAGCCCTTCTGAAGCAGTTCGTGTTGAAATGTACAGAAACATGAACCTAATCGCTGAAATATGTACAGAATCACAGTAATGAGTAACATTAGTTAGAGGTAGTTAAGTGCATACATGCACATTTGTTTGTCATTTAAGCAAGAGAACGCAGGGTGGAGTGCAATACTGCGATTAACAGCACGGCCGTGATTGAAGGCCGGTCCCAGAGGCCACACCCCTTCTAGTGTTCTGCTCCTGTTGTGATTGAAGGCCGGTCCCAGAGACCACACCCCTTCTAGTGTTCTGTTCCCGTCGTAATCGAAGGCCGGTCCCAGAGGCCACACCCCTTCTAGTGTTCTGCTCCCGTCGTGATTGAAGGCCGGTCCCAGAGGCCACACCCCCTCTAGTGTTCTGCTCCTGTCGTGCTGCAGTTATACAAAATAAAGGACCAGATCTCAAAGTGTAGTGTAGACTGAGTGAAGTGTTCTACAACAGTACCTGTCTAACAGGAAAAAAGACAAAAATAAAATTTAAGAGTAAATATTAAAAGAAACTAGATAAATTTTAATTTAGGTTACTATGCAAAATATTTATAGATGTTGTATCTGTAAACTTCTGTACATTGTGCAGTAAGAAGTGCGCTCTGTAGGACATGAGCTCTGGAACTCGTGCGCTCTGGAACACATGAGCTCTGTAGGACGTGAGATCTGGAACACGTGAGATCTGGAACACGTGCACTTGGTTTCTTCACTGGTGGCCTCAGTGTGTTTAATTGCTCTGCCAACACAGCAGTCGACCTCAAAGTTTTCAAGGTAATGGCACATTCAGAATTCACGTCCGTGGTCGCGTTCTCCAGATCATATCCTTTCAATTTCCATTTTGTATTTGCACAAAACAACTATAGGTTGGGTGCATAAAGTCAGACATTAATCATACCAGCGAGGTGATACAGTGTTGGTGTGAAAAACCTGCATGTTTATCCAGAATATCAGCACAGTTATCAGCAACGTTCCTCAACCAATCAGATTATGAGGTCGGAACTCACTGTTGTATAATTGTTTACATGTAAGCTGTGCATTCTGCTGGGTAAATTCTAATTGCAAATGTATTATCTTAATTATAATCTTATATCTTAACTCTAAAAGATTTTTTTAATTTTATGAGGATATTAAAAACACACGAACAAGGATTAGTCAAGAAACAAAAAGGGAGAACATTCAAAAAGACAAGGAGAATGTACCCAGCATCCCTGGTTACTACCCTCATCCACAGTACCATTGAACCCTCAGGCAGGAGAGAGAGAGAGAGAGAGAGAGAGAGAGAGAGAGAGAGACAGAGACAGAGAGAAAGACAAAGAGAGCGAGAAAGAGAGACCGAGAGAGAGAGAAAGACAAAGAGAGAGAGAGAGAGAGAGAGAGAGAGAGAGAGACTTTACTGTGGCATTGGCACACCACCTCAGCCACAATAGGTTCCCTGGTAACTGGAGTGAGACTTCGGGGGTGGGGGGGTTTGGGTTGTGGGGGTGGTTTACTGGCCAGGGGGCGGGGTTGAGGTCAGCCCACATATCACTCTCCCTCACGCACGGAGCTATTGATTATGTGTGAAAATGTGATCATTTTGTATTAACTCGCCCCCCAGCGCCCTGTTCTGTCAGAAGGACCTGCGAAATTAATGCGCTCATATTGCGATTAAGAAAAATATGAGTCCATGCTCATTTGGCCTGCACCCGCCCCACAACAACGAGGTTCACGCCACTCACAGCAAGGTAATGGCTTTCTGAGGGGAACATGGTCCCATAAATGAGATTATAGTCATTATTTAACTGCTCCCGCTTTCCAGTATTTATTATTGGTACTGACACCTTTTTAATGAAGGCTGGGTTTGGGCATTTCAAATATCAATTCCAGTCAATTACAAATTCCATTATTTAAAAGGCAAGAACAGGAATATGGTTGTGCTGCATTAAAACCTATACATTTCTTGGGCTTTGAGTGTTGTCCCGTCAGTCATACGAGAGACAAATCGACAAGTACGTCTTTAGCGAGACAGAGAGCCACATTCATAAAAAACGCTCAACTGTTCTGAGTTCAAAGCCCGTAAATAAGAGCCTGAACTATTCTCTCCTCCACATGCATGCAGCTCCTCAGACACAGGAGTTCAGTAGAAGTGGGATTGCAGCCACAGCAATACAAGAGGCTGATGAAGGACTTTAAGAGCCGGATGTGGGCGGAGCTTCAGCTGCCCATCACGCAGGAACGTCAGTGCCAGGGCCATAATTATAGCCTAGAGTCAGAGAGGAGCCCACTCTCCAGACCACTCCCCCGCCCTCTTACCCACAATCCCCTTCTCCTCCACAGTCGCAATAATGAATTCTAGACCCAGAGGAAAACAACCTGTGGTACATTATTATGGAAGGGGGGGATGTTCTCATACTGCTTTTTTCTAGATTCAATAAATCTATTGCAAGCCACCCAAAAATTCGCTTTTAGGTAATAATGCAATTTTTTTTTATTTTTATGAGGCTGGGTAAAGGGTCCAGGCAAACAGGTCACACTAGGGCTGGTCTGGGATATTGTGTTCATTCTGCACTGGGGCCATGCTGTGAGAAGCTCATAAGAGAAAGGATTGAATAAATAACTGGGATGAATAATAAATGGACAGCAGCCAATATTTCTAATAACGGTTTCATAAAAGATGCATTTGTGGGGGGGAAAAAAAAAAACCCCAGAACATTTCCCACGGAGGAAGCATCTCATCCCAGGAGGTCAGCTTTAAAAACGAGATGGCCAAAGTTACATCTGATCTTAAAGCACTGTAATTATGGTTGTTTAAAGGACATTTAAGGTTTTGTCCTGTAGATTAAACATACTATACAATAAATAAATAAAACCTTTAGCACAGCAGTACACACTGAATTCTGAAACACAGAACTGATGGGCATCTATAGATGTTACCACAGTGAGGTTCCTTTTGATTCATAGGAGTAGAACTCTGTTGGTGTAAAAGTGCTATATATGCAAATGTTGGGGGGGGGGGGGGGGGGG
>JAOXYF010000013.1:41247-75903 GCA_028565775.1 Sternarchorhynchus goeldii | reverse complement strand
AATTCACCATGAAAGGCCAGTGTAATCTGTCAGTCTTCACACACACACACACACACACACACACACAGATACACACACACACACACTGGTCTTTTCAGCATAATGGTTGATCACAAAATGATGCTTTAAAAAACCTAAAACAGAGACTTGCCTTCAGAGCTGTAATGGGGGGTTTATGGAGAGGGTAACTGTGGTTCCTATAGGAGCCCATTCCAATTTATACTTCAAAGAATACTTAACAGGGGTGAACCGTAGTGCCAGTTATGCCTCTGGGCCTTGCAACCCAAGATCCCTCCTGGATCCACAACATATTAATCATTTTTGAAATATTAACTGCAAGAGTGCAAGATGGTTGAAGGTATGGCTCAGCTCTCTGCGAGTAGTTTACTAATGCATACAGCTGTAGCGTAAAGTCAAATGCCTTCCTTAGGACAAAAGCACTTAGGGCATCCCTGCACGGGGAGAAACACACGCTCAGGAACGACTGCCGTAGAGGATGGTTGCAACCAGACACTCCATGGAGGCAGACGGGCCAGGAACGAAGACTGATGAGCACTAACGCAGATACAGTGGGCACAGGAATTTAGCCACAGCTGAACAAGATGTAATAAAACCCCACAGTTCTGACTGACTAACCCCATACAGATATCAACACCTGCCAATCGATTACCGTCATCCCAAAAGGTCACTGGAACGAATCGGCAAGCTCGGTTTGGCAGATCCTCCACCATCATGATATGGTCTCCATTTTATTTCTAAATAAAAAAATTTATTTCTTTTTTAATCCCATCCAAAACCGTTTCATTTCCACATTGTCTCCTTCCAGTGTAATTTACTGTCCTTGTGAAACTTCAGAAGTACAGCAGACACTTTATGGCCTTGTCTCCTGTCACGCTGATCTGGGATCAGTCATAAATCTCTTCCTTCTGCAACCACAGAACCAAAACAGACACAAAGCTACAGTAACTGCTGCACATGTGAAAGTAGGGCATATTGCTTTCTGTTTAATTCTCCAGAGCCAGAGTTAGAATGGCAAAAGTTGCATAATGTCATGATCAAATCTACAGTGATGTTACATCATTGTTTATTTGGGTACATCGAAAAATAGCTCAAACAAAGGCTAAATACCAACTCAAATCAGCTCAAACAAAGGCTAAATACCAACTCAAATCTGCGCAAACTCTCTTCACTCCCCAGCAGATCTCCATTTGCCATGAGCCAGAGATGGGTCACGTTAATCAGCCAAAGCTCGTATGAGGGTTGAATGTCAGTGCTTCACACCATTACTCTCCATCCACTCGACTCCAACAAGAAGGACATTAACCTTCTTCCGCTATTCCCAAAGACTTGGCAATGAAACGGAAGGGTAGGACTTCTTCTTAGATTGTTTTCTGCTCGGGCTGACTGAGTGAGTGGCTTGGTGTGTGCATGTGTGTGTGTACACTCGTGTGCATGTGTGTTTTCCTGGCCCTGCTATAAATATGCCGGGCCGCAGGGGGAGGAGGGAGCGAAGGGGGGGGGAGGGCTGACAGGAGAGGGCAGTGTGGCCTTGTCTCCCTGGGAGACGCCAATTAAAACTGGCCTCAAACCTACAGCTTCCCACTCCACTTCAGAGGTGGAGGAATGAGTGGTGACGTGTCAGACCTGTGCAGGTGCTCGTGGAAGTTTTCTCTCAATAAACACCTGCACACTTATGAAATTAAATGAAATAGCACACGAATTCAATACAGCTGTGGTTTCATGTCATGCTTAGACACCCAAATTCACTGAAGCATTTGAGTCAGTGAAAGTAGTTTATTGAGGTGAACTAGGAACGTTCAAGATGGAACTGGATGTGGAGCTAAAAAATGAAACAATACAGAACAAATACACAATCAATACAATCAATGATAAACATGGCCAGTTTCCACCATTTACCACAAACTGATGGACAGAAAGTAACATATAGCAAACATACACGCGATTTGGATGGGTTTCAGATTCTGTGTTTTGAAACCTTAGGTTCTGAGTGAGTGAGTGAGTGAGTGAGTGAGTGAGGAGAGAGAGAGAGAGAGAGAGAGAGAGAGAGAGAGAGAGAGAGAGAACACGTACAACAGCACCAGCAGTTGGAATGACTGCTGCGCAAAGTCACACCACACAACACAACACATCCAGACCCATCTGACAGTAGCAGGCGTTCACGCAAGATCTGACAAGACACCCACACCCCTTCGAGAGATATACGGCACGAATAAACGCCCAGACGCTTACCTTGGCCCTGGGCGTCCGCTAACGCAGGCAGCAGGATCCACAGCAGACGGAGGGTGATTGGCAGGGGGTCCATTGCACCATTTGATGCTGAAAGTCAGACAAGGAGTTAACTCAGAGTTTAAATGGAAGAATCCGAAGACACAGCATAGCATTTATCATACCTAAAAACAAACATCGCGGTAAGATATTAACCTGAGAATAGGCTATTGAACAATCCTTTATGTTGCGGTTGATGTTTAAAATGACTCGCAGATCGTTATTGTGCCGCGACGAATTTCTTTCACGAACACCGAATATGCGAGTAAACCAAGCAGGTGTGTTAACAGCTGACTATACGATACTTCTTTTTAAACACAGAAAGTGACAATTACCCAATACAGTCCAAGCAACATTAACCTTCCCAAACGTTCAGCCGGCAGAACAAAACAGAGGCCGACACATATTACAGCTGAACGTTGTTTAACTGTAGGCTTCCTGGTCTCTGTTTCCATAGCGTTCACAAGATGGCAGGTTTGGGAGTGATATTTCTTAAACCAAAATCAAAAAGAACTCCAGCTTCAGATACTGTGACAACATATTTATTTTGCTCTCCTACCGTCCCTTCAACACAATCTATATTATACCCTCATCTGTAACGTACGTCCTAACTAATGTTTTAACGGTGGATTCCTGGGTACCAAATGCTCGCCCTCATACAGCACGTGAGGTGTATCAAGAAAATTATGTGAGGCTCGGAATGGAGACCGCAGATTTACCACAGATTTATATTTAACGACTAATCATGTCGATTTAGACTAGAAAGAAAACTAATAACATTATGAGATGAATGGACAAACATTGTTAATGTAGATACTGAGCTAAGTATATGGATTTGAAGCAGATTTTTTTTGATGGCACTGTTTTCTTACTGACAAAGCTTTTTTTTTTTGCAGGTGTAGTTGTAGTTTATAGCCCATCTGGTGTAATGAAAAATTTGTGACCTCCATGACTTCATCAGTAGTCAGTTTCTCTCCACAGGCTGCTGTTGGCTGGATATTTTTGGATGGCAGACAACTCTCAACCCAGCAGTGACACTGACACATGTAAAGTCTCTACACAGCAGCACACTGCTACACCCGTTACACTTACTCCAACACTACACCCAACACCATGCAACCACCACGTCAGTATCCCAGCTGTGTTTGATATCCATGGTCCTGTGGTCCAAAACCAACCACTGATGAATGGGACAGAAGGTGGCTGACAGATTATGCGTAGTAACAGATGGGTTAGAGTCTGTAATTGTATACCTATAAAATGTGGCCAGTAACTATAAGCTTCAGCCGGGAAGGTATACAAATTAGTAGGCGGACTGTGTAAAAAATGAATCACAGTAACAGAATGCGATATTTGTGTTAGAGAATCTTAAGCATAAATGTATATAATACTGTTCTGTGTACAGCTAAGCCAGTCAGATAGAACATGTAAAACAGCCCAACTTATTTTAATTCACTCAGTGTGTTGGCAGTAAATATTAGCATACATCTTGAGAGGCCCACTCATTAAGCGCAAAGCTTTTATGAACCAACAATTCATCAAAATTTAATGTTTGTAGTTGTGCATTCTGGCATGAAATTTATGAAGTTATCATTACTCTTAACGAAGTATTATTTCTCCATGATGTGAGCAAATAAAAATTATCTAGCAGATATGAATTGCAACTTAAATGCAGACCTAAGCATATTTTGCAGCCTTGAATTATTATCGGGTACAACTTGAGATGGAGGCTTCCGTACATAATACACGAGATGTTTCCCAGTGATACATCAGCCAGTTCAAGATATTGCTGTCTCGCTTCCTGCATTACTGCAGTATTATGTACAGACTTGACATTCATGCGCATGTGATTTGTCAAACAAAGTGTATTTATCACATTTGCTGCATCAACATTGGCTAGTCTGTAGAGTAGTCTTACATTTTTTGTTCTTTACAGATGTCCAGTGTGGTCAAGTTCAGACCAGTACCCAGTGCAGATAACCTGATCAGTTCACTAATCGCCTTCACTCACTCTGGCGCCTCACAACAGGATCCATGCAGAGGTAAAAAAAAAAAAAATCAATACGCTTCCATTTTACATCACACCCATTTATTACTCCATCAATACACTCTAGGTTGGAATTAAATGTACAGGGATTTCCATAGGCATCTAAATCATGTCTTAATATGGCAATGCTGGGACTGGAGAAACACTGGCAGGTACACACGTAATGCACAGATAGATATTAAAATGATGCAGTCATGCAGAAGTTTGCCGTTCCTGTTTCATAATGTTGTACAGTGGTTGTATAGTGGATGGATGGCTCTAAGTTATTATTAGTGAGGATGGCTACCACCACTATAACATATTGCTCACTAATTCATTCATAAAGAATATTTATGTCTAAAAAAGGATATTTACATTTTAAATTGGCGTATTACTCCTGCTGATTTTATGAAGTGTGAGAAACCTTATGTCTTTTGCTGCCAACAGAAAACTGTTTGATTCAGCTTGAGCTGTAGGGTTAGGCTTATCAATAATTCTATAACCCTGATCAATGTTTCCATCAATATTCATCCCCAGTCCGGAAGAGATTGTCGTGGTCACTGGATGTGCAAAGAGGCAAGTTCAGCGCTGGCCTCAGGCCCAGTGCTTACGGATTAGAGTGGCACAACCTTGCTTAACCAAGATCTGTTAAGCCTGCTTCCCTCTGAACCGGCATGCACTCTGTCCCTCAAACATGGCAACTTGTTTGTGATTAGCGAACCCTGACATTGCCGAGTGGCTCAAAACATGCCACGTTTGTGTTGTCATGTGTGCTATGAGGAAACTGGATGCAGTTAGACAAGAGCTGTCCGAGGTCCTGAATCTTTTGCACATGAGTGTTTGTAACACCAAAGAAAAGAAACCAAAGAAGAGTTGAAAAATTCGACATTGTCCCTTGTGTGACAGGTTCCTGCCAAACCAGAGAACATTCTTTTCCAGAGAACATTCAGATCTACTTTTCTCCAGGGGGGAGCCCTGGGATGGTAACGTGTCACAAGCTAATCATGCCCTCTATTATAAAAGGTGTTCACCACATGGGGTGAACACTTGTTAATCAGTGCATGATTATGTCTGAGTTTTAAAATGATCTTGAGTCTGACATTATATGGTTGGCACAAATGGAGATTAGTAAATTAACAAAAACCACACTCAGAATATTACATGTCCACATCTTAACAGAACAAATTACTTAATCAAATTAATTGAGTGTTGTGAATCTTATATTTGGTATACGGAGCTGCCCAAGCTTCTTTATAAGCAAAAACTGGTAATATAAACCTATAACTGCTAATCAGGTATATGTGGGAATCAGAAGGCATTTTGAACCAATCCTGATTTCACAGCTCGATTATGACATTGCCACAGTATTTTGGATAGACTCGTGTCAGGAAGTAGATTAGCCATTCTAAAATACTTAAGCCACTAGTTTGAATTATTAAGTCTAGTTTAATTATTCGTATCAGTGTTTTGGATCATCATAATCTGATATAACTTTGGTACCTTTTGATTTTATATCAGCAGCAGCTTCCCTGACATTCCACTGTAGAATTCTTGACACAACTTGGAATCCATTGGACGTTCGGTGAGTGTAACCGGTCCAGGCCCTCAGGGGACCAAGCATCTCCACACCATTGTATTCCCTTCACTTTACTTCACAGCTGGGCTGACAATCTGATTTTGGCACACAGTGTTTCATACAACATAATGGTACACAGTATTTCATACAACAGCTAAACACAGCACTGTCTTTGTTTACTAAAATGTTCAACTCTTCTTTTACTAGTCGTAAGAACACTTTTCCTGTATTGCTGTGGAACACACAGGTGGTTTTAAAAGGTTTTTTTTGTGTCCATCTAGAAATCTCGCATGAACCATAGTGGACCCACCAACACCGATGTTTTCAAGTGCAAAGGCTGCTTGTAGCTCTTTAGCAGTCACCCTAGTGTTCTTGGCCACACGTACAAGGATTCTTTGCAGGATAGATTCTCCTAGGGAGAGTGACTGTAGTGCTGAATTTCTTCCATTAGTAAGCCATCTGTCTGATTAATGGAGGTCCAAGTCTTTTGTAACTCTTTCCAGTCTTGTGTGCTTCAACTTTGGAGGTCTTTCAAAATCTCTTCTGTTCAGTCATGAGTCAAATATCCTTTCTATTAATGATCTTGAATGGTTCAATCTTTTTTTTTTTTCAATCCAGACAGTGTAAAATGCTTTTGTGCGTTTGTTAATTTATTATAAATCCATTCGATATTAACGTGTTAATAAAGTAAACATCAAATTTATTCGTGCAGAAAAATAGATAATAATTCTAAGCATATAAACTTTTCTCACAACTATGGTTTGTTATTATTATTATTATTATTATCTCTATGGGTGAAATGCCAGGTTTGATTCCATGGGTGCATGCGAGAATGACCCATTCTTTGGGGGAGGACAGCAAAGTTCCATTCTCCCTGTCAGTGGATGTCTGTTTAGAATTCAGCACTTGGTTCTCTCAATCAAGAACATCCCAATGTCCTGTGGGGGTGTGTTAGCAGCAACCTAAAGAGATGCAGTGGCTGATGATTGATCTGTCATAGAGCAAATGTCCTCATGCTTTCAGGTTGGTAGCTATCATGTTTAAGGGAGATCTAGATAGCATGTGAGAAATGGCTATAATAATACTAACCCATATAATAATACTAACCCATACAGTTGTGAATCTGAACCTTTGCTCAGGTTCTTGTGATAAAGAAAAAACTTATATTTGCAAGTGTTGAGGAAAAATGGGGAGGGTAGAGTTTAAAAAGTTTTAATTGTACAGGTGCTGATAAAAGTTTATTTTGTTGCAACATTTTGTTTTTCTTTAGATGTCAAAAAACAAACATATTACCAGTCACTAAAAGACTGTGTGAAGCTGCTTGAAAACCCAGAGGAAAATGGTTTGAAAAGCAGTGGTAACTGATGGTGTAATGAGTTACAATCTTTGCATAAAGAAATGCTTGGAACATATACAGTATAATACATCATTCTTTTTTATTTCAGTGAGCACCAGCTTTGTCTGAAAAACCTTTTCATATTTCACAAATCGAAGTACGCAATACAATGGCACAACTCTTCCTGATAGACTTTGGTTTTAGTAAATGCACAATGTGTTGGAAATTGATTTTGCCTCTCCATTTAATTACAACTGTCTGAATATATCATTTATCAGATGCAATTTAGTACTTAGGGCAGTAGCACTTTTTCTAACTTATAACAGCACTAAATGTCATAGCAACAACTCATGTAAGATGGTCAATACTTTTAAATAAATTATCTTTTCAAAAATGAAACCAAAAAGAACTACGTGTATTAAAGTAATAATGTCACATAGTCTATAGTATTCACATCGATTCTGTTAGTTTGTTTCTGTCATTTCACTTAATTCCTCTACACTACAAATCATGTATGTGAGAACGTTGTAACCCATCCACAGGAGAGAGCAAGTTCACACCACGACTGTCTCCACATGTTAGCTGTCGTGTGACTCCTGACACATGCACATACACATTCTCTCATGTTTACCTTACCTTGATCAGTGGGCTGTCACGCCGCGGGCTGATAAGTATCTGTAACGTATTTCCTGCTTACAGGCAAGAGAAGCTTCTCAGATAGTCTGCATGCAGCTGGAATTCTCGCCCCCTCTCTCACTCACAACTGGCAGAGCAGGATGCCTTCTCTACCCAGGCGCTGCCTGTCCGCAACACGAGGGAGTGAGTGAAAGAGAAAAGGGGAGAGAGAGAGCGAGGGAGGGAGGGAGGGAGGGAGGGAGGGAGGGAGGGAGAAGGAGAGAGAGACAGAGAGGTGGGTGGTGGAGGGAGGAGAAAAATTGCCCCGATAATGCAGATTGTCATAAGAGAGCTGTATTCCTGGTAATCCAATCCAAGTGAAGTAAAAGACTCTGTCATTTCAACAGACTTAATGAGTGCAATTTGATTATGCAATCGCACAGCCCCTACCATCTTCATTGTTTCGCATTTTCACTCGTCTGACTCAAATTAACTTACATTTAATGTATTTAATGCCCAAACATTGCACTGTGCTGCTCTAAAACGCAAACGGCTGCAGCGAGAGCGACCGACGTGAGCAGAAGATGCTCGTCCTCCTAGCTGTCCTCTGCTACTGGATAAAGTTTTTTTTTCCAATAAAGAGAAAAGAAAGTGCAGTGCATTAGAGAATAATAGACTATAATCATAATGTTTCTTTAGTCTCAGAGTCTGGTTTACTGGAGTGCTCAGGACAAATAAAACTCTGAGAGCCAGGGGTATTTAACTCAGACAGGGACACCCATTATGCTTTGTGACACTGAAGTAGTTCCACAATGCAGTAAAAGCACTTGGTAAACAGGAAATTATTTCCATTATGCTGATACAGCATATCTTACTCCTACCTGTAGCCCAAATACAGTATCTGTGGGTAAAACTTGGCGGGTGACTGTGTTGTCACACCTGATGCCTGGGGACAAGAAAGGTGCGCAAATGTTTTGTTGCTGTTTATTTGTTTGTTTAGTTGTTGTGTGCTTCACAACATCAAATGATCGGAATGATAGTTCTGTTGGACGTCGCAGTCTTTAATATCAGAAATGATTTGGTGGACCTGGTATAATTCATGTATGAAACATGGTTTGTAGCTGTGAAACAAGTCTGAATCACTAGTGGCTCCATCCATATACTGATGAATATTATTCATAGAGAGTTTCTAATCCATATACATGTAGAGGAATGATGCAACAGGCCAGTACACTAATGACATGGAGCTCGCCATAATAAATAGTGCACTAGATCTTAGAAGCAAAACAAATTCTGGTGAATTTACATCACATACACTACACAGGCATAACAACCGGCGTCAGAAAATGAACCAGCAGCAGTTCTGGAGAAGCTGAGCCACATATGTAGGGAGCTGAAGCTGATAGGTTAGCGTGTGGCTGATGTATGTTCAACCGATCTTAACTCTGCAACAGAATGATTAACAGTAACGTCTTGTTTAATGGAAGCGGGTATAGATTTATGAGCTGAAGAGAGATCCAGCGCACGTTTAAGCTAAACGCTGGCTCGTTTTTCCTTGAGCGGGTGAAAGTTCCATCATCCATTCAGACTCGAAACCCTATTCTCGCTCTTTCGATTTGACAGTGCCAACACGAATAATTCAGTCGGTCTCTATAATGTACTCATAGACGTGGTAAAGACAAAGCCTTCTCTCTTAGTCAACATTAGGCCTCTCTGATTCACTCACACATAAGAGCATACATCTCCAAAGACCAACTTCAGGCCTGTGAACTTAACATAAGACAGCACAGAAACACTTGAATTTGACTATTTTAAGTTCAGCCCTGTTTATGAATGAGATTACAGCAGTTTTTACAGAGCTTTTTCACTAATGCACTTGAGTTTGTCAATAATTGCATATCACATACTAACGTGGCATTCTCGTGCATCAGGGGGACATATTACTCTGCACTGTGCTCTGATACATTGATAATTAACTTCATTTCACCTCTTGTACTGTTACCCTGCCATTTCATTTAGAGGTAATGGAAAGCCTATCCAATTTCCCTACCCTGAGGTGTCACGTAAATCAAAATATAAAGTAATTATACATAGTTAAGATTACTGCTACAAGACCACTGAATCAATTCTCCAGTAGGCTGTAGTTATTGTTAAAAATTAGAATTCATGGGCCACACACGCGAGACTCACAAGTAACATGAGTAACAGTAATGCAGATATTATAATAATTTATAATAGTTTCCCCTTAGTTCAGGAATGATCTGTGCGAGTGTGTGTGTACTAATCTGTGGTTGCATTAATGAATGCATATCTTCTAGAGGGCAAACTATTTATCACTGCTCTGAAGCCACATGTAAGCTACAATCGCAAAGAGCCTTTAAAAGAGTGTGAATAAATAAATCTACCTGTTAGTACTTCTGGACACCATGCAGTCTATTTACTTCAATAACATTACATGGATGTGATGGACGGTTAAATCATAATCAGTAGTGGCATATTACAGCGAGCACATGTTTTTTGATATTATCAGCAGATTTATATAGCGAGTGGAACGTCCAGCCATCAGGACCTGATAAATGACCACTCATTAGAATTGCAGAGTGGTGTGTCAGAGCTGCCTTCCAAAGGGAGTCTGACAAGGCCGAGAGTTTCCTTCCGCCTAATTAATTCACCACAGCTTAGAGGAGACCAAGTGTATTCTCAAAATGAGCACGGTAGCTAAAATGAACCAAACGGTTATGATCGGTTGATTATTATAACAACTGACTGGTGCTTTTAAGAGTAATGCTATACTTTGTGTGCATTTGTGTGTGTGATTTTGGAACAATGGGCCTTGAATGCTAAACTTTAGCAGCACAAATGAAGTGAAATTAAGGTTTACTAGACTTTTAAGTTCCAAAGTACTTGCATGAATGTTTGACAGAAACTTTCCTGAGAAATGAAGAGTGTTTTTGTTCTTACATGGTTTCCTCAGTTATAAATATTCCCTAATCCCCTGCAGAAAAACTTGGACTTAAAAATACTTGGATCCAATTCTTTCTCATCAAGGACAAGTTTAACAAGCTTTAAGTTTAACAATGTAAAACTTTGTCTGAAGTTTAACAATAAAAAAACAAGTGACTGCTTGGGCAAATAACATGAATTATTGAATATTATTTAGAGAATTTTATCCTGTAATTAAGGTATAGCAGCCAGTGTGTCTTCTCCGCTGTGTGACACACACTCTCTGGATCCAGCCGCTGGGGATTTTCACACTGCTGGTGTCATAGCACTACTGTATGCCTCATCATGTTTGGAGGAGATCACTAAACATGGGATGATATCAACAATACTGGAATTTATTTGTTGGGAGCTTGAGTTTACATATACCATACGATACAGCTGGGACTCCAGCACCAAGGTTCACCTTAATGTGGCAGGTGATTGGAAACGTTTGGAAACTTTCTACAGTGTATAACACTGACCCAGATTTGTTAATGAATTAGCCTCATGTCTTTGATGGAGCTGACTGAAGACCATCACCGGTCACCCTTGAAATATTCGGTTTAAAGTAAGGTTGTTTTCTTCAAATCTGAACCAAAAAAAGTGATATCACACAAACATGCATTTTGGGAAATGTGGAGCTGGCAGATTATAGTCAACTAATCCAGCAACAGAAAATAAATATGCAGAACGTATGTTCATAAATTGTAACGATTCTAATGAGGTTTCAATGTACCAAGACTAATCAGGCTTCACCATAGGGTGCAGTTCCTTTATTAGTATTAAGTGCTTAGTTAATCTACCAGTGGAACCTCCCAGAGGGGGGGTGGGGGGTTATGCCAACCAGCTGAAAATAACAATTCATTCTGCCAGGCACAGGTGTGCCAGCTATTTATTTTTCACAGCAGGAAAAACAGGATTGTTCCTTGACGGCTCTGGAGGATCTCTAATGACTTCATACCAGAAGTCCATTTATTTCACTGAGAACACTGAAGAAGACAACCTGGCAATTGCACAAGCATAATGGAAATAATTCTTCTCACAGAGAACCAGTCTGACCAATGGCAAGAGACTGTTAATAAGAAACCAACATTCCACCTGAGCTGATCACAGCTATCTAGGAGAACCACACGGTCATGGTCGGAAGCTCCAGGGAATGTGTCCAGAGGAGGCATTATCCAGCAGTGATGTGTCCATGTGAGGAATCTCTGAACTTCTCCATGTGGACTAAGCAGTGTGGTTTTATTTCCATCAGGTGCATGAAGCCTTGTTAGTGTCTGTGAATCCTATCCAACCATGGGTGGTGAAAGAGTTTTTTGGTGCTCCAGAAATAAGAAAAAGGTGACAAGACAAGTGCTACTTTTCTGTTTTTGATGACTCCTAATTTGAGACCAGAGTGACCCCGCCACCACCGTCTAGTTAATAAGGTTTGTGGGAGGCTGTAACCATGCTCCCTCAGAAAGGTTCATTTAATATGCCATTTTTCTGCAGCTGTCGAGAGTTCTGGAACATGCGGCAGTACGCCCGGCCTGAACTCCTGCCCTCTCGTGTTCACAGGTGGCGCCACGTGGTTGGCTATGCCCGCTTATCAGTCACCTCCAAGTGCACCATGGGCCGCACCTTCCAACAGTGAGCCGCAGACGTTTTCCAAGAGAGAAGCAGGGTTTGAAACAAGCTTGAAGCTCACCTCATCTTTCTGGCACTCGGAGTAAACTCCAGTCAATTGGAAAAGCACTGAACAAACTGAACTACTGAACTGCTTTTCAGTCACAGAACCTGACCATGGAGCAGGATGCACTGAGAATATTCTGGAGACAGAGCCAGTGCTGACAAGTCCTGGCAAGCAGTGGCCAAGGTCAAATAAATGGATGAAGAAAAATGTACAGGACGGAAAAACCCTTTAAAGTCCAGATTCAGTATACCTAACCAACCTACATTTTCAGCCTAGTTTCCAGTCTAAGGTGTTGACTGTTTCTAATGAAGAATAATTCTATAAATTTGTGTAAGTACAACCAGTCCTGTATCACACTGACAGGATATTAAACACAAAAAATATCTTTTTACACAAGATCATCTTTCGCAAGTGCACTTTTTTCACAACGTGCTAACGGTTCAAACTGTCAGCATGCCAGAGAAAACAGACCACGGTATTTGATCCATACCACAGAGACTTAACGCCATCCTTTGCCAAAACACAAATAGCCTGATTGACAGCTGGCATCAGAGTTTGAGTGTTTTCTTTCACACCTCAGGTTTGTGACTCAGCCCATCTGCCAGAGAGCACTGCGCTCCATTTGGTGCGGCCGTCTCTCGGGCAGGAGGGGCAAGGAGACAGCCTGGAACCTGATGGTGTCCTGTGGGATCTTCATTACCGTGCCGTTCCTGGGCTTTGTGTACCAGAGCATCTCCAAAGTCCAAGGTGAGCTCAGATGCCTCCCAGTGGCCACTACGAGCTTCTGTTCTGTTCCTTCTCAGAGGTTTTAAGACAGTGAATCGTAACTATTTCAGTCCTTGATTAATCTTCTCTACATTTGTTCAGTTAAACTGTTGTATTGTTTCTCCGTATGTTTTACCTTGTAAAATATAAGGTTAATTGAATTGGCTGCTCCTTGTATTTCTAACAGATGCATTTTGAGAAAGTATTCTACTGTAACCCATCTGTTAAGGCTACTTTGCGTTTTCTTTACCAAACAGGTGTAATAAGGCTGTTCCTGCTCTGATAATGAGTAACGTCTTCTACATGGTGTTCTCTTTAATGAGGAATATCTTCTACATGGTGTTCTCATTAATGAGGAACATCTTCTACATGGTGTTCTCTTTAATGAGGAACATCTTCTACATGGTGTTCTCATTAATGAGGAACGTCTTCTACATGGTGTTCTCATGAAAGCTTCGCCCGCGTCGTTCCTCGTGGGGAGTTATGGAAATTAGCTTCTCACACGTGAAACATTTTTGTAATAGAGGGGTGTTTGTTTTATTTTTGGTTTTTAATTCTCAAGCCTAGGGGTCTTGCCTCCCCCCTCCCCCACTATGATCATTAACATTTTCCAATATTTATGCATGAATATAAACAACTATACAAAAATGACCAATATAATAATCAAATATTTCCCAGGACTCACAAACCCCAGAGTGATCAAGAAAAAACAAATATCCCCATTAAGACAAACAACAATAACAATAATGACTAAAGTGTTTTATGGGCACCTGCATGTTTTTTAAATCTTAAATTTAACCTTTAGTTTTTGTTTTAAATTAAGGGTTTATAACCACAAATTTAGATGTTTCAGATCCTTGCACCAAATAGCATCTCAGTGGTTTTTCATCTTAACAGGACATACATTAATAAGTGATGAGCTTCTCTGTGCTTTATGTGCAGAGGTCTGCCAAAAGATAACTTGCTTTTCCAACACAGAGGAAAACCTCAACTACCCTCAAATCACATCTGTGGTAAATGTCAAGGAGTTTTGGTGTAAATTTCACAAGTCAAGGTTAATGAGGAGGTCCCCCCACCCTCCCACCTCTTCATTCAGCGCTGTTCTCGGTGCCATGGCGACAGGCAGGGGGAAGGCACAGAGCCACATCGTCAGCAGGTGATCAAGGCTTTAGTGCAACGTTACACCGCAGCAGCTTGCTGGGAGTTTAAAAGAGGCCAAAGACAACTGTAGGTCATAAGTTTTACTGTCCATCTGCCCTTCACATAAGACTGCACTCCACTGGGTAATAAAGGAGGGAAGCTGCTGGAAGTCCACTAGAACCTGCATCCCATACAACATTCCAGAGCAGAGCTTTAGGTGAGTGCAGTTCTGAACAGCTACCTCACAGGGCCCATTAAAGCCAGTTTCTATACGCCCACGGTAACTGCGATCGTTACTGTTGACTTGGGCTTCGTTGCGCAGATTTGATGGTTGGTGTTGGTGGTGGCGGGGAGGCAGGAGAGTCATACAGAAATCCAATATCCCAATGCTGGATCTCATCAATAATCATCACATCCACAGTCATGTCAGATGAGACAACCGGGAGCGGGAGTCTCACCGCTTCACAAGTGCTTCTTCATCTCCTAGCATCCTCACCACAATCCAACTACCCACACAAATGCAGATTTGGAACCCTCCGTCCATATTAATTCAGCAGCTTGGGTGGGCTTTTAATTAGCTCCTAGTTACACCTTGTGTTCTATGTGCTGTCATGTGACTAAGCAGAGCTCAGGCTGTCACAGACCTGCTGGTGCTGTCTGCCGGTACAGTCGTCCAAGAGGCTTGTCTGGTACTCACTAAAGCCACACACAGTGGCCACTCTGAGCCACCATGCTTTCACGCAGGCACTGGATGGTAGTACATTCTGAATCCCCACAATAAACCAGGTGCTTAATATTATAGATATAAAAAATATCTACCCTAAAAATCAATTTCAAGTAAATTACGTCCTCTTTGGACTCACCTGTTCACTTCTGTGCCTATACAGTTATATTTATGTATTTATGGAATGTAATTTTCTGACCTCAAGCAGTTGGTCAAGGAATACATGTCCAAAATTTAAAAAAAGATGATCACACTACAAACAAAAAAGAAAACTAACAACTGTAAACAGTTTGCTTTTAATGTGTTAATGATGTGCAAATTAAACCATTTCACCCTGGGCCAGATATGACCAAAATAGGTCTGAAAAAAATAATGAATAGTCAGTCATAGAACAGACATTCAAAAACACGATCAGGGCATACAGCCGATAAACCTGATAAACATCACAGCAAATTGAGCAACGAGTTAAGAAAAAAAAGCCACATTCACTGAGTGTTCACCTTTCAAGTCATGGTGAAATGCTATGGCGCTTCCTCTCTCTCTGCGCCGTTTGGCGAGTTCATCATACATGTTTTTCTGAACAAGTGAGCTGAGGTCCCGACACCCGGGGAACCTCTTCAGATACCCGGGGATGCCGGCTGCTCAGGCGGACGCTCCGGAGGCTGGCTGCCTTCGGACGGGGCGGTTGCCGATGTCTGGCGACCCGATGCAGACCTCTGGTGGAGGATGGCGGGGATGAGTTTGTAAAAGGAGATGGTAGCTATGACAACAACCAAGGCACTCACGAGCTGCAGCAACGGAGAGATGTAACATAGAAAAAAAGCATTAGTGGAGGTGGGGGTGGGGTAGGAATAACAGGTAAACAGGGTCAGTTCACTTGTTAACATTTGCATGAAATCTGCAGTGTGCTTCCGGAGGGCCGGTCACTTCCCTTAGTAGATTCACATGTGAGAGTTGGTGCAGCAGATCAGAAAAGGCCAGACCTTCACAGTAGCTGCTCCGTGTTCTTGTAGGGCTTGCCAGTGTGCCGAAAGTAGAGCAAGGGTACAGGGAAGGTAGGACTCAGCACTGTTGGACTCTTGACACCTGTAAAGAAAAAAAAGGAATATCAATCAATCAATCAATCAATCGATCGATCAGGAAGGAGGGTACCAAACAGCATTTCGTCAGCAATGCCGAGTCACCGTATTTCATGGTACAAAATAAACTCGATATTGCGATGTGATGGGGCGCGTGTGCGGTGAACACACCTGTGGTACAGCGTGCTCAGTAGCGCGTGCTTGTCTGAAGAATAATGCTGCAACAAACCCAGGTCAGACAACAGCGCAGCCGGCAGATTCTGGCCCTGCTGCACCAGCACTCCCAGACTGTACCAGCCCTGCGGGGAGGAGGAGGAGCCAGGGCGTGCATAAATAATGAGCTGATGTGGGCGTTACCATGGAGTCCAGTGGTATGTGTTATACCGCTTGGCTGACCCTGTGATACCTGTGCGTGATACCTCTTGGCTGTTCCTGTGTGTGATACCTCTTGGCTGTTCCTATGTGTGATACCACTTAGCTGTCCCTGTGATACCTGTGTGTGATGCCTCTTGGCTGTTCCTGTGTGTGATACCTGTGGGTCGTTTTTGAGTGCTGCTTGCTTGTACATCTCGGCCGCGTCAGAAACATCTCTTCCTCCCACTGTGTGCTGCTCATAGTACAGGTCTCCCAGTTTAACAAAAGCTGATCATGATGGACAAATATTTAAAAAAAAAAATACATCATGCATAATACATCAGTATAAGATTACAAAGTAGCTGTGGGTTAACAAATAATGTAACTTTTTCCCATTTCACTGTTCCATACCTTGTGCAAGTAATGTAAAACAGTTCTTACATATGTAGTTTTATATGTCTGAATACATGTCAGATGGTGTTAACATGAGATATTACATTCGTTTTTCGAAATAACATCATAGCTGGTTGTGCATGTGAAGGGTTTCCTGCACAATAGCACACATTTTATGCTCTTGCCTCACAAGCCAGAAGTGATGCATAAAAACAGAAAACAAAGCATGAATTCTGAATTACCATAAGGGTTCGGGTTTTGGTTCTGAATGGAGAGATTGTAGTACCGCAGCATACACTGGGTCACAAACGTCTGATTCAAGGATCCAGCCTGATGAACGACAAAGGATGTATTTGACCCAAATGAAATAAAACATTTCCTGCAGATATTGGGACATGTGAACAGTATAACTAGAAACGTTACCTTGTTTAGAATCGTTACATTATGAGAAAGTAAGTATGGTTAAAAGTAAGAAAGGTTAGGTAATCAGTGAAAACAGACTAGAGCATGTGACTCACAGGGCTATGTTGACATAAGAATGCTGTGTTAAACTGAGCTGCCTCAAATCCACACTCAGCACACATCAGGTAATAAACCAAGGCCATGAACCTGAAATAAACACTTCCACTAATTAATCGTACTATAAAACAAAGTTCAAACGTGTTATTACAAAGCACACAGATCGAAGGAACTGCATCACACCGAATGATTCAACAAAAAGGCAGACAAATGCTGACTTTACCAGTTTCCCTTAAGATGGGCATTCAGGCCTTTCCTCAAGACTGATCCAAGATATCCGTTATGCTCGGACGCCCATTTAACCCATCTGAAACCAGAGGAGAAAACTGCACAACAACGACCTGCGGGATTTCACTTCACAGAAGGCTCAGGAGTCATGAGGCCTGTGTCCTGCTGCCCTGCGACTTACAGAACAGCGTCTCCCGGGCGCCGGGCCACATGGCCGGAGAGTCCACGGCTCCACATTTCGGCCAGCTCGATGCCCCCGTTGAGGTGGCCTCTCTGCGCCGACTTCAGGAAGTAAGAATATGCCTTAATCTGGAAACGCAGCAAAGTAATACCGGCATATTAATAGAAAAAGAAGAAATTCAAATATCTACATGTTTCCCACACCTCATAGAACAAGAGTACCTTTTCCTAAAATTACAAATTCCAAGAGGTTATGCGGTCAAAACAGATGTTATAGGGACAATACAGGCTAGAAAACAAATCTGATCAAAAGTCAAGTGCTGGTGAGCTCCTTGAGATGCAGATAAATCGGCAAAAACACTTTAAGAAACTTTAAAGATTTGTCTGTTAACATGTTCAACACCGATCATCAGTTAAGGCGTGATCAGACTTTGTCAGCTGGTTGTCCAGGATAGAGGCCTTGGAGGTGAAAGATCCCAAGGTTCATGGCGGCGTCTGGATTCTCCAGGAGGTCAGCGTGTTCCCAGTGCTCGACGGCACGCTGGTAGTCTCTCTCGTACTGCTCATAGTACCATCCCAAAGCAGTGATAGCTGGAGCAAAGCCCTGCGGATCACAGCTAATTGGTTAATGGCCCGACACAGTCACCACGGACCTTCAAACAGCAGGTTCCAGAAGGGTAGGCATGATCAGGGACAGCCAGGAACTGTACATCACATGTACAGAAACCAATCTCTGGTCTCATGGTAATACGTACTGATAGGATTGGATAAGGGAAAATTAAGCTACCTTGTTAAGGCGTTAGTTAAATTAAGCTACTTTGTTAAGTCGTTAGGTAAATTAAGCTACTTTGTTAAGGCGTTAGTTAAATTAAGCTACTTTGTTAAGGCGTTAGTTAAATTAAGATACTTTGTTAAGTCGTTAGGTAAATTAAGCTACTTTGTTAAGTCGTTAGGTAAATTAAGCTACTTTGTTAAGTCGTTAGGTAACATTATCAGCTCATTGTTTCTGCTCTTACCTGTTCTGCTGCTTTCTTTAGGAAGGTGACGGCTCTCGGCACATCTTGTGGAGCTCCATGGCCCTGTGTGTGTACGGAAAGATTTCAACAAATGTGTTTTCAGAATTTTCCATCTTTATCAAAATCCCCCCTACTCAGTCCTCTAACAGCCTGCTTTTAATGATCTGAAAGAGAAACCACTACTGACCAGTAAATGGTAACAACATATGGTAACAATGGTAACAGGAGTACGGTGCTGTCACAGTTACTGTGTGGGATCGTACAGCACCTCACCATAAGCATCACGATGGCATAGTCGTACATGGAGACCGGATCCTGCAGTCTGACAGCCCCCCTCTCATAGTGTCTCACAGCGTTCGGGATGTCCGGAGCGACCCCCTGCTGACCCCAGAACAGCATGCGGCCGAGCATCTGCTGCAGAGCCACAAAAGACACAGGCGCGCGCTTCAGGGAGAGGCCGAACCTGCAAACACGTTCGTCACCTCTAGGGGGCGGCGTTCTTCACCTCAGCTTCCGCCACGCCTTCGCGCGCCTGCAGTTTGAGCCAGTGAAAGATGTCGTCATTCTCGTCGGTCTGGGCTTTCAGAGTCTCATCATCATTCAGGTGTATTGACTCAACAAACGTCTGTAAAACAGAGAAAACACCCAGTAAATTACACTGGGTTTGTTTACCATGTAATTCTCAGAGACGGATGTAATAAAGTCGTCAGCCGGCTGCAGAGTAACACCTTCATGCTCCTGCCCCCCCTTTTTTTTGCAGTATGTGCTGCAGATTTTCGAGAATCAGGAAAACAATTCTGCCCTTAGAGACGAATAACGTCTGAACTTGAGCACTGGACATTGACCTGTTCCCCAGCACCTGTTCTGGGGAGGGCCGGGTTCGGTCTACGGAGGTCTGCTTGGCGATGTTGGAGTAATAGGCGTAGGAGAGGTCAGGGTCGGGGGGCACAGTCTGGTCTCCCACACGATGCAGGTGCCCCAGATGAAGGAGAGCCAGCCGCCAGTCACTCTGGGCCGCGAGCAATGACAACAGCCAGGCCTGAACACACGCAATCACGGAACCTGAACACTGAATCTCAGCTTCTCCTTAATACTAAAAGTTAGCGCTTGAATTGGAAACACCCACACACAAACACACACCTTATAGGGCTGCTTCTTAACTCCAAGTCCACTGCTGTAGAGAACAGAGGCGAAATAGAGAGCTCTGTTGTCCCCTAAGCATCCTGCTTGTAACAGATCAGGCATGAGTCTGCCCAGCAAGCCCACACTACCGTGGATGGACAACTTCTTCAGCACTGCTGAATACACAACTCTGCCAACAGCTACTGGATCTGTTGACCCTGAACACGTTCGGGAAGTCAATGCAGCCGTGCTTTGAACCGATAAATACTTAGAATCTCTTCAAATGCAAACCTTACCATATTTGTTTAATAGCAACTGGACCACCTGAGCAACGAAGCGCCTTTGAGAGAGGGTGAACGGTTTGGAGGAGTTACACTGGGTGTTCGAGGATGCTGTCTTGACTCTTAGCGTCAGCTCTGTGTACACATCCACACAGCCCTCTACAAAAAACACAGCGGCTGCCAGAATGAGGAATACATACACACTGCAAGGGTGCAAGAAAACGTTTCATGTCAAGGAAAGACTTACCTGCCAGTCTCACCGCAGTATTTGCCTGGGAATACTCTGCTATTTGGTGCCTGAGTTTTGACTTAAACTCCTGACAGGTCTGTAACCATCCTGATAGATTCACCATTCTTATTGTTTGGGGAAGATGCAGTTCAGACTGAATGATAGAAAACTTTGTTTCAGGATTTTAATATAAGGATTTATAACAGAAGGCATGTTGCTAAATCAGACTGAAGGTTATGCTTACGATGTTGAGTGAGGGGACCTTTGTTCGATAATACAGAGTGGGACCATAAAACCCTTCGATGCCTTTAGTGTATTTACCTCCACCAACCACAAAATAGCCATCTGTATCATCCAACTTAACAGCCATCTTAAACCTGTGCAAAGGACCAGATGCACTGTGAATGGAGTCTTAAGTGAAACCATGAGGTTTGGTTGGTCATAAAGAATAAGCGTCCTGCAAACCCTTACACGTGCTCTGAAGAGAAAACGAGGGGGTGCTTGTGTCCATCAGTGCATGCAGCTGCGATCGTCACCTACGACAGAAATAAGCAAAGATATGACTGGTTATTACGCAACATATCTGGGGTGCGTACTGCTTTAACGGTGAGTTTTTTCGGTGACTTTTGTCCTGACCGTTGCTCCCTTCAGTTCGAAACTGAGCAGACACCATAAGCCCAGAGGTAGTGTGAACGGAGAGAGAAACGCCGTTGACAGGCCATTCTGCCCCCGCAACTGCACATGGATCTGACCTGCGGGAAAAACAGCCACGGAATGCACGAGCACGGTTTTGAGGCTGAACGTCAAAACCGTGGCATTGTATTGAACTACAACGAATCATCCAACTACAATTACCTGAACTCGTGATGAACAAGGAAGGGGTGCCGTAGTTTTCCTTAGAGTCTATGTGGTGCACGAGCCCACACAGACCGTCTCTGCAGAACTGGGCCAGTAAGACCCAGATGTGGAACGCGCACCTGGGAAAGAGACGCAACGCACCATTCCTTGTAGCTGTTGGAGCACCCTTTACCACACGAGGTCGCCACGGAGTAAAAAACGTATTATGAATTACCATGGATGTGAAATCGCTTTGAGTCGCAGGCCTTCCAGCACTTCGTTTTTATATGGCTGCAGAGTTTTAGTGATGCCAAAGTGCTCCCCCGTTGACCCATATAATGAGGTCACTAGACTAGCAACTTCTAAATAAATCAAAAACGTTTTTTAATCAGAGATAACCGGCGCATCATCATACAATCTCTTAAGGAGTTTCTAATTTACCGAAAACTTACCGTTTTCTGCTGGACATTGCGATCTATTTTTACCAACTTTCCAGCGCATCATTGCATCCCAGCTGGGACACATCAAATGCCGTTTAAAAGGACGACTGAGCGGACTCAGAACAGTCAGAGACACCACTGCGTTTGCAAAAGAAAACCGTCCGGGCTCGGTGGACGCGCTACCACTTACCCAGGCGCGTAAAAGACAACTGACAACCCAGTTGGAAAACTGTATTTTCCAGTCCGGCTGGTACACAAGCCAGTCAGGGAAATGAATAAAAACTACTTTGATACGTCGGGCGCCAGGAGTGCATGACCACTGTCTTTTAAAAACTGTCAATACAGTTCCCGTATCGAAAGATACCAAAACCTGGATGTGGACAAAAGAAGTGGCCCCACATGAATACTGTACCCGCAGAGGGTAGCCCGCGTCCGGGGTCTCAGGTGGGTTTAAAAACGTTACAATACCCGAGTTGTCTTGGCCGAGGCACTCACGAGCAACGACCTGTATGGGAAACGGCAGGGCAAAAAAATGAAGCGATGTAACACTTTTTTTTCTTAAAGAGATTTACGCAGCACTTAAAAACGTCAAACAGTTTTGATGTGTAAGAGGTTACTTACGAAAATAACGACTTGAGACAACCAAAACATCCGCGGTAATTTTCTCATATTCAAAGTTGTGAGTGGTCAGGCTCTTAAAATAAAATATCCAATGTAGAACAGCTTCTCTGCGAGTACATAAACTGGACGTAATTAGGCAAGTTTGTTTTGGGCCGGGGCCGCATATTTTACGCATGTCCCATTAAAATGTATAATTTCATGTGACCTACATCACTAGTATCTCAATGGAAGCGTTTACTATTAAAAGTTACTGAGCGCGGAAGAACATCCTGTTTCGGTCACTAGAGGCAAAATCTTTGGCAAACAGAACGCGCTACTCCACCTGCAAACGCAAACTCTGGCTGGGTAAACTCACACATATAAAACAAATAAGATCGGTGTTTGCTAGTAGTTTTGACAGACAAGGAAACGGTGGGGGGAAAAAATCCTAGCAGAATGGAGCTATAGAAGCAGGAACCCAATTATGTGAGACACCGCACTCTGCTCACTGTACAGCTTTGCTTGTTAAGTACCGTTTATTATAGTTAATGAAGTGCAACAATGTAGAGTCGCCACGTCACTCTCCCACTGCACATTCAACAAAGACAATCATTGCGTTTTTTTTTTAAACCGTTTATTGCTTTCATGCAGGAGTGCCAAAAAATTCTGAAGACACAGACTACAGTCTTGAACACTACAGATGATGCAAAATAACTGTTCCCCCATATCTTTCTGTACAACGGTATATAATTATAAATAGAAGCTCAAAAGGGAGACATCAGTAGGAAACGGCAGGGGGCGGGACTGAGTCCAAAATGTCCCATTTAACCCCTCCCCGAATCTGCGAACTGGTATTGCAGCAGGTAACATGCATCAACGCAATGAGTGCAGTTTACTGAAATTGCACACGCACAAACACACGCACGCACGCACGCAGACTCACTGACAGAAAAGTTCTTTTACAGCTCCTTCGTGCAAGAGGCACAAATGATGCATCACAGTTAACCTACAGTGCATACCTGTTTGAGACTGATATATGTTTGTGATGCAGAATAATTATTTAAAATCCATTTATTTATTTTTTTCACACCATTACCACCGTCTAACAACGGAAGTCTCGTGCAGCACTGCTGTGGTTATCCCGGGATTCAGGGGACCTAATAATAATAATAATAATAATATTTCAAACAAATGGGGGGGGGGCGGCTGCAGGGGAAAAATGTGTAGTGCCAACCCTCTTCAGGACAATGCATGATTATTACCATTTGTCCTTTGTTAAAAAGTGTGCTTTATTTCTTTTTTGAAACACCAGCCCAGACAAAAAACTGATACAAGTTAGTTTTTCTGCAATTTGCATCACAGAGGCCGAAGTAGACCCATTCCTTAAAATACTTCTTATCTAACCCCCAAGGTCAAAAATGTTTTCTGATTTGAATTCTGTTTCATAGCAAATATATTCAGTATGAGCTTACTGAAAGACTACGCAATGTTACAGAGAAAGCCTCAAATCTCACCATATAGATTCACTCTGAGAAACTACAGAATCATTTAGCATTAAAGCCATTTCCAGTCTTCCTAAAGCTGCTTACACAGAACTATAGACACTAACAGGTAACCCATATAGATTCACACCTTCAAAGCAGAGTCAACGGAAACTTCAGGTCCAAGAAATACCGACAGACAACTTTGATTCTAACGATTTTTGCGTCAATTGTGTAAACTTGCACACATTTTAAATTTAACGCTTGCCGAGTTTGCGTTTTTTGGACAGACTTACAGATTTACCACAGATATCACAACATTTTAATTGACATTTTGAGAATTACGTGGAATTTGGAGGACATCTTTGGTTTGGCACTTCAAAGTTTTTTTTTCCTTTTTCGAAAAAATATTTGAGCTGGTATTCTATTCCATTACAAATGTTCCTTAACACCTAAAAAGTTCTCAGTGTAGGTTCTCTACAGTGACTGATGCTATACTTAAGTACAAGACACTTTAGGGATTATATATTTAGTCTAGAAGGCATGGTTCTTGGGATACCGATTTGGTACAGTATTGGACTAAATCATCATTGGCGGTGACGGATAAATTAATATACATCTTTTAGTCCAAGGCTGTTCCAGAGAAAATTAGCCCCAAGTTTTTGAAAGAACTTTACGGTATATCTCTCACCAGCAAATCCATAGGCAACATTATAATCTAACGACTTGGAATGATCAAGCCCATTCGTGAACCATCTGAGGTTCCTTCTGCATCCCAGCACTCCTCGAGATTTCTGAGGTACTTGCCGTTCCTTGCGTTAATGCGCTTTTCCAGCATGTACCCCCGATTTCTACAAAACCAATTCAGAAACATTCAACAGTAGTGCAACAGATTCAAGGAGGGTTTTACAAGAGTGGTTGAGCCCTTTTCTCTTTCCCTTGCCACTGAATAACACTGATCTCACAGTTGCTTTAAAACGTCCGTCACTCAATATTATATATTTTTTTGTTGGTGGTTTTTTGTTTGTTTGTTTAAACTTGAAGGATAAAAGAAGCATGAGCTGGTATAAACAAACACCTGATATTAAGCTACGTGGGACAACTACCAAGCAAACATCAAAGAGCATTCAAATTTCAGTCAAACGAAGGTGAAAACATGCAAACTGATGGATTTTACAAGAAAACAGCAAGAGTCCAACCAGGGGGTTGCTCTGTCTCCTGCAGAAGAAACAGTCTGTATTTCCACTGATACCCCCAGAGTTTAATCCTCTCAGAAAAACATAATAAATGAGGAGAAAGAGGGAAACAAACAAACAAATAAACAAACTCCGAGTACTGCTCCAAAAGTTCATTACGAAAAAGTACCTACAAAAACCTTTAAAAAGGTATTTGCTTGTGCCATGACAACTAGTGGAAACCAAAAAAAGAGGGTAGGGTGGGTTGGGGGTGGGGGGGGTGTGTGGTTGAGATATCTGGATATCCATTGCAAGAATGTAGTACAGATGGAATCTGAACAAGCATCGCCCCAATCTCAGGCAGGAAACTTCTCTACTTCTTCTGCTTCTTAAAGATCTTAAAGGTGTGTTTCTTGCGGCCGGCTGAATCGGTGTCCTCGCCTGTTGAGGCGCTGTCCTCCTCTGGGCTCTTCTTTGACGAGAGCTGGGGGATGCGGACGCCTACCTTGGCCCCTGCCAACCCGGGCACCCCCGTGGGTGATGGGGTCTCAGGCTCGGTGGAATTGGGACTCAGAGAGCGAGATGACTCAGACGTGGAACCATGGATCTCGCTCATGCTCGCCGACTTCCCGATTCCATGGATCTTCTTCATCAGGATGGGGCTGTCGGGAACGGCCTCGGGCGACGCCCCTTCGTCGGGGAACCGGTTGCCTCCGTTAGGGGCGTGGCCGTAAGAGGGGGCAGCCTCCTCGGAGCGGGAGCCGTGGAGGAGCGAGGTGGGCTTCAGGGGCAGGCCCTTGGAGCTGTAGGAGAGACGCAGCTGCTCGCTGGTCTGGGATATGGACAGGGAGGAGTCCGAATCAGAGCGATTCAGGTCCCTAAGGAGAAAGTACGGTTAGTGCCCTCGTAAAACCAAGCAATTGCAAGATGCCATTGCACTCATTCTGAACCAAGTCCCTAAGCGTAATAAGTGAAGGAAAGTGATGACTGCAGTGTCTAATAACATAGCTGAATAAGACAACAATGTAGAGGGTAGAAAGCAAACAGTGTGGCATTGAGAAAAATGGTCCAGTTTGCATTAATATATAGCAAGAATGCAGTGGTCAGTCAGTCTAAATTACACATGCTGAGAATGGTCAGTATCACAAAAAACCAAGCAGTGTCCTTAGTGATTTCACACTGTTAACTTTAGCAAACAGGAGGCAAGGCGTGTGTGTGTGTGTGTGTGGTGTTTTGGGGGTGGGGGGTGGGGAGACTTGCACAAGCTTCTTGAAATGCAGGAAGACAAGACTGCGAGATGATGACTATCAGTTACTGGACCTCTGTGACTACAGAGAAACGCCTTCTCAGAAACACCGCAGCCGTGCAGGAGAAGCACAGCACGTGTTTGGCGTAAGGTGAGAGTTAGCAGAGTGGTAACGGGGGCCCTGCAGCTCCACGCTCATGCCAGGTTAGAAGGATGAGGTGGCGGCCAGAGGGGGTACCCGTAGCTGCCACTGCGGCGGTGCCGCCGTGGGAAGGCATCACAGGGCACGTCTGGGATCGGCTCCATCGGCTGGAAATAAGGCGAGTGAAAGGAGGTGGAATGGAGCGCGATGGAGGAAGAGGAGCACGGCGGGGAGGAGGAAGAGGAGGCGCAGATGATGGAGGGGTGAGAGACTGCTGCGGAGAGGGGCGGGAAGCTCAGAGGCTCAAAGTGCCAGGGGGAATGGCGCGGGTTGGACTTGGTCCAGGACGGGTACGAGCTGCACTCCCCCTGCTGGCTGCCGTGAGAGTGGCAGCCCTCTACCAACCTCTGTGAGCCCGTGCCCAGCTGCGCGTCAGTGTGCCGTTGGCGCAGGGACATCATACTGGGAGCTGTGGGCACAGAACAGTGGGCATTAGCTCACAACAGCGAGTAGATTTTCAGCACAACAGAAAAATTTCAAAATAGCACGTGATGGGAGGGCTAGGTGTTGGGCTGAGCAGACAGGAAGGAAGGAAGGAAGGAAGGAAGTTCAGGTGCTGGTGGGGGGGGTGGGGGGTTCAAGTGGGAAGAGCAGGAACATCAGAGCTGTGAATTTAACCACGGAACGAACTGGACGCGCCAGCCTCTCAACACACTCTTCACACTTCTCATTCCACACAAGCCTTGAACAGGGTTTACATTTGAATCAACCGAAATGAAAGCTATACTTGATTGATTCGTCTAAATTAAGTCCACACACACACACACCTTTGTACTGTGCCATTCAGCCAAGCGGAACGCATGTTTAGTCTTAAAATAAATAAAAAGATTGGATTTAAAGTGGATTAAGAGTAACTAGGTGTGTATGCTTGGATTTCTAGCTTTTAAACATAGTGTACAATTGCACAAGTGATTTTACACGACATGCCAAGAACTTGTGAAATCTTGATAAAACAGCAAGGATAGTCCTTCTATAATAAGGACGCCTTTGTCTTTCAAGCATATTAGTAAGAAAGACCACCTGGGGAAAAAGAAAGAGAGAGAGAGAGAGAGAGAGAGAGAGAGAGAGAGAGAGAGAGAGAGTTCAGCCATTTGAGAGCAGTAGCCTGTTAGAGGAGGTGGCGGCTGTGCAGACACAGACCCTCCTCAGCCAAGCTCGGACATGCCCTACAAACTCATTTAGAAGTATGTGGTCTGAGTCAATGGAAAGGGAAGAGGGAGAAGAGGATAAGGGTTGGGTAAGGGGCGGAGAGAGGGGCGTGGCAGACTAGCCCACCGGACTATGTCCACGATGAGTGGCAGTCCGCCCCTACGGACCAGTGGTCATTCGCTCCATGGTCTGTAAGGCAGACAGCATCTGGAATGAAGGGGGTATGGGGGGGGCATAGCAAGGGGGGAGGGGGCAGTTGTTAATAACCACGGCTGGTCCTGTTGAGTCTGGTTGGATCACCCGTCGACTGAGGCTTGGCTTTGGTACCAGCGCTTTAATTGGTGAGGAGGCACAACGCAATCACACCACCACCACGACAAACTTGAGATAGAGTTATGACGGAGTTACAGTCATGTGTGTTTGTGCTAGGCCATGAAATATCTAACTTTCATTTTGTGGCAATCCTTTCCAAAAACATGAACAGCTTCTCCTCTCAGAAACAGGCTGAGCAAACCTCAGAGTGCTCTGGACAAAACCCTTCAGTGCCTTCACTTCAGCAGACTAATTATAATTCATGAGGGGCTTTTATAATCGCAAACCACGAAAAATACAGCCACGCCCAGATGAGTTGCCATCATTCGTGTATTTTGAAGAGCCATTTCCAAAAATATGACATGATCATTGCAAAGAAGATCGACAATCTGACAAGACACACCCAGAGGCAAACCCCACCCCACCCCAACCCCATAGAAGAGAGAGAGCACGCACACTATGTGCTCTCATCCACCGTGCATCTGTCTGTATCTCCTTATGATAAGAACTCCTGAGTAAGCCTGACAGCAAACGGGTGCATCTACTCTGGCCGGGAGGAGCGTTTTTTGGACTGAATCAACAGGCTCTTGGTGGGTCTGTGAGGTCCCTCAGTGTGCTTGGCCCTGATCCCATTGGGGTCCTGGAAGCCCTTACATTGCAGGGGTCCAGGGGCCACGATGTCTTCGTCCATGTCGTCCATGTCGTCGGACATGACGAAGTGCTGGGGCGTGGCTCGGCCACCCACGAAGCTGGGGTCCACGTTCAGGGCGGAGGCCAGGGAGGGCAGACCCGGGTTGTTCACTACGGTGAATCCCGTCAGCATCTCGATCTGCTGCCATCTGTGGAGCCGCTCGCGCAGGGCCGCCGTTACCTCTCCCAGAGCCTGCCTGGGAAGCAGAGTGGGAGGGGCAGGGAGAGGGAGGAGCAGAGGGAGAGTGGGCGGGGCAGAGAGGAGGGAGGGAGGAGGCAGGCGTTACCAAAACACTCAACAAGAAACGATGAACATAAAAAAAGAAAATGAAACTTGGAAACTTATAAAGAAAGACGACACGTGTATCCACCAATGGATCTGGAACATCATCAAAGCTTTGGACCACAAACACATCATCAGTGAACATCAGGTGGTGGAGATTGACGTTGACATCAACGATGGAACAGACACTCACTTAGCTGCCAGGATTTTATGATCAACATCATCAAGTGAGGAACTGTGTGCCACGTGAAATGTCCCAAACAGTGTGTTTCTCTTCTTTTTAATTTTCTCAGCCTGAGGAACATGGGGAGAACGTTACTCTTAACACACTCCAACATTCTGTGCAATCAACTGGTGTTAACCATCTTTAAACTCAAGTCTGAACAGATTTAATTTAAACTTCCAAGTCCTCAGACTGTGTAAGAGTTCAGTATAGTTTGGTATAACACACACTAACCCCCTCTTTGGCTACCAGCAGCTGTTTCTCTGCATTCTGTTTCTTGATGTTGTAGTACTGCACCTCCACCTCGTGTGTGAGCTGCAGCCACTTCTGCAGGGCTTCAGGAGGAGACCAGCTACTGCGGGTCTCCAGCTCCTTCTCTGCCTTCTTCAGGGCCATGCGCACCTGGGGGTGTAGGGAGGGGGGGAGGGGGGGTTGAGTCAGAGTCGGACCACACATTCCCCACCAGGGCGGTTCCCCATCAGTCACCTGTTCACACAGAGTCTAGTGATTACAGTTAAAAAACAGAACCTGATCCAAGTATCATATGCCTGTACTGCACTGTTAACACTCCAGTACAAACCATGGAAAGCACTGGATGCTAAATTAATTGGATCCAAAAATAGTACCATGACTGTCTCTATAATGTGGTTTCCCAGCAACTAATGGAAACCCGACTGAACGAACGGAAAGAGAAAATACTCAAGACACGGGGTTACGGCCGGGCCAAAATCACCCTCGTTCAGAACCGCGAGACAAACGCGCCGCACCGGCCTATTAAGAGCAGGCCGGAGCTGCACCAAACGTGGCAGTGCCCCTCTTTTAAACAGCTCTCCAGCTGGACTCTGTGAGAACGAGGGAGCGAGGAGTTGGGCGAGAGAGGAGCGTGCCCTTCACGGTGGCTTGGCACAGAGCGGCTCGCCAGACGCCACTAATGAGGTCCGCAAGTACAGGCACACGCTGCTGTTCCCCGACCTGGAACGCCTGCCCCCACAGGCCAGGCGTTGGGGGGGGGGAAGGGCAGTAGGGCACCTGTGGAAGTCTGGCAAGGGTCGAGTCACTTTATGAGCTAAAGCGAAGTTCATTGCAGGGCTGGAGTGCCTTGCAGGCCTGAAGGCATGCTCTGGATGATTCGATTTCCATCGCACCGTTGCCATCAAAATACTCTGCACCCATTGAAAGCCTATTCTGGTCTGTTGTAAGAGCCAGGACCCTTACAGACTGCTTAAGACAGCTGCCTTCTTGCTTCATGACCCTTTGTGTAACTCGTGGAATGGGTAGTTAAGGTTTATAACAGTTTGAAGCTTTGTATGGAAGCAGGCCACAAAGTGCTGAATACTGAAAATTTGTGCCGTGATGCAGGGAAAGCTTGCCGCAATGTGTCATCTGTGGTAATGTGTACGGGCAGCTCGATTCTGTTGGTCGGCGAGCAGATAATGTCAGACAACATCACACCTCACTAGAACGCAGCTCAGACCTATGGAAGGACTCTGGTCCTCGGTTTGTGGGGTAAACACTTGAGTGTTTGAGGCAACGAGGGGGGTCTCCGACTCCATCTGCAAAATGACTTTCTCTGCATTTTCTTAGAATCACCCAAGAAGTTCCTTAGAAAAACTAGACGATAAGAACGAGCGACAAAGGTCGAGGCCGACCAGATGGCGTCGTCCAGGAAGATGGGCTGGTCGGGCCGCGGGGCGGAGCCTCACCTGCTCAAGCTCTTCTTCTGCGTACTTCTGCCGGCTGAGCTCGTTCTCCGTGCCCTCCCGCAGCTCCCGCAGTCTCTGTGCCTCCTGCTTGGCCGAGTTGATCTCGTCCCGGAGCTTCTGCTCCAGGTTGACCTTCTCTACCTCCACCGTGCGGTGCTCCTCCTGGGCGATACGCAGCCTGTACGAAACAACACGGCTTTCAGATCTCCACCCTGCCACGGGCCCCAGAAGGACACAGAGACGTCTTATTATGCAAGATTACTTAAATCTCACTATAAACGCATCAAGCCTCGTAAAAAGTGTTCGTTGTGGCCTCTATTCAAAGTTGAATGCGGCCAAATCTGATGGCAAAATGAGAACATGCAAATGTCACTGACAGTTTTGTTATTTATCAGCTTCATCTCTGAACCATTTGTCCTAGCAGGAGTGCATGTAAATTTGACAACAGTTTGGCTTCTTTTAGTTAGATAATCAAAAGCTTTACCGATCACTGATATCAGTAAAGTCATGGAAAAATAGGGGTGGGTATAAATAAACAAAATAATGACGACATGCGTGAGAGTCCGTTTGCTAGAATGGTAAGAAAGTGAGGTTGATCATGTGTGGTCTGTAACTGTCGAACGGATTTTGCAGATCTGGAACTTTTAACAGTCTAGCTACATAGAAATACACACATCCATTTCTTCTTTTCTGAATTAATTTGGGTCCTGCCCTCTGATCCATTCTTAGTGGGTGTGACCTGCTTAATGCAATTCATGGTGTGTCCTTGGTGAAGGGCAGGGGGAGTTGGGAGGTGGACAACAGTACAGCACCTCCTTTCTCTACTTAAAGAGGCTGGAGAACCCCATACAGAAAGGAGACCCAAACCAAGGCTAAGACTTTTCTTCTCTCACATCTTCATTGAATTCATCAACAAAAATGGCTCACAAAAAGTAACCAGTTACACATGACATGAGCTAAAATTTGAAGCAAAGCTAGATGACCCGACAGTGGGCCACGTCCATTCAGCACCATCACTAGCTGTCCAACAGTTGGGGAACAGCCATGCTGCCACAGCTTCCAGTCACGTGACATGAGGATGGAAACAGAAGGCCGACTACGAACCTTAGACTCGAGGAACTACACGGAGAGCAGGCGGCTCAAAATATTCAGACGTACCGGCGAAAAATGGAAGAAACAGAACGTGGATGATACTGAACCACTCCCTCCTCCCCCCAAAAGTTCAGGAGTCTGGGTTTATAATGGGTCTGCAGCTCATTACCATACACTACTCTAACAGACAGCAGTGGAGACCAGCTGGTGAAGTCATGGCCGGTTCATTGGTTAATCATTAGTACGATGTTGAAGCTTGGCTGCTTGGATTTCGATGATGTCTCCCAAACATACTTCATAATAAACAAATAAATAAATCATAAAAAGGCAGTAAATTCAGCCTCGACTCAAAGGGGTCGGTATCGTTTGCAAATACAGATAAGCTTCCCCAATCTTATGAACAAAAGAAACACGGGCTTGGCAAAACTGGACATTGTGTCTGAAATGCCAGCATGCCCTTTATCATGAGAGAGAGAAGTTTTATCCTCGAGTTTGATGTATTACCAGTTTTGCCATTTAGCAGGTCAAAGCACCTCCAGAATGACGAGGCGTTTGTTGCAGTAACGTGGTGGTGTTTTTTTTATGAATTTGTCAGATGTATTTACAGTAACGTAGGTTGTGAGACCAACTGGCCAGCAGGGGGCAGTAAGAAACTCCTGAGACAAAAAGTGGGATCAGGAGGAAGCAGTAGAAGTGGTGAAGGGCTTGTGTAAGATGATCCCAGGAGGAGAACCAAGAGGGAAATCTTAACAGCCTGCCTTCCTTCTACTATACCAGGTCATGACCTTTGCCATTCACTGCTCACTAAAACACTGCATGCATGTGTACACACACACACACACACACACACACACACATTTAAACAGCTTAAGCATACATTTTTTTTTTTTTTTAAAAACATGTTTAAAAACAGCCTAAACCAACAATTACAATAAGCTGCAGAAATTATAGCTGGTATTCTAATGCGATACTGTATTCAAGCCTAAGACGGCCCGTGGCCGTGTTGCTAAGCAATGGAATACTTCGCATTTCATTTGAACAACTACCTCACTGCAGCCTTGACGGTCTCCTCTCTAGAAACTGCTCGGGTCTTTTCAACGTCAGGGTAAGCATTCACGAAAGCAGAAGCGGTTTTCCACGGCCTTCGCTCTAGCGCGGATCACGGAAACGTGACTGCCAGCTCAGAGCAAGCGGACCGGGCGCTTTGTCCGGTTTAGTCCCACACGCCGAGGATCTTGCTATTAAAATGTTCACTGCAGAAGGATTCAGTTTCTAAGAGATACGGGAAAAAAAATGTACACCGGATAAATGGTGCATTTTGCTCATGCTCCTTGTGTTTGAGCTGTACAAAAATAAGCTGAGATTTGAGAGGAGCATCTGGACTGAGACCCGTTTCACTGTGGGACCGAAGAGGGTTGGAATAGCTGAATGAGGCAGGAAAACCACATTTCTGGAGTCCTTTCAGAAAGGAAATGACTGGCTTGGACTGAAAAACGCTTCAGGGCCTCTATGGCTCTTGTTCTGATCCAAGGTTCTTTCTTGTGGGGAATCTTCCAGAACCAGGCGATACAGTCGCCTTGGACCCGAGTTCCCTGCACCTTCAATACCGTCAATACCTTAGCAATAAGCTAATCGTTATGAGCACAGTTAGCACGAGAGAGAGACAGAGAGAGACAGAGAGACAGAGAGAGACCTCTTCTTTCGTTCCACCCATTTATTTCATCTCTGGGCTGCTTCCAAGACAGGTCTGGATCTTCTAAATGCACGTGTCATCCAGAAGAACGGCAGTGTAATGGCGCAAGAGGCGCCCGTTTTAAAAAGGCCTTTCCACCAGTTTAAATAATCTGTGTGCATAGTTGCATGCCATCAAACTCGATCATCCACTAAACGCCCGCAGGCAAAACTGTCCTCAAACATTGTGCTGCTACAGATAACCAGACTCATTGGGGGTAGCGATAAAGCCCCGTTATAACGGTGTCTGGTCTTCATTTCTTTATTCGTGTGCGAGTCTCTTCCTCGCTCCCCATCACAAGGGGCACAGATGAAGTAAAGGTCCATGAGAAAGGCGCACACAGTACGTCTCAGTCCTGAGATCCAAGTACATAATAGTACTGTGCTTGTGAGCGAATGAGTGAGGGAGAGAGAGAATCTCAGTGACGGATGAAAGAGAGACGTGTCATCTGACGTGAGATCTTTCCACCTCTTGTAGCCAAGGCCGTTCTGCATCATCATCAGAGACAGATTATGTGCACAGATTTCATTACAGATATTTCCATGCGCATTTGAACTGCTGCTGCTATAGCAACAAGAAAAGAAAAAAAAACAAAAAAAAAAACCCTGCCACATGGATGATCAAAACGTAGAAGGCACCTACTCTTGCTTTAATCTACCAAGAATCCTACTATGAATCAACGAACTGTGACGACATCAGCAGGGTGGCGGTTCGCCTTTACTGGAATGTACATCTTTGTATCTACACAGGAAATTGCACAACTGCCACAACTTCTGCAACTATGATAAATAATTATTCAGGGCCTCAGTGGTGCGAGTCAGAGCTGGAATTATCTAATCGGTAAGCTTGGTTTTTAGCTACCACTGCTGGGGTCCAGCTTCAAGCTGGTGCTATATCACACACACACACACACACACACACACACACACACACACACACACACACACACACACACACACACACACACA
>JAOXYF010000012.1:17956282-17973437 GCA_028565775.1 Sternarchorhynchus goeldii | reverse complement strand
CCCTAAGGAAAAGCTATTTCTCTGTTGCACGTGTTCTATGTAGCACAGCCCAGCTGTGAATGGAGGCCTCATCCTTCCGCTCTCTCTAACTTCAGTGCACACACACCTCTTTTCCTTCTGTCTATAGCACACAGATGTTTCAGAGAAGCATAATAAAGGAGAAGAAGTGTGTGGGTGTGGGTGTAAACAATATAAACCACGGTGGGCAGAAAGTTCATTTCAACAAGGAAATGATACATGTCTGGAATGAACCTTAACACTCATACGCTACTTTATCTTCACTTTATCCATTTTCTGAACACAGTTAACGAATTAATTTAAAGTGTCTGTCGTTCTTTCCAGTGAAGCCTGTTTGCCATCATAGCACACGGCGTCTGTGCATGTGTGCATATTTAAGAAGAATGTTCAAATTCCAGAATTCCCCAGAAACACAACGAAAAGATGGCACGACTATACGTAGCTCATTTTTTGTTGTAGTTTTGTGCAGTTACTATTCTTAGCTATTCGTGTTATTCACATTGTCTGATTCTGCTGTTACTGCTATGAAAAGACAAATGTGATGTTTTATACAATCTGATCCCAATAAGGCCCTGACATTTAACACAGCAGCAGAGAGCAGAAGAGCCCTCCCTTTTCAGCCAAACAGGATGGGAAAGTTATAGTAGTGTACATAAGAACACATAAACACACACTGAAGCTGATGACTGTTCTGGCAAAATAATAGCCTTGAAGCTGTCCTCCTAGGAGAATTAGTAAACTGTACTAAAACGTGTACCACGCAAAAACTATTTAAGTTAAAGCAACTCAAATAAATCGAGTAAATTGCTCTCAGTAAACTATTTCAGAAGTGCATGAATTACCCCTCCACCCCCGAAGGTCAATACACGCCCATGTTTTAAGTATGTGTATGTATAAAAGCAAACACAAACACGTGTGTGTGTGTGTGTGTGTGTGTGTGTGTGTGAGAGAGGGCTGGGGTATGTAGGGTAGTGTAAGTAGGCTATGGGCTCCTCTTAGGTCTGGTTGTAAATGGGTCACTCCAGCCACTGTTAATTTGGTCCTGCAGGCAAAACAGGGCTAAAGGTCTGAGCACTGCAGAACAGCCCAGAACAAGCAGCACTGGAGCAGGAGGGAAGACATCCTCTCAAGGGATGATGGGATATTATTAGGGCTAGCTCCAAGCACGGCTGCAACACACGCTGCAGACAGGAAGACCAGGGGAGACCATACACACACACACACACACACAAACAAACAAAGAAACAATGCACACTGTAACAACTGCACTTAGGCGCTGATGTCATTTCCATTTGCTGTGTAAACACAGCAACGTTGTTGGTTGTCTTTTTTGATGCTGGCACCATGTTGCCATGTGTGCTGGGCCTTAAACGTTCCGTCTGGCCTGGACTCGTATTTCTTGTTGTATGTCAGTGTTTTTTCCCCTCCTTTTTCAAGTCTATATGCTTAAAAACCGGCGAGCAACAAATGCAGCTTTATTTTCTGGCTCAAGAGATTTAACTCGCTTGCAGGAATGAATCCAGCCCCGGTGACCTTCCTGTACTGAGTTACAGAGACAGCAGTGAAAGTGCCCAGACGCTCCTCCCACCCTGGGGACCAACCTGTCTCACCCTCAGCATGATGGGACACGAACAGCTTATGCAAAGCAGGAGGGGAGACTGGACAAATGCACAGGGCTTCAGTTCTTTTTGTCTGTTGATCCTAATGACTTAGAAAAATGGATAATTTACACTACTACAATTCAGGAGGCTTATTTTAGAGCACTTTAGTAGGCCTACATTGCTGTAGTTCAGTAGGATTATATGATTACAGTTCGGTATGGTTATATTACTGTTTGACACACCACTATTGTGTGTCTTAGTATGACTGGCTGCCCATCTGCCTTAATGCCATGCAAATTGCATGTGCATAAACATGAGAAAATGTAAATATTTAAATTTAGATGGATCCGTTTGCAAAAATAAGCAGCATGCTTCACTTTTTAATGTGTGTTCTGAGTTAGTTTTTAACAAATCACACAAAACAAGATATGTATGAGTTTTAGAGGTGCACTTGTTCTAAGGCCCAGGTCTGGCATCCATATACAAGCACCCTGATCCATGGATGTGCACAATGTGAAAGCCCAGAAACCACATCCAACAAAGTACAAACATTTACATCGGGGACCAGAGCACGGAAAGAACAAGATGTGCGAAGCTGCAGGAGGTCCTTGCAACCGGAAGATGCTGTCTTAAAGTTCGACCTAAATTTGACACTCTTCAAGGAGACAGTGAACTGACTGAATGAAACCTCCCTGGGCCAGTCAATGCATCAGACCTGATCATTTATATCTAGAGTTCCCAACTGAAATGAAGTCCCAACAAGTTCCCAACTGAAATGAAGTTATAGTGGTAGTTGAAGTAAGATGTGTATTAGGCAAAATGCTATCATTTAGTTCAGTAGGATGACTGCACATCACATCTTTAAAGATAAAGCAGAATACTGCCATCTATGGGTTCTTAGAAGATAATGCAGCTTAACCTGAAGTATTTTAGCAATCTCATCTTCACAGAAATGTAACATCACAAGTGACTGATGAACCTTTTTGGTTAACCACTCTGTTATAACCAACACCTCCCACGTCTTTGCTGCAAATCTCAAGCTGTGCTCCACAGCTCCTATTTATAGCCCAGAAGCCACAGAGAACAGAGAAGAGGGAAACAAGCACTCATTCACACCAAAGTGTGAAACATCCAAAAAAAACATCAACACCAGCACAGCTGATGGCCTGGAGAGCAGTGTACCAGTTCCACACTCCTGAAAAGAGCTGCTTGCTGTTGGGAACAGGGAGTCTATACAATACATGAGCAAAAGTATATGGACACCCAACAGCCACTCCTCTGTGAGTTTACTGGACAATAGCATAACAAAATCATGGCTATTCATTGAGGTATTAAGTGTGGGAATTTGTTAAAATTCAATAAAAAGAACATTCATGAGATTGGGCACCATCTCCCAACTCTGTTGTGATTCATCCCACAGTGGTTCAGTGTGGATTAGGTCAGACCTCTGTACAGGCCACTGCAGTTTCACACCATACCAAATTCGTCACTGGTGCCACAAAACTGGAAGCATAAAAATTGCCTAAAGTGATTTTTGTAACACTATAGCATTAAAATTACCCTTCACTGGATAATGGAATGGGTAATGGACCTAAGAGAGTGAGACAACGCACTGGAATTAGCTCCAGAACAATATTCTTTCTCTAAACTTTACTGTTGGCACTGCACATTCCAGTAGGTAGGTGCCTGCCAAACCCAGATTTGTCCATCCAACCAGCGAGATACTGAAACACAATTCCTCCCTCCAGAAATCACGTGTGCTTTCCAGCCTACACTTGGAACTGTGGACGGTGGTTCATATTCTGATGTTGTTTCCAGAGGCAGTCTGGAACTCTGTAGTGAATGATGTAATTGAGGGCAGGAGATTTTTGATGCTCTATGTGTTTCAGCACTCTGTGGCCTTGTGCTGGGAGTTTACAGGGTCCAACGCCTTGTGGCTGAGCTGCCATTGTTACTAGACGCTCCTGTTTCACAATAACAGCCCTTTAGAGCTGACCAGGCCAGATCAAGCGGGACAGAAACCAACCTATGATGAGGGCTGCATCTTATGAGTTCCACGTTTAAAGTCACCAAGCTCCTCAATACAATCAGTTCTACTGCCAGTGTTTGTGAACAAAGACTGCATGGCTGTGTTCCAGATTTTCTAGACCCATTATAAATAGGTGTGGCTGGAGCATCATTAGAAAGAGTGTCTACATACTTTTGGCAGTATAGTGTATCAAATCACATCATTAATGTGAAAACATCACTTCTAGTATCTAGAGTTAAACTTAAAAGTCAAAGTTGGTTTAAATTTTATTTCTTCTATCCACAGGCGTGTTGAGTAAAGAAACAAAATGTAGTTATTTAAAGACAATGAATTACATTTGATATGAGACAGCAGCTGATAACAGATAATAAATACAAACTACCAAGTAGATTTAAGCAACCATTACACACAGGACAAGAGACTGAGACTAGACAGTGGCCAGTGGGTCAGTGTGCAGATTCAAGTCCCACATATGAAGTAACCGTGCGCTGCAGGTTGTGAGAACATGGCTAAAGTAGCAGCTCAGCGTCTTTGTTTGGCAGATCTGTTCAGCAGTCGAACTGCCTGCAGCTAGAAACTATTTGTAAGTCTTAAAGGACTTGGCCCGGGTGCTCTGTAGCCTACATCCAGATGGTAGGGATGAAAAGAGATGCGAGGAGTGACGTTTCTAAAGTCTCCGGGGCCTAAATGACTCTCGAAATTGGCACTGTTTGCCCTCTTCATTTGGCTTGCATCCAGAAGATTCGTTTAGCACTACGTATTAATCAGAAACATTACAAGAACAAGATCATTTGTAAGTATTACAATTTGAGAACAGGGCTTCTATTCACTCGTTGACTGCATACTTCAGTGTGTGTGTGTGTGTGTGTGTGTGTGTGTGTGTGTGTGTGTTTACTGTTGTATTGATATAGCAAACATCGCCGTGCACATTAGAGTAGTGGGAACAGAGTAGAAGGAACTAGAGTGGCAGGAACACACTTAAGCCATGAAATATGAGCTCCACAAGCGGCAGGTGCATGAACAGAACAGAGAAGAGTGCTTTGCTGTGCTGAACTCTGTGAAGCAATATCACGACATACTAAAAATGCAATGGTAGGCTAAAAACAGGAGAGACGAACCCTGATGGAAAGCTTTTGCTTTTTTTTAAATACATACTGGAGATCTCTCTCGCTCCCCCTCTCTCTCACTCCACACCTCTCTTATCCATCATCTTCCCAGGTTATTTTTGTAAGCAAGGGCAGGATGATCCAGCAGGCTTTCCTCTACAGGATATCACTCAGAGACTCTCTAGGCCGTCAGTCCACAAACCTCTTTCACCAGCGGTTCTATTACAGGAACTTTAACTCTTGGAATTATTAGTCACTGAGTCTGTCTGAGTTGAAATGCTGAACTGGCTGCATGCAAGCTGGCATGATCTTTCTGCAGTGCTGTAATCTGTAGGCAGATGAAATCCACCATATGCAACAGCTTCTTTGTCACAGTGATTGCTGCTAAAAATTTAGTCTGTCAAGACCTCAAACCAAGGTCAAGCCCCATTGAGTGTACTGGCAGCACAGTTTAGGTGGTACTAAAATAAATGGTACTCTGTGGAAATTTCCAAAGGGTACTAAGACCACAGACAAAGACCAAGTCCAAAGCCCAGTCCAGTGTTGCAGTTTCTTTTTTTTCCATTTGAACAAATTTCTTCCATTTCACTGTGTTGGCATGTCTTCTTTACGAGTACAGGGAACTGAGAAAGCAAGTTTGCTAAAACCCGGTACGCTCTGAACACAAGTGAGACGCAAGTGATGGAGACAGTGGAAGGGATTATTCAGAAATAAACAAACAAACAAAAAAGAAGTGTATAGAGGTTCGAAGTTTGAGTTTGGTTGGAAACATGTTGAGCTTCTGGAGAAGAACACCTGTGAGGGTTAAACAGGAGAGAGAGTGATGGAGAACAGGTGCAGCCAATGATTTACAAACTAGTGATCATGAACAGGCAGCTGGCAGTGAAGTGTGACTGGCTTGGTGCGAGTGGATTCCTGACTGTTGTGAGTGGTGTTGACTAGGGTGTGACATCTCTGACATTTAACCTGTTTCTTCTCTGAAGTATGACAGCTTTCTAGTGGCAGGCTTATGCTTAAGGATGGTAGACAACTCATTTATGCTGCCATGTTACTTCAAGCTTCATAAAAAAACTGCAGAAAAGTAGAAAAACTCTTTTGTATGAACATCTGGACCTCACAGACCCACTAACATCCCCTTTAAAGTGTATTTCATACCATCACTGATGACTGTACCACAGCAACCCACTGTATTGTGTGGTCACCCAAGGTAACATGTCCTGTTTGGTGGCCACACACACACACACACGCACACAATTTCTTCAGTGAAAAACCTTGAAGCCTTGAGACACACCCCTGGGATAAAACGTATGGCATAAATGTCAACAAGGCACAGGAAATTATGCAATGAAACACACACACACACACACACACACACACTCGAGTGAACGTTCCCATCCCATCCGTGAAGAAAAAGGAATGTTTACGGAAAGACTGAAGCAGAAGAGGATGCAGGCAGCCTGTCCAAAGCTGCATTTTTGTCTACCACAGCAAGTCTGAACTCTTGTACCAGAACCACACTTTATGACACACACATGAGTGCAGATACCCACCAAGAACATACATGTAGTCTTGGGTTCACAACATGACACCTGGGTGTTTTTAATATTTAAAACTAGTTCAGTGTCTATTAAAGAAATAACCAGCCAATACATTTATCATACCAATATTATTGTCCACCCATAATTTGGAGGTGGAAAAATGATAAATGTTGACACCATCATCCCTCAGGGTTTCATGGAAACCTAACATAAACATTAACCATACAGGAATGATCAGTAACAGGTTGTTAGAAAGCATGTTCATTTATTTATCTCATTTGTTGCATGCTATCCCAGGTGAGTCCATTTTTAAATTCCACTGACATCTGATTAAAGTTTTGGATGACCAATCTGTGCTAGGTCAGCTTCTCATTACACAACAGTCATGGGTGATCTTTTATTACTGCTGGTGAGCACCGGCAGTCTTAAGCATTTGCTAATGGATCTTTATTTAAAGCCTAAATGATGTGGAGGGGCTCTTGGGTGAAATTAGCCTGTCTGACTACAGCACAGCACATGGTTCACTGGAGCAGGAAAGGAGGATGGAGAAAACATTTTGGTCATTTGGCTGAAAAACCCACACCCCTTTTCCAGGAAAACCCAACTGCTTAAAGCCTGATGTTCCATGTTAAGAGAACAGCTATAGGACATTCCTACCCATGATAATTAGCTTTAGTGGGCTGCTAATGAGGCAATGGGACTGGACTGCATCACTAAGACAACCGTGACTCACTGTGTTCATGGTGGTTCATACTTCACTTGTGGCTCTAGATACTCCCTTCATAATCTGACACACTCCCTTATTGGACCTGCACACTATAGGGTTCTTACACTAGACTAAACAACAGATTCATAAATGAAAATCAATGTGCGCGTACAGTAGTGATCCTACTAACTTGGCACCTTCTGAAGGTCCATCATCTCTGGTTATTCAGATAAACACGTTTATTATCTAACAATCAAAGCTGCCACACCTAATTCTGGTGCATTTCAATGAGCCCATGGGTTAATCATTTCTTCTTCCTCTGTTTCCTCTGTTCCCAAAATAACAGAACAGATCCGATCTGCTCAGGAAAGCAATTCTGAACTCCAGTACTGCCTTATAATGACCATTTACTCAAGGATCAGAGATAACGCAGTGGCATGTCTCTTGAGGGTGACCAGCAGTCAAAACGATTTCTAGTCATCAGAGTTTTAGTCCTTTGCACACTGCTTCTAGAGAGTAGGAGCTCTAGAACAGGATGTGCCCTTAAACTTAGACTGTTCTATCTGAAAATGCAGCTGTCAGACAACTGTCCTCCAAATGGTTAAGAAAGTATTTTCAGGTAAAAAAGCTTTTCAATTAGCTACCTTGCATGTCAGATGTAACATACAGAGTAGTTGAGACCTAGGTCAACAGCTTAGTTGACATATCAGTTGTGTGAAAATATCAATTATGTTCTTTCAAGTCTCAGAGTAATGTACTTTAATGATGGAGCCGTTCCTTATCCAGAAGGGAACAGCTTGGTTACAGTCTCACCAGAGAGTTACAGAATCATGTCATCTGCAACATGACAAAACTTTCAGGCCAAACTTTCTCTCACATACTCCCCCAGTGTAAACACTTTCACACACATACACCCCCACACACAATCACTTTCACACACATACATTCGCATGCACCACAAAGACAGTTAGTCATACACCCACACACTTACATATTCACACACACCCACATTCACAGATTGTTCAATGACTGAGCATAAAGCTAGAGAAAAAAAAAAAACATAATGGCTCAGTGTGGTCCTACATAAGTCCAATCTTTTTTAAGCAAGAGCCATTTAGCACTTTATAACATTTATCTATACAACAGTATAATGCATTATAATGTTTTAGAACATTGTTATTATTTGCACATTTGGGAGCTCATGTTTAAATCTATAAATATCTCGCATGGTATCAGTTGACATATGCAGCTGATATTGACAACCACAGAGATGGGTTTATTTACAACCGATACTTTACTACTGCCAACTGCAATGTCAACTGTCCAGATTCCTCTGATAAGATTGTATTACTCTGCAGAACATGCAAGCATGTGTGTTCACAGGTCGGCACCAAGACCAGGAAGAGTAACCTGCACTGTCTTACTGCATTGCAAACAGAAAGAACATGAAACTCTTCTTAATGAAGTCCTTTATTGTAACCTGCTGGTCCTTTAAGGAAATACACCACCGTGCTATAATAGATCAAATAAAATAAAAACCTGTATAAGGTTAGAAAATGTTCCTCAAGTACTTTTTGTAAGGATACTTTTTTGTAAGTACTTTTTTGTAAGAAACTTTTTTGTAAGGCTGCGTAAAGCAGGGCAGGTTAAAGAACGAGTTCAGGTGAGTGAGTTGAAGAGCATTTATCAGTTAGCCTAAAGAGAAATCAGGACAATCTCAGGTATGCGTACCATGCCCGACTACAGACTGTTAAAGCTGATCACACAGGTAGTGGACGTTTGGAAGCAAACACTCAGATTTCTTGTTCTTTCGCCCGCGTTTCTTCTTACCTCACTATCTCACTAACCTAATGTTGTTACATGACGAGGCAGCCCAAGATATTTGAGGAACGCTGTGAGGACGTTGGAGTTACGTTGTCAGAGTATGTTATAGCACAGCTACAACTAATCAAACACATTACATATACACAGAACGTATAATATGAACGCAAAACACTGCGCGCGTGCGAAAGATAATGCATGCCAGAGCATGAACTACATTTCTTTTCCCATTAATCTACAAAACTGCAATCGACTTGTTGAATTTTATAGTCATACTACTATATTCCCGTGGTGTGCTTAAGTACATCAAGATAACAGAACGAGGTTGAATGACAGACTAGTTTCATGTCTAGTACTAGCGCTGAAACAGTGCATGACTGTTTTCTTCATAAATAACGCTTCGTCCACACTCAAAATGTGCTCCTTTTCACTACACGAAAGAGAAATATGTGGCGAATAGCTGAAATATTAAATACACGCATTGTCCCAAACTGCTTTGTTCGTAACCTGTGTCTGTAACTTTGGATTATTTGTCTAATATATTTTCCCTTCGCCTGGACTTCATTTGGCTGATTAGAGCTTCACGTCTAATCCGATCAGGACTCGACTCCAGTCAACAGTTTCAAGCACAGTGTTGAACTTACCATTACTGTAAAAACCAAGTGCTCTTCAACGTTCGTAGTCGCGTTTAGTCTTCTATATGAACTTTCGTGAAATCATCGCTAAAATACGAAAACGATCCCGCATCTGTTTACGTACAGTGACAGAGTCCCATTATGCGGAGGGAAGTTTACGCTTTGAGAACTGCCTTCCATTTCCCGTTTGCGGAGGAGCCTGCCTTCGCTATTACTTACATGCTCACATGACCCTTCCCCACTGTCTCGACTCAACGAGTGACCTCCTCCTATTCCGATCTTGGATCAGTTTTGGCGCAAGATGCCGGCACATCGCTAAATGCAATGTTTACAAAAAGCAGCCTTGAGGTCTGTCCATGCAATCGTTAAGACTTAAGGGCGTAGGAGGTAGAAATAAGTTGCGAACCAGCGAAAATGGTCTTGGATAGTGTTTTCTGTTCATTGTTCCTGGCCATCATGCTTAAGTTACATTTTGAGTGGTTTAATATGCATTTCTTCTTCCTATTATTGTTGTTGTTGTAATTTCATACTTCTATAAATAAAACACACTAAGCAATGTCTCTCACATAGAGCAGGATTGTTGTGGGATATAGGCCACTGAATGTGTCACTGACCTTTTGCACATCGTTCCCTTTTCCCCTCCAGAATTTATTTTGCATTGTACATATATAATTAGTTCCAACAATATCTTAATCCACAATAGCAGAACTTGTCGTGTCCACACAGCAGTTTTATTATTGTAGTTAATTTAACGTCAGCTTTTTACTTTAGAGTTGGTTAGAAAAAAGTGAATCTATTGCCTTGTTCCAATTTTCTTGACCTGAGGGATTTGTGGAGGGTTTAGTTCTGCCGTGTTGCTCAAATTAGACATGCCTTTTGAGACGGTCTTTTAATGTGATTGTGGATTTGTGCTTAGATAGTCATAGCTTATGACTATTTGCTCAGGAACAAACAAATATTGCCTTCAAATCACAGGTGAAGATATTAGGCTGCAGTTCCCCAAAAGTGTTAAGATCATGTCAAGATCGTGTTAGATCACTGGTGTTAAGACCATGTTAAGAACATGTTAGCTCAGCAGCATTTAGATGTCAAGAACAAGTTAGATCATTTGTATTCATCTCTTTTTAAGATCATTTGTGGATCGTGTTGACTATTAGAGAGCATACCGACAGTCATTCTCACACTTTACTCTTATGGTAATCTTATGGTGATCTTCTTACTACAGTGTGTGTAGGAAAATCACCTGACATCAGTTTGGATGTAAGAGGGAATTTCAAACAGGTGACAGATATGTGGCCCAAGGTAAAAACATCATCAAAACAAAACATCAGTGAAAGCCCAGTACACCTAAGGGTGTCTGGAAGGCTCCTGTCACAATGATGGTTTTCTGGTGTTTTCAGAACACTGTGAAATAGTAAATAAAGAATAAATTTGGAGGGCTGGACCAATGGTTGCAGACAGCTCAACCAAATAATTTTAGATGTTGTTGTTGTTAAAATCCAATACAGAGAAGACCTCTGGATATTTTCTGAAACTTGTCAGGAGTTGCTGTTATGTATACAATGTACCTGAGACATAAGTTGTAGGCCCTTAACTAACAGGTCTTGCTGGATCTTTCAATGTAAACTTTACAAGTTTACCAAGAGATAACTATCATGCTTGACATGTTCCCTGAGCCTGAAACCCTTGGATGTGCCCCGGCTGTCAGGAGACTGTGGTTTTTGGACCATGGAACAGCATGCAGAGGGAAAAGTAGGCCAGGAGATTTGTCTCAGAGGCACATTTTACCAGTTGCTCATTTTTGTTTCATCGTTCACAACAGTGCGGGATCATGTTCCCAAGACCTGTGTGATATTGCAGTTAAATCTGGAACTTGATAGACTGTGTTGAACTTTTCCCGTTCTCCAGGGAGAGCGGCCCGTGTGATGGTGTCAGATATGAGAAGAGGAGAAAAGTGAAGCGAACCTGGTCTGTTATGATGGAATGAAGACCTTCTACCATTCTCTATGTTAACTTCTTTACGAGCCACGGATCCTGGTACCCTCTGTGTACACTTCAGGTTATGCTGGTTCTGGTGAAGTTTGACATTCTATTTTCCATGTGATGCTCCATTAGAGCCTGTGACATCACTGTCCTAGTCCGCATGTTGTTGTGCTCGTTGGAAAACAACAAAAGCAGCATGAGACAGATGGAGGAATGTCGGTATGTGGGCGACCCTGTGCTGTTGTCCATTGTTTTTCATCTTCACAATCTCTCCTTTCAGCTTGCCTTTCATGCAATGGCTGAAGTGACATCACTACGTAGCTTAACAATGCCTGCACAATGTCCTAGGATTGATATTCAGAATACATGACAGAGTGTAGGCTGTGCTGGGATATACTGCGACTATTATGTCCAGGCCTGATTAGAATTTACATAATGTTTAATAGGAACTTTAAACTATTTCTGAAGGTTAATATTAGTGGCATCTGAGTGATTTTGATAGCAATTAAAGTGCTGCTCTGCCTAAATGTCATTTTTTTGTCTGTTTTTTTTTAGTTTATTTTATCGTACTTTACATGGTCCTGCATTGCTCATAGTTATTAATCCTGTCTGTAGTCTTGATGGCTGCTTTGTTTCTCTATCCATTGCTATTTATATCAGGATTCCAAAGAAATCAATTACCAGCCAACCCCCAGCCAGTTAGAGTCTTCTGCCTGTTATCGGGTCCTGTTTGCAGCTGTCTGCACACATTCTTATTAGCAACACAGAAAAGGAATACATTGTTGAAAGCATTGTAGAACACTACAATGCTTTCAGAATTATTCTCTTCTGGGTAACGTAGTCACCTTTGACCTGTTTTCATGCTACCTCTGCTCCAGCCAGTGGCTCTGTTTGTGAGGGGATTCATAATCATGTTCAGTTTAGCCAGTTGTGTTTAGCGAAGAGAAAAGCACAAAAAACGAGCATTGTACAATGAGCATTGTGCTAACCACCGACATAAATATACATGAACGTAATGAAGTCTATGTTCTGTGTTCTGCAATGTGGATTATCCTGAATTGCAATGTGGGTATTTTTCAAAAGAAGATATATTTTCTATAGCACTGAACAAAACAAGACTGTTTATACATGAAAATGTTTTAAGCTGTAATCGTGTTTTGAATTAGTGCTTCTAATAAGATGCAAAGTGGAGTTCATTAAACACAAATCGTTGAACTAGGCCACCTTGAACATGAAGTTTGGACTTGAAAGACGACACCACTTGGGAAAGGTCCAAGTCACACAGCCTGCTGCACCAGCAGCGCACGTTTACTGGCAGCACAGTCGGCGTTTATATTTGCATTAGCGACAGGGATCTGATACGCTAAGGCAAGTCTACCCCTTCCTGAACTATTAATGCAAGCGCTATGTATACAACAGCAACAGGGTCCAAATCTTTTCAGCCAATGCTGCAATACACTGCAAATACCTGTGTGCATCCAACCAACCAAACGTACGCTGGATGCTTAAGGCTGTACAAGTTGGTTTTACGTTTACCAGGCACATGCCTGTAATGAATAAGCAGGAATTCTGACTGGTTCTTTTCTAGAAAACATACCACGCTTAAAAACAGCAGTAGTATGTATACACATAGCCCGTTGGTGGTTTAGTGCTTGTCTTACTTTTGTTTATACAGTAACAGCATGTGTGTCTAGTCTTCTTTGTGGCCTAAAATTGCTGCTGCTAGAGGAAGAAAATACATCCAAACACCAACACAATAGAACTTTGAAGACACTTGAAACAAATACAAGCTTTGAGTTCACCGTGGGCTCTCGCTGGTTATACAGGTTCTTCAACAACCAGAGAAGCTAAATCCAGCACAAATCCTGCTAAAAACGAAGCACAAAGTGATAACCCAAAGCCTTTTTACTTTCCAATATATACTCATAAGAAATAAGTGTTTCCCGTCTTCTGTTTATTCTAACATATGTTCGAGTCTGTTATTATTCATTTGTGTTTCGTGTTTATTCCTTTTGTCCAACAGGCCTGTTACTAGACGGAGCGTTTTAGTCTGATTGCAACGAATGCTGCGTCTTCAAATTGCCTCCAGATTTTCTCGGAGGCAGTCCGCGTAGCAAATGAGCCAGGAAAGTATGAGAGCGATGTCAGATCTAGGGGACGACTGCATGAGCCGGACTTCCCTTTCAGCAGCTCGGGGGGCCGTGATGGGAGGACGCCTCGTTCCTTACCCTATTAGCCGTACTTTACTAATGCGGTGAACGATATAGCCTTTTGGTAATTGCCGTGGTGTTAATGCATCTTATTATATTAGACTTTTAGTTGGGCAGTAATATATTAAATGAGTGTTAAGTGACTGTTCTGCTTTCCAAGCGTTTGGGAACGTTTAGGGATTTTCCTGCCCCTACGTACGCTAATTTACTCCGCGTGTGTTTTCTTCAGGATTACGGTCTGTTGTATTCGAGTAACGGGAGAAACATAAAGAATTGTATTGTACCTTTTATGTTCAAATGTATAAACGTTGCCCGTAGCTCTTAGCTTCTAAACTCATACTCTAGATGAGAAAAGCAGGTAAATAGCCTGTTGCCGTTCTACAGACCCATGTTGTCCATATGAGTAGAGAAAGTCTTGCCTCTGTGTGAAACAGTCCTTTAGTGTACTGAATAACAGAGTGCATTACATACAGTGAATTCACTGGCGTAAAGAACGATATCGCCATCTAGTGCTTAATAGAGGAAATAAAACGTATGTGTGACTGTTGACAACAGGTGATTCTGACCATGTTTTACAATTTTTGTCTCAAACAAGCAGGTGCCTGGTCAATGTGTGCGTATTCATGTCAAATATTTTAAGTTTATTAACTGTGTGTACCAGAAAGTTAGATGTTATTTGTGTATTATGCAACAATCACCCGTTTCTTAAATGTGTTTACATTTTAATTTGCTTATATAAATATATAAATATGACATGAACTTTTTCGTCACGACCACACGCATGAATTGGGATTTCTTCGAAAAAAAAGTGACGCACACGAGAAGACGCGCACCGCGCCTCTCGAGCTGGGGGTACTTGCAATGATCAGTGATGGAATCGGAGGCGGAAGACTCACAGAGCAACGCGGTGTACGGAGTGTACAACGAGAATTTAACCCACAAGGTAATCTTAATCTTTGCGGCATTTAACGATCTGTTTTTATAGGGTTTGCAACAGGCTTTACCAATAGAGGCGATTCTTTTAATAAGCCAAAACGACCTATAAATCCGGTGGTTTGGATGATTCCCCAAGAAAATGTACTGCGAGACCAGCAAAATTCCGATATTATGAGCTAAGGAATTAAAACAACAGAGACCGCTGGTTTCTGAATGATGTGTAGAAGGTTATAAAACATGGCTGGATTTTATAATATGTATTTTATATATTGATAAATCTGGAAGTTTTGTAAAGAAAAAAAATCATTTTGTAATATTTGTGCCGGTCAGTGCTTATCGTATCAGTCTTGTACGACCAAGTGGACACCATCTTTGCTTCGTGTCTTTCCCGTGCTCTGTCTTTCCTGTCGGCCTGTCTCCAAATGTGTGGATCGACTGCCTGCTTGTTAAATGTAGCTTTTTCCTGCTCGTGTGTGATTCACTAAGATTAGGGATGGAGGCCTCAGGGTTCCCTGGAGCCGCAGTTCACGGCACACTCCAGAAGAATCCGTGCACATGATTTGTTTAGTCGTGATGAAATCAGTGATTTTCAAAGAATCAAGAAAGCAAGCATAACTGCTTTCAATAAAAATAAAATAAAACTCTAATACATTTAATTTTTGTCCCTGTGGTGACAAAACAACGGTATTGGGATCTGTAATACTGGTTGATTTTTACATGAATGTAATTTTGTCTGCGCTCGTTTTTATTCCGAATGTTGAGTGTCTCAGCAGGGAGAGCTGGTATGTACATATGTAAATGTTTTGTCGGAACAATGCAGGGAGAATGTTTAATGTTAAACTTTGTATGTCCATTCATTCGTCCAATGATTTGCATTTTATTACATTAAATGGTCTTTAGAAGGACAAGGTTACCTAATTCATTGGATTCGTACTTTAATGAACATTTATATGCTGCACCTGTACATTTTAGTTTTATTTTATTTTTTTTCGATTTGTTTAGTTTATTGTTTTATCTTTGGTTTTGAAGTTTCATCGAGGTTTCTATGTGGTGTACATGAAATCACTGCATTAGACAACTGTCCTCTAAGGTCAGATTTCTCTCTGACATTTCCAAGAGGAAAACATTTTTTCTTGTATACATGCACATCGTGTCTTCACCAATAGTTCCTGATGTGCACTGTGTGCATGCAGTCACAAAATAAAATGAATAAAATTCATTTGTTTTTCCAATGACAAATTCCGACCATCTGTGTTTATTCCACCTAATTACTTCCTGTCATAAGGAGGAGGGGGAAGGGTAGGCCACACTTGCCGGGGAATCTGTGTTGTCATGGAAACCCCATCCTCCCCCTTCCAGCTGGCTCATCCTTGCTGTAGCCGTGTGCTGGGTGATGTGGGGCTTTCAGTGCATGCGTGTCAGAATTATTCCAAGCGAAGGAGTAAGAGCCTGAAACCTGTGAAAAACATTTTTTAGTTTTAACAATGTGTGCTGACTGTGTGAAGGTCAGTTATTTTGGAGCACAAATTAATTCAGTTACCTTTTAAAGGCCTAGTCAGGAATAGGTGAAACAGTGCCATAATAAACACTAGGGTAGCTCTGAATTAAATCACATAGTATAGGTACATACTGTATATTTTAAGAGAGGCACTTAGTTTATTTGAAAAGGTGTGGTGATTGAAGGAAGGCTGGTGGAGGTGGAGTTTTGAGAAACCAACCTAAAACAAACCAGAACAAATGACACTGGACATTACATGCTGGACACTGTTTCCTAAGCTCCTGTTCAATAATAAGTCATGAGTAACCAAACTCTCCATGGGCCCATTTTTGCCTCCTTTAATTGCATATTGCTGAGTTGGGGGTTTTCGTAAAATTTTCTTTATTCTCTAAAAGTATTTATACAATGAAAGAACATCCGACACATGTTGTAACCTTCAGGAATTGGAACTGCCTGTACTGTATACTACCATTGTACTGTATACTGCCTGCATTGTACACCAAAGAAATCTGGATCTGAGAGGCTCCTGGATATTAACGTCTTTGACTGTCGGTTGTCCTCCCGCATTGTATCTTTAATAACTAAAGCACCATGATGAAAAGCTGGTGTGACACGAAAGATCCTTTGGAGTTCGTATTTTAGAGTCCATTCCAAAATGGACTTTTCCACTAAAGGACTCCGCTATGACCTTTCCTACATTGAGAGAGTATACATACAGCAAATACATTATAAGAAATTGCACCTTTTGTATTTCCAATAAACCATGTGTTGTGTTAAGCGTAATGGTGCATTCTCATGCACTCTTTCTCCGTCTCTCTCTCAGTTCAGTTCTGTAAGCTTTACTGATGTGACCATATTGAGTTTCAGGACTGACAAAGTGGTGTTAAAACAACATTGAACACAATATTAAGGAAGATAATAAGTGCAATATATGCTAATAATATATGCTAATAATATATGCTAATAATATATGTTAATAATATATGCTAATAATTGCCATATAAAGAGCATGAAAGAATACTTCAAGTTCTACTGTCTCCATCTTATTTTTTTTTTCAAACTTCCCTCCCCCCC
>JAOXYF010000012.1:17928954-17945794 GCA_028565775.1 Sternarchorhynchus goeldii | reverse complement strand
CCCCCCCCCCCCCCCCCCCCCCCCCCCCCCCCCCCCCCCCCCCCCCCCCCCCCCCCCCCCCCCCCCCCCCCCCAGCGGAAACAATACTCTGCCAAAATAACTTCTTGCTATTGATTGAAAACTGTACTTTACATACACTGTCTACAAGCCCTGACCGGAAATACAGCTTCACGATTTACGTCTTATTATTATATACTAATTAGTCTAAAACACACACACACACAGGTCTGGTGACACATCTGTGTATCTGCTATGTGTCTCAACTGCATTGGAAGCTCACCACACTTGGCTCCGGTTGTTGTGAAGTGAGCATGTCTTTGTCTAAGCTCAGTGCTCATTTGGAAAGCAGAAGTGAAACGCTCGTCTGTCTTCAAATCCTGCACGCTCTACAGAAACCTCTGCTCTCAATGAGACCAACAGGCAAATCTGTCTGGCCCTGATAGTGCGTGTTGTTATACAGACAAACATGCAATAGGTGACAGCAGGTCCTCTGGGTCTTCACTTTAGATGCAGAGGCACAAAGGCCTTTCTTTATGTTTCTCACTATTTCCCTTTCTTTCTCTCTCTCACTATCTCCCTCTTCTCCCTCTCTCTCTTTCTGTCTGTGGCCTCCCCCCACTTTACCTCCCTCCTTCTCTCTTGCTCTTGCTATGTAATGAAATCTGATCATAGAATGAAGCCTACAAACTATGACTCAAAGGAAATGATAACCAATGCTTCCTGTAGATAACATATGCTGTGGACAGCAGAGTAAGTTGAATCTCTTTAAATGCGAGTTCTTTTGCCGGTATGATGATTTCCTAATCTCTATATGGTCAACCATATTGTGAAAGAAAGAATGAACAAACAAACAAACAAATAAAGGCTATGTCTACACTATATCGCTAAAAGTATGTGGACACTCCTTCTAATGATCGAGTTAAAGTGTTTTAGCTACGACCGATGCTATCAGGTGTATAAAATAATAAAACACATAAAATCTCCATTGACAAACAAGCAAAATAGGTAGTACTGAGGAGCTCAGAGACTTTAAATGGATCACTGCCGTAGGGCACCACCTATACCACAGTAGTTGTTGGATCTGTAAATGCTATCGTAAAACGAAAGTGTCAGATTTTGCTCCCAGAGCAGAGTAATGACTGCTTATCCTCAGTTGCGTCTCTCCATCCCTCCCTCTCTCTCTCCATTCCTGACTGCCTCTGGAAGCAACTTCAGCAAAAGAACTGTGGAGCTTCTTGAAGCGGGTTTCCATGGCCAAGCAGCTGCAGACAAACCGAAGATCACAGCGCTGGCTGCAGTGGTGTAAAACGCACGGCCCTGGATTCTGGAGTAGTGGAAACATGTTTTGTGGAGTGATGAACCACTCATTGTTATCTGGCAGCCTGTTGGATGAATCTGGGTTTGGTGGATTCCAGGTAAATGCTACATACCAGAACATGTAGTGCCAACAGTAAAGTTTGTTTGAGCGGGGATAATGGTCTGGGGCTGTTTTCCAGGACATGGAGAGAACTCCTCAATGAAGGGTAATGTTGATGCACACAAAGACATTTCTGTGCTTGTAACTTTGTTGCAGCAGTTTGGGGAAGTGAGGTCCAGACACAAGGATTGGTGAGTATGGTCTGGTGGAGCTCCAGTGCATCTCCACTCTATACTGGAGGCCTGATCTCTTCCCCACTGAATGCCTTAATTAATTAATTAATTGGAACAAGTCTTCATCTCCAATATCAGTGCTTAACCTCTCAACATGAATGCTAATTCCCACAAATACACTCCAGCAAGCTAATACAGGAGTGGTAATCCCATGTCCACATACGTTTGACATACTTTACACATATAGTGTATATCCATATCTCTACCTCTGTTTCTCTCTCTAAGTTACAATGCTGCCAATGCAATGGATGTCTTTCATATATCAGATCAGTCCCATTCACACATGATTATATCCACGATTCTCTGTACTGCCACAAAGCTCAATCTTGTTTTTGTTAAAAATGTCTATATATAACATTCAAATGAAAACCATTTCTGTGTGCAGAGAATATATTTAAATGTACAGTAAAGGAGTAGATTACAGGTATTCATCGAAATAAATACTAAATAAAATTGTTAATGATAACCACAGATTATTTTTTTATTTATTGGGTTAGTTGTTTTTGTGCAAATGTCCCAAAGTTAAAAAAAAAAAAACAGTAACGCCATATATAACATCTATGACTTTCATGAACATTCCACCCAGACTTTCAAAAATGATTGTTTTAACATTGCATAAGATGTTATGCACATCACAGCTTTACGTTGTCTGCGTTTTTCCTCCAGTTAGTCCTGCTGTCAGTCCCAGTATGATGAGTAACCTGTTAAAGGATCAGTTATACTTACCCAGTGTTTCTCATCATATATCAGTATATGACATATCTGGCTTCAAATCCATAAGTATGTCAGCTGCAGCCTGTGCAGAATGACGTACCCCTGTTTGTGTGTAAATCGTAAACACTGTTTTCTAGACTTTGCTGCTCTTATAGGGTTTTCCTGGGTCTTTGACTGTAATAAACTCTCAACAACTTCTCAGTTCTGTAAGGAATTGAGAAATACAGTAATGTACAGTGTTCCACAACACAGCCCTGAGCCTCTAGGGGTAGTAAGGTCAAGCAGATTACGTGCTCCTCTTACGCTAATGTGATTGTTACACAGTTTGTCTCGGTATAGTTTAGTTTCATCTTCAAAAACCTGTGACTGGTTACAGCTGAACACCACTTGTCTTGTGTTGCAGAAAACAAATTAGAAATGGAAATTCAACGAATGCGGACGAAGGAGCGTTCGCTTTGACACAAGTGTGCAGTGTTCAGGAATCCAGATCTGGTGTGAAGGCAATTATGAAACCTTCTCTAGCTCATAGAGAGACAGCATTTCATAGTATGTGGCTGAAGCATTAGCACTGATACACATAATTCATCAGTGCATTTAATGCAGCATTTAAAGCGAGTTCGTTGTTTGCTCTAGTGAGCAAAAGTGAGCATAGCTGATTATGCCTATTCATGCATATCAGTTTCTGCTGACATCCCTCAGTCATTTAATCACCCAGATGTGAAGACATGGATTGATGTACTTCCTCCTTCATGAGTGATACATACCACCAGGCTTGTTCCTCACCAGTTAAACTGACACACTTGAACCTCCACTCCAGTGTGAAATTGTACCAAAAGATAGACTGAAAACATCCAAGTAGAATTTGTTTTTGTGCACTCTGGCAAGAGAGAGGCTCTGTGCATACACTAAACAGCAGTAGTTTTACCACATCAACATAAGGTCATACATCTTCCACAGGTCTAACAACACTAGGAGAAATTTTCCTTATTCATAAAATCTATAGCTGTTGTCGGGTTTTTGTGTCAAGTGCACCTCCATTTGACCTCTGACCCTGAAACGTTGGACTGTCGCCAGAGCCTCGTCTCTGTGATTGTGCTGATGTTGGTATGACAGTGACTTCTTATAAGTTGTGAAAGAGACAGATTCAAAATAGCAGCAGGTCAGCAGACAGTGACAGGCAGACGGTTACTTTCACTTAGTTCCTATGTAACTTTTTCCGCTTGGAGTTGTCAGACTGGCAAGAGAAAAGAAAGATGGAGAGAATAGACTGGGCAGAGATGGAGCACTGGGGGTACAAGCAGGAGACATGCATAGAAACAGACACAAGGTCTCTTAGTTCCTCTTTTAGTCAAGAGATCCCCATAAATTAATTTATCATCTAATAAATGGCTAACCTCATCTACTAAATGGCTAACCTCATCTAAATGGCTACTGACATAACCTCATCCTCTAAAGATGTATGTATTACTGCAACTGCTCTGCTCACTATTACTAATACAGTAATAGTGAGAGTTTAGTCTACCAAAAAATCTCATCCGCATAAGATTCTGTCATGTAGTTTTTTCGGCATGGGAATAATACCATTCAATGCAGTGTGGTCAATGCAAAGAAAATATCTGTTTTACTGTGTGTGCATTATTAGTAGTTGGTAGTTTAGATGAGAAAGTAAATGTCCTCGATATGATTTAGTGACTTAGCTCAGTTAGAAGCAGAAGGTTTGCTTTATGAACAAGCGTTTTTACTATTTAAAGCATGTTTGTGTGTCTGTGTTTATGTTAAGTGTGTGCGTGTGTGTGTGGTGGGGGGGTGGTAATAGATTGTGCAACAGAACTCAGAAGAGATGTAGTGTCATCTGGATCTGCAATGATAATGATAGCAAGTGTTACACTGAGTGAAACAACAGTCACTCTCACATGATAAGACATTATTCCAGATACTGTTTTATTTAACACTTATATTAACACCTTCTATCAACACATACTGACTTTAAGGATGCATGCATGTCAGTAGATATAAACACCACATCACATATGAACGTTCTCTCTCTCTCTCTCTCTCTCTCTCTCTCTCTCTCTCTCTCTCTCTCTCTCTCTCTCTCTCTCTCTCTCTCTCTCTTTCTCAGGTCCTGAGATTAGAATCTGATGTTCTGACCAAATACTTGTTTCCCCATCTTCTTTCCTTTATTCATATCTTTATATCTACTCTAACAACTAGGTGTACAAACAAAAGAAGGAGCCTTCTCCAGCATACTCTGTAGCTTCAGAGTAAACCCTGTCAGCAGGACCACTAGGAGCCCATTGGGAGTAAAACTTTACCACTCAAACTCCCTTTGATCATCAATGTGGCGATTATAAATGGGGTTTGAATATTTGGTCAGATGTGAATGATCAACAGTGCTTGTCGCCATGTCATACTTTGTTGTTTTTACATTGTATCTTTGAGTTTCCTTTATATTTCTCTCACTTTTTGCATCAGAATGTAACATGTATTTGGAAGTACTTATTGAAATGCTGTGCTGTGTTTTAATGGTTCAAACCATAGAGTGTGATCACAGAAGCATATATGTTTCCTTATACAGAGGTGTCCATGTATTATAAATAGCAATGGTGGAATTATTTAGACTTTAAGAATCATGTTTTCCTCACCCTACCTCTGGTCCAGTAAGAGATATTTTTCCCACAAACTACTGGTACTGATTATGATTATCTTTACCACAAACTCCTGGTGCAGTAACTGGGATTAGCTTTAGCAGAAGATACTGGTGCAGTAATTGAGATTATCTTCACAACAAGATCCTGGTGCAGTTATTGGGATTATCTTTAACACAAGATCCTGGTGCAGTTATTGGGATTATCTTTACCACTAGATCCTGGTGCTAGTTGAGATTAGCTTTACTGCAGGTTCCTAGCTGATGGCTGCACAGAGGTTGTCTTTTTGAGACAAGCGTTGGAGGGTGAGCGGAAGTTCTTAAGCTTCCCGCCCAGCACTCCTGTGGCTCCACCAAGGCAAATCTGCCGCCCGGCATTCCTCCACACTAATTTAAGGGAGTTTCCTCACATTTTCATCATTGTTTTCACAGCCAGCCATGGGCCAAAGGGGAAGCAAAACAAATTAGCTGCCATTGTTCAGACCCCTTAGCTCTCCCAATAACATTATTGGTGGAAACATACATGCAAGAATAACTTCCTGAGTCCTGCAGATAGATTGTCTGTGTCGTGAGGAAACCAACCGCTCGCTAGCCATATACCAAGGGCCTTGAAGTCCAAACTCTCCCTTTCTCTCCCCCCACTCCTTCTCTCTCTCTCTCTCTCTCTCTCTCTCATCCTTTCATCACTTCTGCTGTACTATATCCTGGTTCAGCTCAAGCAGGGGAACTGCTTTAGATAGAAAGTGAGAGAGGGAGAAAGACAGAAAGAGAGAAAGAAAGAGAGAGAGAGAAAGAGAAAGCGAGGGAGACCAAAAGAGAGACAGAGAAAAAATAAGAAAGACACAAAGAGAGAGGGAGACCCATGGGTGATAGTGCCCAATGCAGAAAACAGGAAAAGAGCTGATCGAGGCAGCATGACCTTCCCAAATGCATTTCCTGACTAGACTCTCCACAGGCAGCCAGAGGACGTTATGGGACACTGTGTGCTAGGATCGCAGCCTTATTCTCAGTGCGAACTTGGGACCCACCCACTTTACCTGATCTTTACTCTTCTCCACACCGCAACATTATATACTGCCTTATCTACTGTTGTTCACTAAGGAGAGTAAGTAATACAGTGGATTAGTAGGAGTATATGTATGTGAATCATTGAAAATAAGTTAATGTGTATGAGTAAATAAAGTCAGGTTTTGACTTGCTCTCTACTCTCACTCTCTCATGCTGTCTTTTTCACATAGTTCCTTGTAACTGTACAAACTAACTTGCTTCTTATCTCATGTAACTCTTTTCAGTTGTACCTCGTTATCAAGTGAAAGACAGTGTGGACACTGTTATTGATTCTTTAGCTACCTGGCTCATGGGTGTACACACACACACACACACACACACACACACACACACACACAAACAGACAGGGGAAAAGCAAATATAAGGTATGCTTCAGTGACTGTACAAAGCCCTGCTCAGCATGCCCCTCTTCATTGCCAGATTAGTTTTACAAGCCTCTCTGTTTACAGAAGCTGCCACCACAATTCTGAGACCTCTCATAAACCCACCAGCCAATCAATAATGCTTTCAATCACACGCTTTTGTTCACACTAGGCAATAAGCTTAGTTTAGTGTAGTCCATTATTACACCATAAAATATCAGGCTTTATGGCTTTTATGGGAGACTACTGTGTGCAGAATGTGTAGTGATGGTAAGGATCTAATCGCTGCTTTGATTATGCTTGTTAAATTCCATCACTGATAACTCTGCTCGTGCAGGCAGTTTGATCAATTAATATGCGTTTTAATATGTGTTAAATTAATGTGTGTTTAATGTGTGTTTTAAGGTTTCTTTGGTTTCTACAAGGTCATGTTTGCCACCAAATTAAGAATATCACAGATATGACTTTGTCTGGCTTCTGATTTTTCTGATTATAATGTTTCTCTCTCTCTTGATCTCAGTTTCTGTCACCTCCTTAACTCTAATCGAGAATTGAGATACTTGTATATCTATCAGCATGGACACATTTATGTGTGATAGCCTGAACTGTTTCCTTTCTCTCTTCTGTGATCTGTTCAAATGTCACAAGCTGCTCATGGGCCTGCCCAAACAAATGTTTCAGAAGGGGTTGTGTAAAGAGTAACATCTGCCCAACTGATTTGAGGTCTGATTAACTTTCTCCCTACTATGTTGGAGATGTTTTCCCAAAAAAAATCATAATGATGCCTCATTTCTCAACCTTCGTATTGCTTTTGGAAAAATATGGTGCTGCACTTTAGATATCTGAGAAGGTATGTTCATGGCCTAACACTGCTTTGCTTTCTGTGTCAAAGTAGAAATGTGTGCAAGTCTTACTGCTGACCCTTATTCTGGTGCCTAACCCTAACCCTTACTCCTGGTGCCTAACCCTAACCCTAACCCTAACCCTTACTCCTGGTGCCTAATCCTAACCCTAACCCTAACCCTTACTCCTGGTGCAGTCTTTCTGGTGTTAATTTGAAGAAGGCCTGACATGACTGAGGTTGGGGAGGTGATGATTAATGTATGGGTGTAATCAAGTGACTAGTGAATGCAGGGCCACACTATGTGTGCGCAAGACAGAGTGTGTGTGTGTGTGTGTGTGTGTGTGTGTGTGTGTGTGTGGGCACTGTTGACCTTGGATAAATGAACAGCATTATCTCGGTTAGGGAAATTGATGAGTGCAAGCTGTTTGCTTCGATACTCTTTCTCTGAGCAGTCGAAGGTGATGCTTCCATGACCAGCGCCACTGCTTCAAATAATACAGCTTCAAACTTTAAAAGGCTTTGAGAGACTCTCACAGTGTAATGGTATGCAGCAACAGAGCCCTGTAGCAGAGGGGCTCAAATATTCCTCGCCATAGTGTTTCATCAGTGATATCCAGCAGATAAAAAAACACTGTAGGCCACCTTAAGAGCAAAATAAGAATGTCCTAAATGTTGGGTCATGATATTAATGTAATGTTTATTAGAATGTTATAATCTTATTACTGTGATGAATGGTGGGATATGCCCAAAATAAATCCTAACTACTGATTGGCTTACTAACTTTACTGCTTCCAGTTACATACATTTAACTAACAATTGAAATGGAGGCATAACAGCCTAAAGAGACTCGCTTGCATGAAATGAAATGTAAGTGGTCAGTGGTGGTAGCCTGTTCTCAAGTTTTATTTACTGGTTTCCTGCCACCACTTCTAAATATGAGCATGACACAAGTTTGACCACAGAATAGCAATTTGTACTTTGTCAAGGCAACATCTAAATATAACAATGACATCTATCTAACTGTCAAGTTCTAGAAGACAAATATTGTCTGTATTTATAGTTCCTGAGAGAACTAGTGACTCCAGTTACTAAGATATTCAAAATATGTTCATATTTATTTTCAAAGACCTTGGAAATGTTGTATTACAAAGATATAGTTACTGTCACCTTTATAATGCCATGGAAACAAGTAATAAAGTAAGAAAAACAAAGCAAGTAGGTGGATGCTTAAGAAGCCCTTACAAACTCTCCCAGTGTTTCAAGAGAAGCTGTGAAGCCCTTAGCTCCATTAGCTTGGCTAATCTTTACACTATAAATCTACAGCAGCTCCAAACTGTCCTTGTGTCCCTGACCACTTCTTAATTCATTTAAACCAGTGTACACACACACACACCACACACACACACACACACACACCATGCAGTGTGCTAAATTACCCATGAAGAAAAGCAAGTTTGAACAGACATTAAGCAGCTGACCAGACTTGTGGTCACAGGCTCCAGAGTTCAGTCCAGCAGTTTCATGCTCGTTCTTTTGTTCTAGTATACTGAACAGAAATCAGTGGAACAGGGAATTATTTTACAGATTTTAAAATGAATTCTGAAGATTTTGGAAGCACCTTGAGTTTCACATCTTTTTCAAATTCATTAAGATGGACCTGCATTCAGTGCTATGGCACAGATGGGCAAACCCCTTTCTGTACAGTTGCTTAATGTCTTTTGATCAGTTGATGGTACCATGTAATATCTAATCCCCTTTTAAAGCAGTGTAAGCTTTCCACCCAATTAGCCTGAACTGTTTTGTCTTTAGCCAGAGAGATATCCCTAATGGATTTCAAAAGAGACTCAATCACTCGTCCATAATCTTTAATGGAGGCATTGTTAGTGCGTATCACTAACATCCTCCGGTTAAGAGATAGAACAATCGGGGCCTATCTTGTGGCCTTGGAGGCTAGATCAGATCAGCTGGCTTTGCTATCAGAGCCCATTCATATGAGCAAGTTAAACTAGTGAGCAGCTTTATTCCATAGCTTTAATCACAGCCTGCAAAAAAGGAACAAACAATCCATTAGAACGACAGAGTTGCTCTCACACATCACGGGGAAGAGTGATTGGAGTTTTAGAGAGAGTGAGGGAGGGATATACACATGCAGGCAGACACACACACACACACACACACATGTGCACACGCACACTCGCGCATGCACACAAACAAAAATGCAACCACACATGTACACACACACACACACAAATGCACAGGTGTGCACGGGCACACACACCAACGCATGCACACAAACACACTCACATGCGCACACACACAAGCGTGCATACACAGTGATACTCAGGCTTTCTGATACAAAGCATCGCTTTTAGGAGAGCTAACAGACCTGGAGATGAAAACAACAGTCTTAATTAATCTGATGAAGCACAAACTTTGTGTGAATTAAACCATTACCCTGTCTCAAGTCGCCAGGTCTTTAGAACTCCCTGTCCTCTGACGATCAGGTCAATATTTGCCCAGTTGTCGTCAAAGAGACCACTTATCCCCTCCATAGTTGGCAGGCCTTTGGGGGATTTAATATCTAAAGCATCAATTCATTCCCGTCTGGTGACATGTTGAACAGAGCTAAAGGCTTCTCGAAGCTGGATTCCTCTGACAGCCTAGGAAAATATCACTCAGTGAGCTACTGCCCAGTCAGCTGTGCTATTTGCTTTTCAATTAGGCCTCATTCAGGTGGAGATAGTGCTTTTTTTAAAGCATTCAGCTGCTACTCTAAATGAGCTCACCATTTTCTGCTCGAATCTCCAATTCACTCTGCGCCATAAAATGATTACTTGTCCAAACAGAGGCTCAGGGGGCACATGGAGCACCACAGCCTGGCTTCATAAATAGCTTTCACCTAAATGGCCTGGTAAACGACACACAGAAAGAAAGCACTTTGGACAACGGTCTGGAAATTTGTGGTATCAATAACTATAGGCTGCACGTTAAACCTTGTGGTGGTGAGGGTTTTTTTTAACTCCTGAAAGATCTGAGTGCTTACATGCATATGTGTACATGTTCACAGTCTTCCTAAGTTCTCAGCACTTTGGAACCCAGATCTCGTCAAAGAATGTTTTCCCATTGACCACTTTCACTGTCCTGTTTCTAGTGTTAGCTTTTCAGTTACAAGATTTGTGAAGCATTACTCAATTCGGGGTCGAATCGATGTGTTGTCTGTTGGTTTTGGCCTGCTTTGACAGCGTTCTGAGGCTGTTGAACTGAGCGAGTGCGCGTCAGGGGGGCATGAAGCTCAACCGTTTATCACATAGTATCCTCTCCGTTCCTCCAATCATTAACGCTCAACTCGAAAAAAAAAATCTGCTGTTTGCTTTCGTCTAAATGATAACCCATTTGAAGTTGAATCTGCCGATATAGCAGTCAAAAGCAAGAGCAGACTTGTGTGGGACAGTCTGTATATGTGCTGATTCAACAGTAGATAACCTCCCTGCTAACTAGCCAGTCTGAGGTTCTTCCCTGTGAGACAGTGCTGAATGTGGATCGATCCAGTGGTGAACCTCAACCCCTAAAACAGTGTTGAAGGGAAATTCTTTCACTGATGAATCATACTGTGTAATTTTTTTAATGGTTAACAGGTAATCCGTGCATAATGACAGTATCAGATGGATTGTTTCATTTACTTGAACTAATAATGGGTGTACATTTGTAGTCAGATACTGGTGTAATTGACTTGCTGATACGTCATTATCACTAACGGAAGGAACAACGTGATTTACTGGAACACTGATCATGGCCTTCATCACAGTGAGCTTATATGATGAAAGAAACTTCATTATGTGTGACTGTTTCTCCATCAGCTGTTCAGCAAAAGTTCCCCACAATACTATCAAACCTGATGATGATTAATGGCACTGAAATACACTGACAGGAAAGATCCTCAGATATGTAGTGCCAGTCTTCATTTCACCTTCATTTGTGTTGAACCGACTACCAAAAACGCAGCATGAATTAACATTTATGTACAACTTCAGTTTTGTATATATTGTACGTGTCAATTCAACACTGTTTTTTTTTTTTCTTCTGTGAAAAAATCAACCAAACGAATACATAAATACACAATTAATTCATTAATTAATGAAAATTGTACTTTTCATTAAAAAAATTGTATAAATTATAAACAGTAGACGAGATTCAAGATATACCTTAAGGTAGGTTTATTGACCCACACAAAATATGTACATTCTGTCAATCAAGACATAAACATGATCTCGACCAGAAAGTCACACAAACATACACGTTGATCATCAAAATTAAACGTCAATTGACACACTGACACACACATTTAGAATAGGCTACGTTCTCTGCAGCTTCTACCAACATATTAAGTGGGCTTTACAATTTTTTTTAAGAAAAGCGACTACATATGTAGATAAATGTACAATTACTATACAGTATTTACAATGCTACAATAAATTTCATATTTGGGGATTTATTGAATACTCAATGTCCTCTTCAATATCTAGCTCTTGATCCGAATCGTCGGAAACGTCTGACTCGATTTCCCCGTGTGAATGCGGAGAGGACAGGGCGCGCTTGTGAAACAGATCCACCCCTGCGTGTTCAGGACTTGAGCTTAAATCTTGCCGCTGCTCGCAACTTCTCTCAACGTTCTCATTTTCCATCTCCCGTTTATTGCCCTGTGGATTTTCCTGTACAAAAGAATAAATTGTTAAAAAAAAAAAAATCTATAAGCATATATCAGCGACACTACGTGCGAGAATTTTCAATCGTCGATGTTATATTGTCAGACTTATTAACTGTTGGGGTAATCATCAGCAACATCATCATGACTATCATAATTATCAACAACAATAATAAAATAATAGTAACAATATTAGTAGTTTTATTGTTGTTTTAGTGGTTCCTAAGTCTAAAACATGAACAAACAAATAAATTTTGCGTGACAAAATTTCCCTCAAAGTCCGAGTATTTATATATAATTATTAGATTTAGTTTAGTTTATTTTATATATTCCGATGCTGTTAGGCTAAATATATATCCATGCGTGACGTACAAATAATCTTAAATAATAATAATAATAATAATAATAATAATAATAATAATAATGTATGTGTCGTTCCATCAGGACTTCCATGTAATGCTGTATTTGTAAAATATAGGCATCAATATTGAAGCTCCCACCTGTTTCAGCCGCCTCCATTTGGCTCTGCGGTTCTGGAACCACGTCTTTACCTGTCGGATGCCAGAAATAAATATGATGCAACCAGCACCAGCAAAACTATGGCAGCCTAAAAGCGACTGACACTTTTTATAGATTCATCCCAGCATCAGTAATTATTTTCTGCGAGGACAGTGGTTAGAAATGAAAGCCTACCTGTCTCTCGCTTAGCTGAAGCATCTTCGCCAAGCGCTTTCTTTCCGGCGGCGAGAGATACTTCTGAGTCTCAAACTTCTTCTCCAACTCAATGGTTTGGTCATTGGAGAATCGCACTTGCCCTCCTTTTCTTTTGTGTAGAGGACGCTGTATAAATGGAGTCCACAGAAGTGGTTTGCCTAAAAACAGATAACAAATGTGCTTTAATATATATATATATATATAATTAGTCTGTGTGTGTGTGTTTTACACTTATTAAAATAGTTTCACATACTACAGTTTTTAAGAAAGGCTTTGCTTGCGCGCCTAATAACGGACTTTAATCGTCCTCTCACATCATGGTGACGAAGTATATTTCACTGTTCACCAAATGTTTTGTTAAAACAACACAATAATAAATCTGTTAGAAACTCGGTGTTAGTGTTGACATCAGTTGAAACTTTAGTTATGAGAAGCGCAAGGCAGGCCAGAAAGACTATGGCAAAATTTCCGCCAATGTGTTTCCTGTTGGTTTATCGGGTGAATGGCTTTAACATCCGCTCTATCCATACAAAATGCATAGGAAGCAGCGATTTATCCTCATCTCAGTTAAAACAGTTTACTAGGATGTGTGGCAAATCTTGCCATTTCATAAATAAATTCATGTCTAACGTGTTTTGTTAACGGTAATAAAAAAAACTAAAGAAATTAAAACACCTGCCTGTAACAAAAAGAAACAAACAAAAAACAACAGAACATGTTTTATTCAATAAAAATAATACTTATTAACGAAACAAATCAATGTTAAAATCGCCTAACATCTATCAGCCACCTGATGGAATTATATGTGTTATGTGCATTTTATTAAAGAAATGTTAACTTTTTTAACGAAAAACGAATATTTTAACGCGCACTTTGTAAGGTATTTTTAAACATAATTTGTTATCGAAGGTAATCGAATTCGTTCATAACTACCAGCCAACATTAGTTAAGATGTTTGGTTATTTTAGTTGCAGTGAAGTCACTGCCTATTCGAAGGAAACGAACAATATCAGAAAAACGGATCCCGGCTATCAGAAGCCGAGTGTTTCCTGAATGTGTCTGTATTGAGGATGTCGATAAAATAATCTGCAGCGTGCACGACTCCCGGGGAAGTGCCTGTTCGGGGCTGCCAGGAAAACATTTAACAGCTTCTGAAACCAGATTTACTCCTATCGAGAGCTCAAGGTTTCCGGTATGAACGGAAAGGGTCAGGCTTGCTGAGCGCACGCAGTTAACCTCAGACCATCACGATGTTGTTAACACAATATGTAAAGTGTAGCGCTGTGACCTCGCCGAGCCGTTGCGTACCAAGAATATTTTCAACACATTTCCTTCCCTAAAGTGACAAGCATGTATGTCTAATGTTATATTTTAAAATGCCTTTAATTATTCGAGGAGTTGTCAATAAGATAACGCAATGCGCTTTTGAAGAGAAGTTTCGAAATATAGAATAACTTCCTCTTTGGTCAGTTTGGTCGACGTTTATTAACCACATGAGCTATTGGTAAACATAATTACAAATAATGACAAATAGCCTCTTTCCCTTCTATTTTGATTTTTTTTAATGGAAAAGTTGAAAATTAAAACTTTTCAAGACTGAATAATTTTACATTTAGAGATAATAATTATAATGTTAGTACGAATTCACCGGAGTTACTAACAGAGTGTTAAATGTTTAAGCAGCGTTTTGACTTATGAGGAAATGTTAAAAAACATTTTAAATAACGTTCCACTTACCCAGGGGGTCATGTCTCATCAGCGCATGGGAATACTCTCCAACCGCGCGGTGGAACGGATAGAGTGAAGTGCCAAACGCGGTGGAAGCGTACGTGGCCGTGAGCGCAGCATGGTGCGACAAAGTCGGGTGAATCGGTGTTGGCTCGTAGATGGGGGTCCGGTAAGGTGGCACCAGACTTGTGAATGATGAGTTTGGAGATGGCAAAGTCGGTGTCGGTACAACCGGAGAGGACGCTGAGGTGCCATTTCTGCCCAGAATGTCGTCAATGTAAAACGGAGTAGGGTGCACGGGCTGAACTGGGGTCGGTGCGTAAAGAGGAACAGCCCTTGCAACGGGCGCTGCGTGCTGGTATTGCATGACTGTATATCCGGTGAGGAATCTGAGGTTTGTTTTTGAATAAAGCCAAAAGAGCTGCGATGCCGCTGTTTATGAAGCGTTATGTTGTTCGCAACCCAGCGGTTCTTGTTCCATTGAATCGCACAGATCCGTTGTCAAGTAGGGCAACATTCGCTATCTAAAGCACCGTGAGGGAGGAGATAACGGAGTAGGTCAACTTCCTGCAGGTACATTCGGACTCTGATTGGCTGTGCGTGAATGGTGACCAAGCAGCGAAGTCAGCTGGTGTTACCTTGAAGTTAACACTCAGGACCTTGAAGTTAAGTCAGGATGCACCTGCATCTATAATCTTTACGCAGCTTTCATCGATAGGATACTTTATGATGCCCGATGACACAGAAATAATTTCTACTAAACCTTTTGACGTGTTTGTAAAAAAAGAAAGTCCTCTTGATGTACCAAAGAGAGATCGATAGTATATGTGCGGATAGTTTAGACACTATCTGAACACTGCAAACCTATGTTAACAAGTTTCTGTAAATGACTTTTTGATAAGGCTGATAATAAATGACCTATAATTTACGTTAGCTGCTACGTTTAAGTACAAACAAAAGCTGCAAGATGACCTAAATCGACCCTGACTAGATCAAGCCACTATTAATGAACGCAATGTAACGTCAGCAATCAGAGGCAGCGCGCCTGCGTCTGTTTGGAACATTCTACTCTGCGTTCTGATTCAGAGACTGATGGAAATGCTTCCGTCTTCTAAGAAATTATTATCCATGCTTTTATTTTAACTCTCCATGCCTCTGTTTTAAGAAATTATTACCCATGACCTTCAGTAAACGCAACATTTTCAATGCATTATTACTTTGTCAAACCTATCTCCGGAGAGAATACATTCATATGGTTATAAAATAACTGACTTTTTGTGAAATGGTTTGCGATTTGAGATTTAACCTATGTGAACTCGGGCCGTGTTCAAGGAAATGAAAAACATCCACAAACACTACTACTACTACATCTACTAACAATAATAACATGCACAACAACAACAACAACAACAATAATAATAATAATAATAATACGCATAATAAGCATAAATAATTCAAAATGTTTATTCATTAAATAATAAATGGACCAGCTGAATTTGATTTAAGAATTCCATTTATCTAATCAGGGCTGGGTTTCCAAGAATATCGTAAAACATCGCAAAACTCTAGTTTAAGATGTTAACATTGCGGTGATATTAGGAAACCCGTGCATTATTAGACTGATTCAGTACCATTTGATGACTATAACACGGCACGTACATAACTATTAAAACCGTTCTTATTACATATTAATGCAACGCATTATGTCAATTAGTGGTAACGATTTAATGAACACATGATTAATTACCGCACCAAAATCAAAGTGCCGAAAGTTACCAGACCTGATGTTTAATCTTGAGTGCATTAAGATTAAAATATAGTAACTGTAGTAAATTTTGTCACATAGCCGTGTGCTGACAAAATGGCTAGTAAATACAGCACAGGTTGATGTACTCAGGTAGGCCTGCTCAAAACACGATTATTTGAGTGTTGATTGTCATTGACAGCCACGCTTGTTAATAACACATAGCATTTATCAAAGAGAAAAATGCCACAGTTTGTGACATGAAAGGCAATGTGTGAATGGCCAATATTTGAGGTTTGACAATCATTGTAGCTCATTGATCTGCTTCTACGCCCAGTTGGCGTCGAGAGAGAGAGAGACAGAGAGAGAGAGACAGAGACAGAGAGAGAGAGTGTTATCTTCTGTCGAGTCCTCACGTGTCACTTTTGGCGCCGCAGGTTCGATGTTGCATTTTGAAGCGCAGAACAGGTATACGCACACCCTCTACGGGTAGCCATTTGAGTTTATTAAGTCTAAACAAAACTGGAGTATTTCTCTTTCAACACCGCTCGCTTCCGAACACTTATTAAAACGCTGTCACTACTATGCTTAATTAGTTTTTCCTAACTTCTGTCTTTATTTAACAGCACGTCTTTTTTGCGACATTTTTATTGTATTAAATTATATA
>JAOXYF010000012.1:17904165-17918107 GCA_028565775.1 Sternarchorhynchus goeldii | reverse complement strand
TAAATCTATGGTCTAGGTGAATAAACTAAATCTATGGTCTAGGTGAATAAGCTAAATCTATGGTCTAGGTGAATAAGCTAAATCTATGGTCTAGGTGAATAAACTAAATCTATGGTCTAGGTGAATAAGCTAAATCTATGGTCTAGGTGAATAAGCTAAATCTATGGTCTAGGTGAATTCATTTAAATATTAAGGATACAGCACAGTTTTTTTTTTGTTTGTTTTTTTTGTCTAAGAATTCCTATAACATTCATGTATAATATAACTTCTCTTTCCTAAAGCTAAATTACAATGCAGCTTTCTTCTTGAAGATCAGCAGTACTATTCCCAGGAAGGTACAAATACTCTGTCCTTATCTACTAAGGCTTTGGCATTTCAGATTCTCTTCCCCTGCCTCCATTGCTCTGTGAGTTGTTATCCAGGTCTGTATGAGTCCTGACCTGGTGTGTTGTGTACCCCAGGGTTCAGCCTTAGGCCCTCTTATATTGATTTACATTGAAGCAAAGGGGCTGTGCGGCACACCAGGGAACCAGAGTGCCATATGGTCCTGCCAGGAGAACCGCTCTTTTCCAAAATGGTGCTGGTGAAGCCTGACAGCAAGGGACTCTGCAGTTACCTGGGGACACAGGTGGCTACGTGGGAGGGTAGGGGAAAGTGCGACAGGTGGGAGCTCAGTGGGCGTCGAGTCTTCTGCAGTGCTGGCTGAGTTTCAGCTCCTGGTATTCCAGCACTGACGCAAGTTTTCAGAACACCCCGTAAAAATCTCCTGTTGAATATTACTGTTGTCTTAAACCCAACTGAGGTACATATGGTGCAGAATTTAGCATTACAACTTGACGAAACGTAAGTTTGAAATGATGTGACAAACCAAAAGCAATTTCTTGCTTTTTGTCATGTGGGCAACTTCATCTGAGCATCTGCAAACAATATATATATAATATATATATATGGTTAACCATGAGAACAACAACAAAACAAAAACTGTCCACTTTGTATTTGAAATGTGAAAATCTTGCATGTCATTCCTCTAATAGAAAATATCAACATAAAATACTGATATTCATCTACTTTGTCTACTTTTCAGCTCTGCTGTATGAAATTTAAAAAGCCAGCTTGACAATATCATTAAAGTAAGAATTAACTCCAGATCACTGTGCTCAAAGCTCTGTAAGTCACTTTGCCAGATCTATAAAGAGAATGATCATCATTAACGGTTACGTCCATTAAGACAAATATGCATCATTTTTTACAATCATTGCATCTGTCTTTTTCAAGCAGGACTGGTCTTGATAGAAAATGTGACTTGCGCATTTGTGAGATATCTACTGTGATATTTCCAAAGACTTTCTGTAAGCCACCGGCTGTGTATTCTCCATGGAGGCTTGTCTGTTTGGTGGCTGCAGGCCCAGACCAGAGTAGCACTCTGACTGAATCAGCAAGATGAGTATTCTAATGATGAAATGCCATAGGCAGGTCCCTGTGTCAGCAAGGGACTGGATAATGATGCCCTTATTGGAATCAGAAACACGTGTAACGTTGTTTCTCTGAAAGCATTGCTTCAACCAACTCAAGCTGCCCTTTCTCAGCTGAGTGAAGGCTGATTACACTAATGGGCACCACAGTACATATAACTAAAACGAAAACTAAAGTCTAAATGGTACATTCTGCAGGGTTGTACTGTTAATTAGGTCAACAGAATCTGCAAAAACATGTCCTTCTTGCCTCTTAAAACCACAAACGAGACTTGAATCAGTAATAGTCAGTCTGTTTAATATTTCTGCTAATAACCAGGGAGCTCCTGTGTACCTGTTTGTGTTTCTGGTACTGCTAACGGCTTCATAGTACTTGAGATGACGAGCTGTTGTTGGCATCTCTCACAAGTCTTCCGTTTCAACATTATCGTCCAGATTACATTCATCATGTTCTGCCTCTCTGTTTGAATCTGCTCCCTGTTCACAGATTCAGGCACTTGAATTTTAATACTCTACAAAATCTGTTTGATGTGAAAAGGACAAAGCTGCTGTAGTACAATTTTATTGTTTTTTTCTGTATTTATAATTGATCATAATCTGAAAGCAAATATGCGTAGTTTCACATGTATTGTGTACAGCACCATTTCTCTGTGCTTGTCTGCTCTCAACTTATTATTAAAAACTTGATCCAGAAGCCCTCTGGAGGTCCTTTGTACAGACATGAACAGAATGGACAAGAGTCCTGTCTTCTCATCAGGATTAAAAATTGGAAATATATTTTGTAAGACTTTTTTTTTTAATGTCAGCTTCATGTTTAGTCTGAAACATCATACATAACTTCAAAGGCCAGCCCTCTGAGAAAACTTCAGGTATGTTTTTTTTTCTTAAACAGATGTGCAATTTTCTGAATTTAAAACTTTTCAGCTCACATACAACCCTTTATGACTGAAATAGCTCATCCTTGGAGACCTCTTTCTTTTGCGCAAATACTTCTACAAAGTCCTTTTTAAGGGAGTCTGAGAGTGACAGACCATGAATGTACTATTTCCAGTATTCAGAATAGCAAAGGACCCACTCTTTGTTCAGCGTCATTTTTCAGTATTTAGCTGCAACCTCGAGAGTGTTAAGCTGATGTTTGTTTAGAGAGCCGCCTGGGCCTGGATTAAGCCCTTCCTCCCGATGCGTCTTGCACAGGGGCAGAGCGAGACATCTGCTCGGGACCATGTGCTGCTGGTTCAGCTCCATGTGGTCCTTGAGAAGAGAGATGCCTTGCGAAATGCATAAATCTCAGGGCCAGCTGGGTTGGCCCAATTACACCATAGTGGACAAGTCAATCTGTACAAAAATGCATCTGAATCAAGGGGACAGGGGGCATTTACACTGAAGGGAAATGCAATTCATTTGCAAATGAAGGGAAAATCCATTGTATTTAATATTTGAATATGAGGTGCTCTGTATATATGTGTTGTTTCAACAAAAACAGCTGAAACATTCATTAAACTGAACATGATATCTGGTGTAACAGGTTAAATGATGTTTCCTTCCCTTTGACAATTCAGTCGATATATTTCATGGTATTGGGAAATAAACTGATAAACTAGACTAAATGTCTACCTTTTTAACATTTGCCAGCCACAGACAGCATTTTTTTACCATGATAAAAAAGCAGTAAATGAAGAAAGGGCCTTCATAATTAATAACATTTAATAAAACAAGATTATGTTAATTGCTAGTTTTGCATACATGGATTATACCCAGATTTGGATTAAATTGTGTTGTGCCACTGAGTGGGTCCAGCTCACGGGTTACACTGGACTGGTAGCATTACACAAAACCACAGACACTAAGAGCTCTATACTGAACAACACTAGTGACCAGTGTATCGCTGTGCTTATCTACAGAAAACAGTTGTCCTATATGATTTCAAGAGCTGCAGACACTGAGCTCTCTAGGTAAAGCAGCAGGCCACCTTATAACAGGTATTAACAGGACACTGGGATGGGTAAGTAGGCTTATGTTCCTCTTTCTCATTTCTACATGAATCACCCTACAAGTGTATGTAAACAGGGATATGAGCAGGAACTGTTCTGAGTATGATTTTGTAAAAGGAAAACACTGCTGTATTGGACTGAATGGGAATGATCCAACCACATATTTCAAGACAAAGCACAATGCAAATATTCCCTTCATCTTCAGGTTTCCGCAAGTTTATTCTAGTATTATCTTTTGTTTGCATCTTTCTGTAATGTAGCTTGTTAAAATACTGAAATACTTGTTGAAATTAATACCTTTGTTTCCTCTAAAATGCTAGTTTTTAAAAATCCTTGTCATGATATGAGTCACTGTTAGTGTATAGACTAACACACCCGATTCAACTTGTGAGCTAATTTAAAGCCCTTCACAAGTGAAAACACATGAATAAGAGCAAAGCAAAATCAGCCAATTTGCTCTGGAAACAAGCAAAACAAGGTCCACTTAGTTCGACATCCCGTCGACACCCACATTCCCAGGAAAGTAGCCCAACTTTTAAAGCTTTATCTGAGACGACACACTGAAACGAATCAGTCTGCACTTAAAGTTTTAATTTTATCTCAGAACAGGAAGAAGCTATATATTAGAATGCCTAGCTCCACATTTTCGCCTACGGCTCGCGGCTTCCTGCGAGACATGTGACATGCAATTAGTTCGTCTCCGAAGACACGGTGGTTCCGGACTTACATCATAGAGCTACAGAGGCCCCACGAGCACAGATTCTGTTCTTGTCGCTTAATTTACAGCCCTTCTGGAAGTACTGTCTGTGATGACACCTTTGATTATGGCTATTATTCATCACAGTACAGCCGTGGCATTTGCAACACGAGTTGACAGCGATGGATATTACTTGTAATGATCTGTTTGAACTCATAATCGTAGGTTCAATAGCGATCCTTGAGGCCCTTTTGGATTGCAACCGCCGCAGGGAAGTGTATGCTGGTTAGCCATGCTCCACTTTGCTCTGTGAGATTATTTTCCTTGGGCACGTAGATGCTTGAACAGTGATACCAAGCGTGTGATTGGCCGCAGGTTGAAGCGCGTTCACATTCTAGTTGTGAGATTCGCGCGCCGCTGCATAGGCTTCGTGGAGCACAGGGAAGCAATAGTTGGTTCGTTTAGAGTGCCAAACATTTATTCTTTCCAATGAATTATCACTCTACCGCCTCGACTGCCAGCTGACAAACTGCACTGCGCATCTTTTACGAAGGAAGAACTGCACATCCGGCTCGTGTTTCAGGTAATTTCCTCGGTGCCGATATTTATTTGCTCCTCGCGATATGTATGATGTCTTGATGCCGAGTACTCGCTTTATCATTGGTAGCTGTCTCTGGTGCTGAAATTGCTAACGAATTTTAGTGTCCTGCGCGGACAAGCTACATCACCCTCCGACATCAGGGATTTATCTGACAGCGGCAACAGGATTCTCACGTAACTATTTATTTTGAAAGCCTGCTGCTGCATTTAAACGCATCTCGGCCATTGACCATCACACATCAATAGTGCAGGCTACTGCTTATCGCTCTGTGCCTTGGCGCTTGGCTATGTTGGGGCAAAAAGTAATTGCATTTTTCGATGCATTGTCGTTGATTTTATTATAGATACAACGTAATTAGGTTGTGCGCATGTTTAAGTGAATTTACGTAGGATGGAGGCGACTAATGGGGGTGCTTCCACTAGTCACCTATCAAAACACTGCTGTAAAGGTATCACTGTAGACCGTAGCTCTGAAGGATGAAACAGCGGACGGTAATGGATACTATTTTGGGTGACAATACTGTCATCATGACAATATCAATACATTTAATTGTAAAACGTTAGTTACACATTTGCGTACCACACATTCCATTTCAGTAAAGCAAGGCTTTTCCACGCAAAATGTTAAATTCTCTCTCTCTCTCTCTCTCTCTCTCTCTCTCTCTCTCTCTCTCTCTCTCTCTCTCTAGTCCAGTTCTATTCAACGCTGGCTGTTCATCCTCGTGAGACATGGCGCAGACTAACAGCTATGGGCAGAGCAGCAACGGAGTATCGGACGAGTCTCCCAACATGCTCGTGTACAGAAAAGTAAGTCCCAAAAACGCCCACGCGAAGCTTTGCCCTACCTGCCTACACTGGCCGCGAACGCGGATTCTCCTTTTAAAGCAGCCCGCTTGTTCGGAATGAGGTTTAAATAGGCGGTGTAGTTTTACTATAGTAAGCGATTGAATTTGCGCTACAGAATGCACGAAAACCTTTCATGTATGGGAAACATAGGCTAACATAGACAGGGACTGTACAAAAAACAAAAGCATATCTGTACAGCAAGAAGACTGCATGCTGCGCTGGTGTTTCTTGGGGGATTGATTAGTGGTGATGTGCCCAGCATGGTGCCTAAACATGTTCTGCAGTAAAAGCACAGCTGAGAATCTAATGCTGATCCCTTGAAGGTAGTCTGCACCAGTACAGTGCCATAGAGAGGAAGCTAGAGGAAGACTTAGAGGAAGTGCAGAAGGGGTCATATATTGGAATTGGGACAGGGCATGTAATTTGTCAGCGTGAGTCCTCGTTCTTTTGGCAAATCAACCACAAGGATTGTGTCCATCAGATCTGCCTCGTGGACTACTGAGGTTGGCATTCATGTGTGTGTGTGTGTGTGTCAGAGATGATATTTTTCATACACCCACAGAGTACATAATGCAGCACTTCACACACTGCCTAAATCAGGTTAGAGCTGCTTATGACTGTCATAGAAATCTTTTACCAATGTCGTTTATGTATGCCGAGCTCAGATCAGCAATCGGCTCATGTCTATGGATGAGGATGTCAGAAGACTTTGCAATGGGCAAACACAACCAACTCGTTGGATGGGTACGGAGATGGCATGGCCACTTTGTGGTAAAAAGTCTTCTACTGTGTGGAGGGGAGTATCCAAACATGTTGTTGCTTTTTAAACTATGCAAGAATGATTACAAAGCGGTGGTTACATTTAAAATAGTTTCACACGAGTACAGTAGATAACAGTTAAGCTAATAGCTTTGCATGTGGAGCAACTAGGATAACACTCCATGTTTGTCAGAGAGCTGATGTTGTTTTGGGACCCGAGGGAGGGCTGGGTGGAAATGAATGGGCTAATCGTGAGATTAAGGCTTGAGAGATCCCTTTATAGTGCTGAGACTCCAGGCACTTCACTGAGCCTGCTTTTGTGGTCGTAGATGCTCTTGGGGCAGCAGTCGGTGTCCTAGTTTTCACAGTAGGTCAGACTATCAATACAGCTCATATCTTCATATCTGGAACTGATGAATGACCCATTCCATGAATAGAGCATATTGGTTCTCCTGTGTTGGATATCTAATGGTGCTGGATTTAAAGACCACCATTCACTTTCAGGGAATATGGCTGGGTTTTGGTTTATCTTCTCTACCTAACAATTTAACATATCTTGTACTGAATGTTTGAGCATAAATAATGATAGATATGGACCACATTCCCCAAATTAAAGGAACTGCTGAATATTTTAGTACCTGTACAAGATGACCTGCTTCCTCAGTGGAAGGCCACAGCTTTCCTAACTCTGTTTTGCTTTTCACAGCCCTGGAATAGGGATGGAGAGTCTGATGTGGGAGTGTATTCTCACACAGGGTGGAAAGTCTGGTGTGGGAGTGGAGAGTCTGGTGTGGGCACAGGCTTGTCAGTGATGGCAGTGGTTGTGTTCCATTTCATGTCGAGTGGAGACCACCTGTCACATGCTGTATTTATGAATCAAACTCATAATGCCGAAACCGAGTTAGAGTGAGAAGCTTAATTGCATGCAGACATAATTGATTCATCTCGTTGACTAATTTTCTCTCTGAGGATTAAAACGCTGTTAGACATTGAGTGCATGATATGACCTAGATCAGAGTTTCATGGAAAGCATAGCAGATCATGTGACTAGTATTAACTCTAAAATCTCTTTCCAAGATTTGGGATTGATTTACTATAAAAGCAGTAAGCAAATGCTAAATAAATGACTATGAACATGCACATAAGAAAGATGCATCTGCGTAGAATCTCTCAGAAGAGTTTTTGGATCACAAAACAGTCATTTTATCACATCTACTTTAGCAAATGTGGTTCTTTATGCAAAGTCAGCCTTTATGCTAACATCATTGCCTCTGCCTACACTGATGGAGCAGAGTTGTTATGTGGCAATATTTTTGGCTAAAAGACCGGGATGCCATCAACGTGATGCATTAGGAGCTGATTCAAAAAATGTTTCATTCAAATTATCATTGACTGGCTTTAAAGTAATTCTGTCAAAACACCTAACAAAAATTACTGTAGCATGTGCCAAATTTGTGTATCAATGTTAGAGACCATTTTATCTTTTTTTCACTGGACAGATGATGACTGCGATGCCTTTAGCTGTTCTAAACGTGTTGGAAGCTGATGTTGGGTCATCAGCAGGGTCAAGGAACCTGGACATGGAAATTCTGGTGTGTTAGGAATTCTCCCATGTACCTGGAGATGGATGGGCAGGTGTGTGTGTGTGTGTATGTTAGGAATTCACCCATGCACCTGGAGATGGATGGGCAGGTGTGTGTGTGTGTGTGTGTGTGTGTATGTTAGGAATTCACCCATGCACCTGGACACGGAGAGGCTGGTGTGTGTGTTGGTGATGCAGCACTGTGTAGGTCTATAAAGGGCTTCTCTAGAGTTCAATTCAGTGCAATTGTGAGAACAAAAGCTGAAGTCTCTTATTTGGATCAAAAGCACCTATTTATCATTCTCCCTTTATTGCCTGTGCTCAGCCTATTGCTCTTTTAAGATCATCGCAGAGAAGAGTTACAGTACTTACAATCCTAGGTCTTTGTTCTTACCCAATCACAGTTTATACTCCCCTTCTGCTTCTTTAATCTGTGCAAAGAGGCACATCCCACTTAGACACCTCATAGATTAGGTGCAATATTCTAATGTCATATAATACAAAAAACTACAAGAAATAAAAGCAGAAAAACAGAAAGATGAAGCTAAAGTAAAAATACACATAAAACACTAATTTTTGAGAATTTTATGTTGATTGTATATAAAATGAGTGTGTAAAAGAATGCTGTTCATGGACTGCAGCTTTAGGCAATCATGCACTCCATCATATGCAAAAGGTTGATTTTCATCAATTTAATGAATTCTTCAGTGTCTAAGGCTGATAACAGGGAGATGCTCGTTTTTGAATGGTACAATTCTTTGAGAGCCTCTTTTATGTGTTTCTTTAAACAGCATGGACACGCATTGAAATAGCCTTTGCTAAATTTATATAATCAGGCTGAACAGAGAACACCAGCTCATGTCATGATGAAGAGCAACTCAAACATCATTTATTTGATTTATTTCTTATGTCTCTGCAACTCAATGATCCCATAAACTGTAAAACAAGTCTGAATATTTCAGCACATCATTTTAGATATTTCAGCTACCTTGTACATAAAAGCATCAAGAAATAGCCAGATTCATGAGACGGGTCTCGTGCAGTATTCCTGAATCATGGTGGCTCAAACCTCTCGGAGCAACTCTGATGGATCGTCATGGAAACATATGAGGTGAGGTGTCCCTACGGGACTTTTCCAGTGCGCAGGAGGTTTGTTGCTGATGCACTTCCTCTAATATATTCATTGCAAACGTATTGTCCTCCGAGGGTGCGGAGCACGCTGTCCTCTGGCTAATGCATAATGTACTGCACGGCTGCTGATACATTTTACATGAGGAGTGAAGGGCAGGCTGGATACACACAGGTAGGAATATGTAGCCCAGGCTTAGCAGTGCCTCTGTATAAGGCAGCAGGACTTTGTGGTAGTGGGCTTGAGGTGTGTGTGTGTGTGTGTGTGTGTGTGTGTGTGTGTGTGTGTGTGTGTGTGTGTGTGTGTGTGTGCACGCGCGCAAAGGCAAGCTTCCCACAAACAGCCATGGTGATGACTTGTGATGACATCATGGGGTTTGGGGGTGATTACTTTTTCAGAGACACGATTAATTAACCATGCCTTATCACCCTCCCACAGTCCCACTCAACCTCTGTGTTTTGTCACATTCAGGCATGCACATTTTTTTCTCGCTTTATATCTCTGTCATTCGCTCACCTCAGTGGAGTTCAGCTGAAGGCCACTGAAATGAAACATGGCACACAGTTCTCATGTCCCAGTAACCTACAGCGCTCAGCCTCTGTCTCTGTGTCCCAGTAACCTACAGCGCTCAGCCTCTGTCTCTGTGTCCCAGTAACCTACAGCGCTCAGCCTCTGTGTTCCAGTAACCTACAGTGCACAGCCTCTGTCTCTGTGTCCCAGTAACCTACAGCGCTCAGCCTTTGTCTCTGTGTCCCACTAACATCCAGCGCTCAGCCTTTGTCTTTGTGTCCCACTAGTGTACACTGTACAGCCTCTATCTGTGTCCCACTAGCGTACACTGTACAGCCTCTGTCTGTGTTCCAGTAACCTACAGCACACAGCCTGTCTCCTGTCTACAGCACCCGGCCCAGTTCCACTTCACTATATCACTAAAATTGTAAAATGAGTCAAAAATAATGCAGACAACAATGCAGCCTAAAGGAGGTTCTCAGATGATGTTATTGAGGTATAACTGAAGCAGCCGAATGGTTAACCTGTTATGTAGGACTACAGTAGTGAGTGTGTAATGGCAGAGTTAAATGATTATTGAATTGTTATAAATGCTTTGCTTTGCCTGCAGCTCAAATCACATTTTGCCCTGTTTGATTCTTTTTGATTTGATCCTGGATTACACATGGGGTAGTTTGCTAGAATGACTGCTTAAGAATGCATATCAAAATGTTAAAGATCTGACTGTATGTTAGCGTCTAGCCTTCAAAAGAAAAACAGGTATGCACTGGAAATGTACAATTAACCAGACTTGAACCCATGTATGTGATCAGTCCTGTAAAAGATTCAGTTGGACATGATTTGTGCTCAGATACGAATCAGAAATGTGGAATAGTTTACTGCCCCTCTGATATGTTTCAGTACCTACACCCACCCCCACAGCCCCCACCCACGGAGCTGGCAGTAAGGAGGCTGCCGTGGTCATTCACATAACTATTAGCTGATAAGACACAGATGATCCAGTTTGTTGCTGCTCTCTCTAGGTTACGGTGTGAACGCGTATTGTTAAGTCTCTGAATTGCATACCTCTTCAACAGGCGTGTGCACACTGTTACTGTACTGTTTTATATTGGGTTAGTAAGTGGTTAAATTGCGGGGATTTACGTCACTGAAAAATCAAAACATAATTTGGCTCGAACATTTTTTGATAGAAATGTCTTCTGTAATATAGTATTCGTATCTGCGGGCCATCATGACTGCAAAGGAGTGAGTTTCTCAACAAACCATGGTACAAAGATTTCATCATTTAGTCCGAAGAAAAAGTAGTTGTGACTATTGAGATCATTTTAAACATTACATCGCTTTAAAGATTTTTTTGCTTTTGAGATAATTGTAACCCTTTTGTTATCGTCAGGGTCCAAAATGACCCGTTGCTATGATGAACAGTAAAACGGCACATTTCTACTTGAAAGTTTTTTATTAAAGTAAACAGTTATGACAGGTGTGTTGAAATACACCTTCTAACAGCCTTTTTGCATGTCCTTGCTTTTGAGATTCATTTAAACGTTACCTTGCTAACCCTCTGTGGCTGTCTGTGGTTCCCATGTGGCTACACCTTTAGTCACCTTTGGTCTTTTGGTCGTGGATGTAAATATTGGAAATTCAATGTTTGAGTAACACGGTATATTACTGTATGAGGAACAAGGACTCTTTGAGGAACAAGTATTTTTTTTCAAATCAGTCTCAGTCCTTGGAATGGTTTTAATGAGAGGGGTCGGCCTTCACTAACTTCCTGAGAAGAAAACACTGTTCAGATACAAAACTAAGTAAAAAAGTCTTTGTTCCCAAGAGCTCTAAGGTCAGTCTGTTCAAAATGTGTGAAACAAAATCCTTTTAAATGGATAAGAGTATAAATTAAATGAGCTACAATCTAGGATAGCATAACTGCCCTACAGATACAAATGTTATTTAACAACACTTTGCTTAGAAGGCTACACAATGCCTACATAAGCCATTCATGACATTCGACAAACATCCATAAACGTTTATAAATGTTGATTCCACTAAGCGTCATTTGCCTTAAACTTCTTTTTGTTAAATTTGTCAAGACTTGACGGCTTCGGAAAGATGCAGTGCAGTGTCTCCTGTACTGTGTGATAGATGTTGGTGCAGTGTTTTTGGCACTGAACGTTTTTAACCTCACTGTTAAGTTCAGAAATACTCTAAAAATGAAGATATGCTGAGACAACATAATATACGGGAAGAAGTGTCTCCTAACAGAAAAATATGTCAATCACTGTGTAATTTTCCCCATTCAACTGAAATTGCTGTATTCTGTGAACAAGGATAACTGTCAAAAAAAATATTTTAATAAATAAAAAAAATAATTTAATAAATAAAAAATCAGTGCATGCTGAACAAATCTGCTGTTGAACCTTCTGGGCACGAACACACCAAGCAACAATGTTCTGGGTTTTACAAAGCCATTGACAATATTTTGTTAATTTTTTGTTGATTTTTTGTTTTCCATTGTCACAGTTTAAAACAGCTCAGTTAACACACTTAAGTGTAGTACTCATAAATGTCATTACAGTGTCATAGCATTAAATAAATATTCTTTTCCGTTTTATAAACGGCTTACAAACAGCTTACGTTTTACAAAGGCATTTTAAAATTTTTTATTTACAAATAATAAGTGATTTTTGTTTACAATTTACAGTTAGATGTTAGGTCATCTGTTACAGATTGTATGCATAACCAAATACAACACATTACAGTGCAGGGTAAAATATACTCATTACAGGGTAAATACCGTCAGTGGCAAAAACAATAAAATCTCCATTACATAAGAGTTGTTCATGTTGTTGTTATGACAGTACCTGAGACTACAGTGCATTTTACAGTCAAGCTGTGTTGTATCATCAGCACTGTGTCACCCCGACATACCAAAAAACACTGAGCTGCAAAGTCAGTTGTCATAATGTACAATGTCATATCTCTTCACCCAGCGTTATGACAGCATAAGCATAAAGATCTCTGTAATTTGACATAGCTGTTATGTCAATTTTCCACCAAAGTTGACAAAAGCGGTTTTATGGCGGCTGATGTTTGCTGGCATAAGCATTTATAAATGTCTGTGTATGTTTGTCATTTGTCACGAAGGGCTTGGGTAGATGTCATGCACCCTCCTAAACAGTGGCCTTCAGTAAAGTGCTAGACATCTTGAGTACAGCATGAATATGAGCAGAAAGACAGAATGTTCTAGATCTAGATGCGACTATATATTTGCCTATAACCGTTGTTCTCATGTAGACTTGTATATAATCACAAACAACGTTTTCCTATGGACTGTGATGCATTTCGCTATTGTCTGCATGTTCCATGTGCCTCCACAGAGTGTGTTATGTTTAACTATAGCCTAGGTGCTTTCTAGAGTGTGTGCAGGTTAATGGCTCTGTGGGGAGTCACTACCCAGTAGGGTAGATAGAGGACCTCTTTGTACACTCCATGTCAGACTAATTAAGGATTGTGTGTGTGTGTGTTTGCGCGTGTGTGTGTTTCTACATCTATTTTTCAACCCAGCACTGCTCACATCGTGTTTGTATATGTGTATATATATATATATTATACTGTAGATGTGGTTCATCCTCTAGACAATGTAAATATACTCTGAGCCACCATGATTTTTACTCATGCTTGTCTAAGTCATTAGCTATAGCATAGCTATTATTGCATTCTTGCTCCTGATGGTTGGGTTTGCTATATCAGGGTTATCCTGTTTGTAAACTGGGGTGGGCAGTAAACTCTAAGGTAGTAGATCTCCAGGGGCAGGAACTGGCAACCCTGCTGTACATCATGCTAACTCAGTTAAGCTACACATCTGAATCACATACTTTGTGAAGGTGAACATAGGGCTAATTAGGGCATAGGTACAGTGTCATTACACTGGGTCCATAGTTAAATGCAAATTCCTAACAATTTGCATGACTGAATTCATACTAAAGATAAAATGGTGAGGGTTTCTTTTTCTCACACTGTGCTTCTTGCGTGGCCTGGTCACCGTGTGGAGAGATGGCTGCCGTTGGGTTGTAGGTTGCCAGATCTGAAGGGTAATGGTGGATGACGGTTAGTGTTAATACCATATTCAGCAGCTTGAGTTGTGATATTTGTGCTGGAGGCAGAATCTGGCGAATGAGCAGTGTTTCTACAAGGTTACGCGCTGAAAGGTGTGTGTGTGTGTGTGTGTGTGTGTGTGTTTCTGTTTGAATGCACTTGCCATGTCCAGGATGTTCTAAAAGTGTGAGCATAATCCTCAGAGGCTGTGCAGTTTGTTGGTGGTTCCTGCCAGGTTCTTGAGGCCCTCAGTGGGGTGGGGGT
>JAOXYF010000012.1:17881625-17904065 GCA_028565775.1 Sternarchorhynchus goeldii | reverse complement strand
ATATATAAGCCATTTGCCCAGTTACATCCTTAGTTTCACATATCAGCTCTGGATATCTTTTGTGAAATGAGAATAGTAATAAAATCCAGCATAGCCTATAAGCACATCCCATAAGCTTAGAAAAACTATATTTGTTGGAGATCTTTTTTCTTAATTTTGCCATTGTGTGGATAAAGTCTATAATGACATGTATTGCTTCTGATTTACCTCAGTGCACTCCTGCATTTAGCACTAATGCCTCTGCAGTTGTAAAAGTCACATTTGAATGAGAAAAGCCGTATCTTTAAGTACTTGAAAAGGCTTTTAATGTCTCTCATTTATTTTTATACTCTATTTAAGAATATTGATTTGTTGATCTGATTTCTTGATTATTATTATTATTATTATTATTATTATTATTATTATCGTTTCATTTTTGTAAAATGCTGTAAAAATCCTTGGAAAGCAGGGAAAGGCAGAGTAGAAATAGAAAATGAATTAAGGGCAAAGTGTACTTTTTTAATGCCACATTCCCCTGCTGTGGTTACTTTATATTAGTGAATCTACTGACCATGCTGTAGGTAGCCAGGGAAGAAGCAGCTCTCACTGCCTGAGCCCTGGGATTCTGGCTCACCTGTGATGTGCTTATGGAAGACGTCTGGTGGAGTGTAGGACCTACCATAGGACCACATGAAGACGTCTGGTGGAGTGTAGGACCTACCATAGGACCACGTGTATTGTAACACATTGTGTATGTACATTATGTGTATACTGGTTAGTGTTTCTGTATGTTTTCTTGATAGTGTGATGAGTGAGTGAGTGAGTGGGGGTTGATTAGGCAGTGTGGATTCAGGTTTGGCTGGGTGTATGCTGACTTGGCTGGAAGGATGTCAGGGTGTGGTTGTGGTTGGGTACATGGGTGTGTGTATGGTAGCAGAGAAATGGTGAGTGCCATGTGCCCCCTGAAGGTGTGGTGGATGGGTGAGTGTGTGTTGGAGCTGCATGGATGTGGCTGTACTGTTTGGTGATGGTCTTAGCCTTTTTTAATATATATATTTTGTTTCATCTGTGAAGTACCTTGTTGGAAAAGTCTCTTCGGTCGTTTAACAAAATATGAAAATGGACATTCGATTTACATTTATGCAGTTGTAGAATAATATGATTTAATAAAGAAACCAGATCTTAAATTAAACAGCTTAAAGCAGATAACAAATTGCTGATGTACTTTTCGAGATCGTCAGACTAGTCCCAGCCATGGCCCACAAGGCCATTTTTAGGAGGCCCACAAGGCCATTTTTAGGAGGCAGCACAGCTAGTGCAGCTGAAGAAGGGCAGCAGATCAGAGTCAGACATGGATCTCACCTGTCACAGGGTGCTGGCTGACTGTAACCTGCCTGGACTGGAACCCTGGGATGTACTGTATGACTGGACTGGGATCAGTGATGTGCACGTACAGAGGGCCATAGCGACGTGCCACCTGGGATGTTGGCGGCGTGATGCGCAAACAGCCAGCGTGGGCTCCAGAGCATCCACCAAACAGTGGGAGGGGGAGGCCTGCCACACTACCACTAGAAAGCCATTAACAGGCTCTTTATGCAAACTGCCAGTTCTGCCATCAGCACAGAGTCAAGGGCCTTGACCTCCTGCCACTTTTCAATATTATGTTATCATACGAGCAGTCAGCCTGGTGAGGTGCGAGCAGGCATTTGGAGCAAGCACTTTTCTGTTTGATTATTTCAGCCACCAAGTATTTGCTTTTATTCAGTGTTAGAACGGGCAAACTGTTTTTGTTTGTTTGTTTGTTTGTTTGTTTTTGTGAGCGCTATTGAGGTCCAAAGAAGGCTGTGTAGGTGACCGGCGAGCCGTGGAAAGCCCGTTCCTCCAGCCTCTGTCGCTTCATTTCCACTAAAGACTCTGTGACTCTGTAAATACATTCCAAAACCCAATAAAGTGATCCGAGGGGAAGAGAAGGAACCATGTTTCTTTGTGGTAATGGGTTGTACCGTTATTTCACGGCCTGCAATTCCTGAAATAACCACTAGAGGGAAAAGAAGTTCTCTTTCTTCGTCAAGTAAGTTTGCGCGCGTGTGCGCGCGCGCGTGCGTCTCCGTATTTGGGGAGTGCCTCATGTCTGATAAGGCAGTACAAATATAAGCTTGGTTTACCTTGTAACCTTTTGTTGACAGAATCTATAAGAGTGTAATGGCTTGTTTGTTCAGCCATAACATTTTGTATTGCCAGTTTGGTACTTGGCTGATGCAGTGACTCATACTGTTCAGTCCTTATCAGCTCATTATATGATAATTATGTGGTATTATATGGTAAACATTATAGAGTATTATATAGTAAACACTTTAGGCATTATATAAATTGGAGTGTAAAATTAAGTATAATAGCGCGGTGATAATGGTAGGGGTTATAGTAGTATGATGTCAGTCCCGCTCGAGTGCTGAAACTTCATGTGGAAGCAAACAGTTCTCATAATAGTCCAGAAGATGGCGCCAAAAGAAGAGGATGAGATTCCTCTCGGACACACAAAACTATCAAACAGGCGAGTTTTATTTTACACGCCACCCAGTAATTGTTAGGTTTGAAACCCCCTTGTTTGAACATCGGGTGTCAGAATCAGGTGTCAGACTTCTGCAGGCAACAAAAATAGTCTACATAACCATGTCTGATGTAAAATTTAAACTGATTTCAATTTTTGATTAAAGAAATCATACAACATTAAACATGACCAACTACTTTAGTCTTTACTGTTGCTTTACTATTATTTTTTTATTGGTTTTATAAATGTTAATTTTTCTGTTCTTAAAAATTCCTGATGGAACTGCTGTGCAGAATAAAACAGTTTTTCAGCTTATAAATCCCCCTACACTTTGTTCTATGCAGCAGATGTTCTTTTCTTTTATATTCAGCCTGTTCTAAATATTACAAATCTATTATTTGCAAAAAGAAGGAATTGTAGCCCATCTAACAATTAAAAACTAACAATTAACAATAAATAGAAGAGCTAGAATCTGGTCCAAATGGAAGCTGACAGTCATCCACTCTCTCATAACACACTATTATTTCTTCTTCAACTCCTTTGCTGACCCTCTGTCTCTGGGAAACCCTGATGAGCAGCCTCCGTGTGTGTGTGTGTGTGTGTGTACATGCTCAGCTGAGTTAAAAAGTAAAAGAAGGCAAGAAGAAAAAAATGCAGTTAGAAGTGGGCGTGTCGGAGAGAGAGAGAGACTTGGCATGATTTGTTTGGTGATCAGAGCCAATAGAAATCCTGCGGTTTGATAAGATCCACATGCAAGTAACAGAGAAGAGCCAGAAACAAGAGTTCAAACACAGCAAGCAGAAAGAGGAGCTCAGAGAGAGGAAGTCAGGGAGAAGCAGATGAGAGGAGAGACACAGGCTGAAGAGGTACCACACCACTGAGCACCATAGAAACCTCCACAACAGGCGCTGTGGAAGTGAAGGGCGTCTGGAGAAAGCGCGCGCGCGCACACAGACACACACAGCAGACTCGGACAAGGAGAAGCAGAGACATCTCTTTGGAGACTCATCCTGACGAACCTCCTTCTATCTATCTTCCATGGGCATCAGCAGAACTTCCTCTCTGAGAGTCACACACACACTGGACTTCTCACCCTAACTGCTGCTGGAATATACACACACACACACACACACCCCCCCCACACAACTGCTGGGCTGGACCACTTCAGAAGAGAGGTGAGTGCTCTTCCTCAACCTAAGTGAGATGGATTTTGTTTTCTTCCTGCTGACCACATTTTGTTGATCTTTAGGTGGTCTCTGGTGGACAATCTCAAATGAATATTTATTTCCCTATTAGGAAAAGAGTTACCCCTCAGAGATAAGGAGTACCACTTCACATGGAAAGTTTTGCAGTACCCATTCTCTGACACGTGTGTGTGTGTGTAAAATGCTCTCTATGTGAGATTTCTCACTTAGCATTTTGGTTTCTTGGTTTCTGCTTGGCATCAGTCACATTCAAGATGCGCTTCATTTGCTTGAAGGTTCTTTGGTAACGTTGCTTGTGATAAAAGTGAAAGAAAAACGCCTCCAACGTGATCGACAGCAGAATCTGGCGGCTGCAACAGTGAACTCTTGCCAAGTTATACCTGTTGAGAGTGTGTGGAAATGTCAGCTTTTTCCCTTCCTATACACAGTTTCCATGTGCGAGGCTGTACGGGTTCTGCTTGGGTCGTATCAAGGGCGCGTAGGGTTAATGATCCGATTAATGGGTTTGGTGGAGGGGCCGGGGACTGCTCCACCTTGCACTGCTAGGCAAAGAGGATTTTGCCTGGGACCAGTAATGCTCTGCTTTTGATTCTGTTTTCATCGAATGCCAGCTGACGCAAACAGAGTAATAATAAAAGTAACAATAATAAATGCAAAAGAAATTTGGAAAAAATCCAAACCAAGATGGGTGGGTTGTTGCGTAGGTGTGGAAGTGGCCAGACTGTCCCATGTCTGAGCCTTTGTGTAGTATGTAGCTGTTATATGCTCCAGCACATGTCTTAATACAATATGCAACTATGACAGGCTGGATACATTCTGCTTCATAAAACTCAGACTCGGTGAAGATCTCAGACCGTCACAGGCAGGTTATTAACCTGTAGACTTCAGGAGGCATTTGACTGGCTGAAGATGGCTGATCCAAACCACAGACTGGGCTTCGCTTTGATCGATTAGACGATGAACACGGGGCGGTGGGGGATATATATGATTAGGCTTGTACATTCATACCATACACTGTATGTAGTAACAGAGTTTGTGCTACTAGTGTTAGAACTAGAGTGACCAGTCAGTCTGGATTTTCAGCTCTCAGTTCTCTGTCCATCTAAATGTCTGGACAGACACCCATTTGTCATCTTTCTAGACTGAAGTGGTAATTGCTTTCCACTGATCAGTAATATTTTAGCATGTCCCTGGGCAACATATACATATTAAAGCAAATACCTTGTATTTGATTGGCTTAACAGATCACCTCAAGCTATATTACAGATTTGTAGATCAAACTGATCAGCTTCATTAGCTGGCATGATAGGTTATGGTTTTGATTTTGTGTTGTACATATCACAACCCCTATGCCTTCTTTTTGAGGGTGTAATGACTTAAGTATCACAAACGTTAGGGAAAGAAGCCAAGCTAGTCTCTACAACTTTGAGTGGTTGTAGAGAGGGTGTTTGATTAATACAGTTCTTGGACTGCTATGATTAAATGTGTATGAAACAGGGAAGCAGGGAGTTGAGTTTTTTTTTTTTATGGTGATGCCTGTAACTGTCTGGAGAGATCACTGCACCCAGGAGATGGCTCACACTTCTCCACCGCAGCACAGAAGGGATTATTCCTGCAGCCAGCCAAAAGTAAACGGCACCAAGAGATTATGCTCACATCACAGAGAAATTATCTCCACAGCCAGCCAAAAGCAAACAACACAGACAGACAGATTATCCCTGCAGCCAGCCACTAGCGGTCAGAAACATTAGCACAGCTGTATTAAAGGTCAGGTCCATTTAGAATATTCTACACATTTCCATCTATTAAAAGTGAACACACTCCACATTTAGTAGAAACGGTAATAATCATAATTTGTTGCAGTAAAACTGCTGAAAAACAAAAGTAATTTTGTTGCAATAAAATTGACACACTTTCAAGTCTGTTTTTACAGGAGCCACACCGTGTTCTGGAGTTTCACTCCTGGGCCAGAAAAATGAGCCAAACCCAAAATTACATGCAACAACAAATCATTGTTCAGAACATTAACGAGAACTAAAAATGCCCTCCTGAGATGTCTGGGTTATTGGCTCATTGCCGCTCGCTGCTGCAGTGATGTGTTAAAGGGGCAAAGCACTTACATAGTCTTCTTGAACACAAAGATAAAATCATGAAAAATGTACGTTTTCTTATATAAAATTCAAACTTGCATGTTATGTTGTGCCAATTATTTCCTGTTGAGTCCATTAAAAAAAGTGTAATTATGAGTTTGGACCCTTTTTTTGCCCAGGACTGAATGTTGCAGCCTGTGTTTTATGTGAGGATGTGTGCAGTATGGGGTTTGATAGTGGAGGTTTGTGTGTAAACTTCTGACAGGACACACACAGAACAGAGACAGACAGTGAGACTGTTAGACCAGGCTAGGCTCACTATTGGAACAAATACAATTGAATCTGAGTTGCTCCCCTTTCAGGGTTGGCAGTCTTTTCTACAACCTCTATGCCTTAATCTTGCTTTAGCTGAAGTAGAGGCCAGTTCAAAGAGTTTTAAAAAGTAAATTTTTGTGGCTAAGTATTTCTTACATTAGGCCACTTTTATTTCTCTGTCCTGGGTTCAGAGAAGCTCATCTGAGCAGTGTCACATTTAAGATGTTAATCCATTATCCCAATAAAATCAAACACAGCGCCCTCTTTGGGCACCAGTGAAGCATCACACCATTTGGCTTCTTGCTGCATCAGGTTGGCTTGACAAAGATTGAAGGCCTTTTCTAGAGCTTAAGTGAGGCCTTGATGGATGAAGGTTGTGAAAGGTAACAAGGATGCATGTTTGTATGAAATACAAATGCGCACACACACCTCTGCAGCTTCACTGGCATGGGTTTGGTGGGAGTCTCACAACTACACCTGCTTCCTTTGTCGTAATCCAGTCATAAGTGTTCCCATTGTCCAGGAGCAGAGCCCATCTCATACACCGCTCCACAGCCATCGCCGTACTACTGCAACCACAGCTCTTACACCGCTCCACAGCAACCACAGCTCTTACACAGCTCCACAGCCATCACCGCACTACTGCAACCACAGCTCTTACACAGCTCCACAGTTCACTGACCAGCATTTTAACAATTCTAACTTTCGCCTTCCTATAGCTCCCACTTCACCAAGGCATTTGAGAACGGAAAAAGTGTTCTGTTGCCTCTAAAAAACAGGGGGTGCCAACTCCTCGCGAGAGTGAATTGATCTTCCAAGTGGTTTGCTCTAGCTTTCACTTTCACAGCCAGTTAAAGTGTGTTAGCTCTAATGACAAATGCAGGCGAGTCCGTCATTGAGTGCTGTCAGCTAATTCAACTTGTTCACTTTAACAGTGATCACATCACATCGAAAATATGTGATATTTCAGCAGTACAGTAGCTTGGAGATCAGCGCTTATGATCGTGGCTTCGGGTGTGACTGTTTATTTTTCGGTGGTTTGGGGATTACTGATCTCTGCTGCATCCTCCCTGATATCCACGCGCAGATACTGCGTCCACGCTCTTGGCGTAGACTTGGTCTTTAGAGGTCCCTGGAACAGTATTAACAGTTAAATGCAATGAAACGCACTACCAAATGCATATTTTTGTAGAACCATAAATGTTTTTGTACTTCTGTAATGTGTGTAGAAGATGCGATGTTTTTTCAACGACTTGCCCACACTCTTTTCGAATCAAAGTAACACGAGGACAGATGCCAAAGCAAAAATACTTTTATGCGACTTCTGCACAGTCACTTGCTCTTGGTTCATATTCGATTAAACGATCTTTCATTCTTTCATTTGCTACTTATCCACTTTCGGAATTTTGATCGTGTTTCCATTTTTTTACCCTCTGAACAATTGTATTGCTTTTTCAAAAAAAATTGCGATTAGAAAACCCTTTTCTGCTGTTTTTTCGACTTTCTGGAAATCAAATCACTGAATAATTTAAAATTATGCTGTACACTTCGAGTTATATTATCAGTGAGTAAAATACGATAAACAAACAACACATTGCATGAAAAAAAACATTTGACATCAAGAAAATACTTGGCTAAAACAGTCCGCAAACAAAAATACTCTTACAGTACATTGTAAATTGACTTAAAACGACCTTAGTGTGTGTACGAGGTAGCAAAACCTAGACTAGGGTTCTGCTTTTGTTCTTTACTGCACGGTAAAGTATTTAACTTTCCACGCGGATGGTTTACCTAACCTGATAAAACACGGGGCACCTTGATGACAGCATAGCCGCCGAGTCTGTAACAGACTCCAGTCTGCGCTCCCAAATGCGGGTTTTAAAGCCTACACGCCTTCCATTGTTTTATATGAAAGAATAGGCAACATGCGTGTTTAGTTATTATGCATCACACGTGCATACAGTACATGCATGCTGAATACAGTAACAGTCTTATGGATGGATTTTACCAACCTAACATGCAGCCAGGGTAAACATTACTGAGGCATGTTTGTGCGCGCATATGTGCTTCTCATCTCTGTAGAAACAGCTCTCTCTCAGCTGGTGGCAATTATGGTAAAAAGTAAGTGTGTGTGTGTGTGTGTGTGTGTAAGGGGGTTGTTTTGGGGGTGACAGGGGTATGTTGTGGTTGCATAGCATTGTCACAATAGCCTGTGGCGTCCTTAATGTAGGCCTATTGACTGTATAACATTAAAACACCTCATGGTTGTTTTCATAACAAATGGACTGGAATCCACAGCAATTTAAGAAATGCCCAAACTATGACAGTGATAGTATGCTATTAATTTGGGACCTGTCTGAGCTGGCATACTTCTTACAGAAATATCTCCAGGAGCCTGTTTCATTTTTGAAGCTATATAAACATGTTGACTTTCAAAACCACATTATCATCTCAAAAGAGCAACAGTAAAATATCCATGACTGTTCTTCTCTCAAACACAGAGGAAAACAATGTGTTCTACCTCTGGTTTTCACACAATGGTTGATTTCAGGAACTGTGCCACTAAGGAATTTATAAATGTTTCAGAACATGTGAGCTCAAAGTTATTTATTTCTGTTCTCCTGACCAAAAAAAAAAAATCCCTAAGGATCCGTGGTGATTTAGTTTGACTTACTGACCCATGTCTTTATCAGTGAAGTACCAAGGTTTTAAGCAACAATGAAGAAATGATGGTATCCACCTAAGCGTGGATCAAACAGAGTCAAGAGCCTGTGCAAAAGGATAAGAGCTGACTTTCTGGAAAGAGCTAAGCCCCACTCTAGAGCTTTGTGGGGGACAGGGGTCAGGAACTGGCTACGCGAGTCTTTTCAAGAAGAAACCCCCCTCTAGGGTGTTAGAGGGCAGTGGCCAAAGGGAGGGATACACCAGTCATAATGTATGCAGATGTTCATTTATTTATTACAAAAATGTACTGGACATCTTTATTTTTATGCTTTGTTTTAAGGCACACCCAATTAATTATTTGTTTGCCCTCTGCCAACATTTTGGGGCAATACTAAATAGGCCATTTTATTTAACAAAGGCTTATATTTAACAAAGATATTTGCACCGATAAGAATCCCATGACTTCAGCACCATCCTTGTTCCATTCAGCCTTGGCTGTTTTTTTAGACATCAATCACATCTAAATCACCAACAAAATAAAAAGCCCTAAAAACATTGTCGGCACCTTCAACACAGTTCTCCCCCTCCCCTCCCCAATCTGTTATGCTACATGAACCTTCTCAATAATAAAAAAAAAAAAAACCAAAAAAACCTAGAATGTCGACACTTGACCCAGACCTTACTGATTAGCGCAAAATTATCCAAAGTATTAGTTTTCTCCTTTCTCTGAAAATGGTTGTTTTTTTTGGAGATTTAATCGTTGATGTACTAGGAAGAGAACGGAGAAAAAATACTCCAGAAGGCAAAAACTGAGTTGAACCGTGTCTTCATTATGGCTACTTTAACGTATCTGGGAAAACATGTCAGAGGTTGGATATTTCAGGATAATAATAATAATAATACATTTTATTTATAGGCGCCTTTCAGGACTCTCAAGGTCACCGTACATAAAATCAGAGATGGACTCTTTTACCGCTTTAAAGTGTGGACAACGTTTTTCTATCTACCAAAGCTCGATCCAAACAGAGAAGTTCTTCTTTTACAGCACACATGCCCAAAACACCTAATATAGAGAGCCGAAGCATGCAGAGGCGAACGGGGGAGTGAAAAAAGAGGAAGACAAGGTGGCGGCTGGCCTAAGTCGGCTGACATCTCCTCCCGCAGTCATTATTCCACGAGCAGTGGTTACGGATGCAGACATACAAGGAGCCGCCGCCGGGGCCCGAATGTCACAGCAAGACGTCGGAGTCCAGGGCAGAATGCCGCGGTTACTGGGGCGTGCGTTTATCATGTTCAGCGCAAACATTCGCGGACTGCCAGAACCGCAGACCCATGAGCAGCTACTCATTTTGACAAGTTAGGAGCTACGGATTGCTGTGTTAAGAGTAGCCGGAGATATGTGAGTTCAGACGGAAAGCCATCCGCGAGAGCAGACGAGAGAAAACACCGGTCACGCTCGGATGAGGCGGCCTGGGAAAGTTGCTTTTAGGCGTCAAATAAAGCTCCAAGGAAAAACCTTAACATTTTAAAATATTACGTGCAGATATCCCGTCAGTGATCATGACATATCTGCACGTGGAAACTTGGATGATCCCTTTAATTCTCACAAAAATAATACCTCATTTGTCTCAAAAATACACAAATACTGTAAATATTTCTTTTTCAAAACTGTCATCCGCATTTGTGGCTTTTGCCACATCTGCTACAAAGATGTCGGCGTGATTGACACATAGATTTCTCTCGTGACTGAAAAGAAATCGTCGTCACTGCCGGGTCTTTTGTCCTGCTGCCCACGGACAAAGTGACAAATTACGTTTAATATGGGTCTTCCTGTCCTCTCAGGAAACTCTCTCGCGGAGAAGCTCCGTAGACTTCTTAAGCTCTAAAGAGACGTCCAACCCTGCAAACATTACAGAGGACAGGGAGGATAAACAGTATACTTAAGAAAGATGGCCTGTCTCAATATGCTGGCCCAAACACTTAATGAGTCATCGGCAAATGAGTGAATGAAAGAGACAAAGTGAAAGTCTTCCTAAATGAATCGGCTCCACGTCTTACGCACATGTGTGTCACATAATCCTCTCACCTTTCATTGCATTGGTCAAGAGAAGACTAAGCAGAAAGGTTAATTGTCTTTTTCTAGAAGAGTCAGACAGTGAAATCAACTTCCTTTTCTTTTTACTCCTGCTTAAACCTCATTCACTGATTAATGAACATTTATTTTAAAGACTTTCTTTAGACTGACAAATCAACTGGCACCACTAATGGCTCAATTAAGTTAATTATGCTCTCATATGACATTCATTTCCTGTTTCTCTCTAAGAAAGCAAACAACATATTCCAGAGATGAAAATCTGTACTTGTGTAATATTTTGCCAAGGAAATCCAGAAAATTGTAATAGAAATTACTGCTGTTCAGGTAAGATGAGGTCATAATTGCACAACAATAGTAACAAATCAAACCAAACGATTTTTAAAGTCACAAGTTGCATAGACAAAACTGTTTCAACAGCGTAACAGAATCCCCACGTCACACAAACGTACAAACGTCTGCAAAGCTCAGACACGTCACAAACCTGAGTTCACCTGACAGGAAACATCCCAAAAGTCTTGTATTACTTGCTGTGCTCTTTAAGACACTACTGAAACACATTCAGTACAGCTGCATCTGAATGCTAACCCAGCATTTCAGTTCAGACGAATTATACATTAACTGCAGATGTTGCAAACCATGAATCAGCACTGAATGCACTGCAAACACTTTCTGCCTCTTCGAGTAATTAGCAACTTCGTTTCAGGGATTTCAGGTATGCTTTGCCTCTCATGGTGAACTTCTCCCTTTGAGCACATAAATCGCAGGCTACAGAAAACCGTTCTGAATATGTTGTGGTTAAGGGTCCAGTCATGATTGTAAATCCATAGCTAAGCATTATGCTGGACAGCGTTATCATTTTAGGGCATGGCTAGAATGATCATAAAACATGGTAAGGTTAAACACTAAACCAGTGATTTAACTCAATGGAGCCACTGAACTAGGGTTAGCTGCTTCGCTTTAACAACTAGATCTACTGCCCAGCTACCAAATGCTTAAGGCCATATTCTCACGGTATGTAAAGATGGATTTTTATCTTCCACATGAGACATTTTGGACAGCAATGTGAACAGCAAGAGCCAGTGGAGAACTGGATATGTGCTATGAACCGAAGGGCACAGCTGTGGCTTGTGGAGTTGTCAGTAAACAAATATACTTCAACTCATGTTTTCCAATCCAGTCCTCACAACCCCCAAGATGTTACATTTGTACTCAATCTCAGCATCACTGCACCAGCAACCGAGTATTCTTGATTGCTTGGTTGAGGAGTACTGAGAGCCTCAGGGGGGATCCAATGACTGGGTTCAGGTCGCACTGATCCATCTGAGCAATGTCTTTAGGAGTGTATAAATATTCCCGCCATGATTCAGTGTTCTCTCTGCAAGATGATCTGTCCCTGGTCCTTAATGTATAGTACAAGACATAATAGTAAGAGACATATTTTGTCTTTCTGCTTTAGAACAAAGCTATTGAAACAGCAGCCATCAAGTTCCTCGTCCAAAAAATTATGCAACCTTGCTTAGCTTGGGGTTGTGAGATGACCAAGCAGCCAAGACATTAACCTTTCACTTAACTACCAGAGAAATTCAGGTGGATTTAGGGTTTTGCATTAAATACCTTCACTCTGAAAGTTAGCCATTATAACGAACACCTGGATAGTTGAGTTTCTCTCAATACTAGGAAGCAGCAGCTTTAGGTGTCCGTGCCATCACAGAAGCACCAAGTTATTTCCTCTGTGACTTTTCTGCAGTGTTCTCTCTTGCTGTTCTCTGATTATTCTGCTATTTGAATTTTACATGTCATTTCCAGTAGAACAGCTTGTTAATGCTAATGCACATAACATTAACTGGCAATGCAAACACGTCAGTGACATGATGTAGTGGCTCAGTGAAGTTAGGAAACTTAAAAGGAAAAAAAAAAAGTGACCCATAATCGCAGAAAGAAATTTAGTACCCCGTGAGAAGAAGGTTATGACGTAAACATCTAGTTTTTCTAATATAAACTGCTTCCTTCTCTTAGAAATTCAGAAACTTGACTTCCACAGCCAACAAAGGACCTACTGATTTATCAAGCTACTATGGATTTAACAGTTTTCAGACTGCCGATATTTACAATTACACTGTTATGCAAAGCTTAACTTCCTCCACCAGTTAATGGAGTTGTGTGTCTTTGGTCTGCCTGGATCAAGTCTGCTGACTTGGTGGTTTGGGTGGAGGTCTCCATAGACTGGAGAGGACATGAAAGTTGTAGTGTGTCTATACTAATGGACCCATCTTTCCTCCTGTCTCTCAGGATGTGTTGTAAACTACTGTTGTGGATCCTGCTGGCAGGCGTGCTGTGTGTCCTGTCCGAGACTCGCAAGACCCGCCCCCAGGGTTCCATCCCCTCACCGTACAAGGCCAGCTCCAACACCTCAGACCGCCGCGGGCGCAAGCAGGAAGTCCTAGCCTCCAGCCAGGAGGCGCTGGTGGTGACGGAGAGGAAGTACCTGAAGAGCGACTGGTGCAAGACCCAGCCTCTGCGACAGACCGTGAGCCAGGAAGGCTGCAGAAGTCGCACCATCATAAACCGCTTCTGCTATGGCCAGTGCAACTCCTTCTACATCCCGCGGCACGTCAAGAAGGACCAGGAGTCCTTCCAGTCCTGTGCTTTCTGTAAGCCCCACCGCTTTACTACGCTCACCGTCGAGCTCGACTGTCCTGACTTGCAGCCTGCATTCCGGCATCGAAAGATCCAGCGTGTGAAGCAGTGCCGGTGCATTTCGGTTAGCGTGGCGGAGTCTGGGAAACGATAGGGAAAGACTATGGCAACTTGTTTGGGACAAAAATATACATATTAAAATATATGAAACTTTTTGATTTACAGGATTTGATATTCAGTACCTTATGTAAGCATCAGTGAGTCAAAAGCTGCTAATCCGTTTTGAAATGGCTGCCCCGTCATAGGACAGTTTGTTTTGGTGGTTTTACTGGCATTATTTTGTTCGTTTCTTAATTGTTGTGTTGTGTTGTGTAAAGCCTGCATCTCAAGACTGTGAGACCTTCTGAAAGGACACAATGAATGAGCTCATCCCTCCAAAAAACAAACAAAAAAAAAAACAGGTGCAGAGGGAGAAAATCCAACGACCAATTTCTTTTTGTTCTGCCAGTAACCACCTCACTGCATGGACAGAAATGCCACTGCCACTAATGGGGTACAAGAACTGTATATGAAAAGGTCTTAACAGGTGGCAGCAGACTGGAAAAAAGAACCACCTTATGCTGTTGGACAGGCATTTGAGTTAGCCAATCGAACCAGGCTTCCCACCACCAAACACACTGTCACAGAGGCAGGCTTTCCTCACCACGGTTCTGGGGGAGGAGGTGATTTGTGCTGCTGGAGTGTCAATCAGAAGGGGAGACTTGAACTGGCCAATTGCGCTGCTTGTTCCGACTTCAAATTATGTCTTATTCAATGAATATATTACAAAAAACATGTATTACTAGACTGAGTATAGAGATTATATATGAAACTATGGTACACTAAAATGTATATATCTAGAGAAAGAAATGAACTCTATTAAATCTATTTCAAATACAATTGTTTTCTGTCCATCTTGCAAGACAATGGAAATCAACATAACACCTGCTGGCAATTTCTTCTTATAGATCCGTTTACACATTTAGGTTCAGAGCCAAGATGACACGTTGCTATTGTAAACAGTACCACTACCACATCATGCTTTTAAAACACCAAACATGAGCATTCTTAGCAAAGTAATATGTCGGTGTCTGTTACACTCTTGAAGACATTGTTAAACAGCAAAAAACAGAAAAACTCTTACCTGTTCCATGAACTGTTTTCACCCCTCAAAAGAGCTGGCTGGATCCAGATCCACCGCATGTTTTCATTAAATAAACAAAAACAAAAAATCTCCCAAACCATTCCATGATTTATTATTCCTTTATTTTACATAAATTACACTATTTCCAAAAACAAGCAAAAAGATACAAACACTTATTGCATGTGGGCAAAACCTTCTTGCTCCAGATCCATAGTGATTGGACACTTTGAACACGTACATGCTGAGACCGGAAAAGAAATAATAAAAAAAAAAAAACCCCAAAAAAACCCCAGGAATATCTTACATAAAGATGTTAATACTACTTTACATTAGATAAAATAACAGCATTTTTAAATACATTTCAAGCAATCAACTATGTTGCAATAAAAAAAAAAAAAACCCTACTGAATGTGTTTCTCCTGCCATGATGGTGTTGGTTAAGCACAGACGCAATTCACTTCCCACGATGCAATTCGGTCATACGCTTAATATCATTGGCTGGAGAAGGAAGAATTCAATGCATGTACAATATTACTTATGTCCTGAAGCAACATTCACAAGTCCTTTTCCAATTCCACATAACCCACCAGGGGAGGGCTCCCTCTAGATTGCTGTTTAAAAATCTCACTCCCCCCCCCCTTATGAATCATTTCGTCTCCTGTGCATCGTACTGCATTGCAACATGGTTCATCAGTGTGTGGTTTTGGAGCTCACAGATCCTGTTTCCTCTGCCAAGAAGCTCTACAAGACCAGTATGGAAGTTGTTGCGAGACCACTTGCAACGAAACTCGAAAACTCGGTGAAGATCTGCAATGGGTTTTACTCAGCGCACTGGAATTCAAGGGAAGGCGGATTGAAGAAAAGTCTGGATGGGGGACGTAATTCCTCAGAGTGAGCAGAGCCACTGTCGGCTCGTTTTTAGTTATTAAAATGAAGACCTTAGTGAAGTGGGACAGTAAGGGACGTCACCGGACACTGGGCCCTTGTGAAAGCCGTCTTAGCATTACTGATTGGGGGAGAAACGCTACCATCTGCCCAGCTGAAAACGGAGCACTGCTCCTGCTGGGTCATTACTGCATTGCACAGCAGGACTGATCCAAGGAAATTACTGCAGATTTTTTTAAAAGCCCGTCATGTTTGTCTCATCTCTTTGTTGGGCTTCATTTCTTCTCTCCTTTTTGATCCCTCACCAGGAGCTTGATCAGGTGGCGAGACATTACCCATCAGCAACCTCACAGGAATTGACGTCTTGGAATACTGGGAGGTTTAAACTTCTTGGATGCACATTGTAGGTGAAGTTTGAGAGCTTTGCTGTTCACTCACAAGCCTGTGTGTGTGCGTGCGTGCGTGTGCGCATGTGTGCTGGAGGCAGAAAAACAAACATTTAAACGAGTGCAAGCCAGCGGCTGTGGTCCATGCTCTCTGCTTCAGGCTTATTCTGGATGTCGTTAGTTCTCTTACACGTCACGTGCGTAAGGTTTTGCGTTTTCAGCTTCTCCCGTCTGTCAAATTTTCATGCCCAGCTTCGCTTTCTGTGGAAGACAACAACGCAACCTGTGTCACGCGTCCAAACGTTACAGGATCGCAGCGCGCCTGCTCCACTGAGCACGACACACCACGACTCTGACCATCTGAAAAAAATAGCAGCTTCTCTCAAGATAACAGCAAAAACGGCAGTGCGAAAGTACCATGTCTAGTTTCCTTCACACAGCAAATGACCTTCAGGATACAGTGAAATGTAACGGGTGGACTTACGATCCCAGAGGCATGCTTGGGTTTGACACTGTAGGTGGCTTTTTCCTTTGCCTGTCTAAAACATTCCTCAGCAGCTTTTAACCTAGAACCATACAAACAAGAAAATCGTATTAGAATAATATACCATAGTGTTCTACCATCCTGTGGGGTCACAGCAATCAGAGGTTTTAAAAAGCTTTAATACAGGAGGTTTACATCCTTAATGTATTGAATTATTTCTCTAGCATTATTGCATGGTGGAACGTGTAATAAAAACCTGGACACAGTCCCCCACGGACCAGGCCGCCCTCGCGCCCCCACACAGTCCCCCACGGACCAGGCCGCCCTCACGCCCATGGTTAACGTTGCGTTGTATGCGCAACACGTGCGCGTGCACACACCCACCAAAACCTTCAATCCAATGCTAATCATGAAGCAGATGACTTATAACGGCTAACCCCCCCCCCCCCCCGCTTCCCCATGTCTTGTTAACATGGCAGGCTACAGGAGGAGAGCAGGATCTTGCCAAGCATTTAAACTCATTTCCTTGACCCCTAAACCTTCAAAAGAGCCGAAAGAAACAGAACAGCACCATAATTGGAGATGTGTTGGAAAATAGCAAGTTGTAATGGAAGCAAGTAACTAACACTGCCTGCTTTATGAGGGAGGCTTTGATGACTACAGAAGTGTGCAACTCACACGCTGAAGAAATGGTGTGTGTGTGTGTGTGTGTGCACGGAGAAAACAAAAAACAGGGTTAGAACTGAATTAGTGTCGGATGGATACTTCAGCCTCATCAAATAAACTTAAAAGTGTTGGGTCTTAAAAATGATGAAACCTCCGTCTCCGTTACTGAGGACTATGGAACCTTCAGGTCGGCCAAACCGATTAAAACCATTCATGTTTGGCACCGGTTCACTTTCCTTAACAGTTTTTAACTTGCGGCTGGCAGCCTTAATAGACTCCATCATCACTTGCCAAGCACCCATACACACACACACACACACACACACACACAGAGCGATAGCAAGACTTCAGAGGGTTGTAGATCATAAAACGTGTTCCACAGGAGGAGAAAGAGCTGTAACAGTGTCGTGCTCCACACCCCGAGCTCTCTTGCACTTCCACAGCCGCTTTTGGGAAGAAAGGAGACAAAAGCTAACTGCTCAATTTGGGGGGTGGGGGGGGGGTGGAGATGAATTTGGCTGCTAAGAGAGCCGACCGTGCGTAGCGTGCTTGTTCACTCTCTGCACTGTTTACACCTCAGAGAGTTATGGGTGGCCTGGGTGAGGCCTGCATGCTCTCTCCCCCGCCTCAGCGGTAGCTGGCTACTCCTTTAAGCCGCATGTCCTTAAATGCGCGTGTGCAGCGCTGGGTCCGGCCGAGCGCCACCCCGCCGCCGGCCGCCCGAGGCCCTGCCGACTGCACGGCTCCAAATATGGAGACGCTCCTTTACGGGGTCGCGATCCAGAACGGTTCCCGCAACGGTGATGAAGGAAACGGTGGAGGAGAACGGAGACACTCGCCAGGCTTTGTTCTGTGCGCGTGCGAGCGAAGCGGAGGGGTGGGGGTGGGGGTGGTGGGTTGTGTGTGTGCGCGTGTGTGTGGGGAGACGGAGAATGAAAAAGGAGAACACTTGAACTGCTCCGCTAGAAAGGATCACAGTGGCAGGAAGTCTGAATTATCCGTCACGTCTACAGATTTAGGGGCTTCACAAACTCTCCGGCATCTGATCCAAACGTGGAATGTGAGGTTTGATCTACACACGGAGAAGGTCAGTAGCTCCAAAGGCTTCATAGCAACTCTGTAATGCGACAGGACTATAAAAATTATTGTGTTTGGTATAAAGCCACACACCTCTCTGGTTCCCCTGAACTCCCCAAACTCTACAGTTAATCACACAGGAGCACAATCATTACAGCAGAAATGACCTGGCAGTTTTATGCCTAAAATCTCCACAAAGGCGACATGCTGTCTGATCTACAGATGCGGGGTCTGGTATGATCTACGGACAGCGTGATCTATCCCTCCACAAACCAAACAGCTGGGCTAATATACAGCAACACAAACAATCGAGTGTGATCTACAGTCTGCTTAATTGGAGCCTGATCTACTTTTGAACTTGAGAAAGAGTAATCTACTGCTCCACAAACACTGTGCCTCATTCTGACCTCCAGAGGCAGTGCTCGGTCTGATCACAAAAACACTCAACTTCCAATGACCTTCAGAGGCGGTGTCCTGTCTGATCTATAGCTGTTGTCCATCAGACTTCAAACACTGCGCCTCATCTGTCCTCCAGTGCTCAGTCTGATCTGTAGCTGAAGCCCAGTGGACTTGCAGTCAGATTCAATGCTGAGGTGCATCGCACTGCTCCAGAGCCCCCTACATATGGTCTGATGCAAAGAACCACAACACAAAGTTAATCTGATTTCTATGCATGACACTTTACAGTGCCACAAATACTAGCTAGATGGATACATCAAACCTAAAAACAGCCTCACAGTTCAACAACCATTGTAGCTGATCTGATGCAGAGTACCACAAAAGTGTGAGAAGTCTCCACCTCATTTGAGTACATCAAACAGCATAATCTGGACTTTAGACCATAGGTGGGTGTTTGCACATCCAGTTCCTTAAGAGCTCGGCCAGCTAAATGATCTACAGATGCAGATTCCAGTTTGTTCATAATTTGTTGCACTATACCTATACATCACCTCTACAGCGCCCCCTCACTGCTACCACCAGCAATTACATAATGCCAGAAGAAAAAGGAGGAAAGTCAAATCGTTTACGAGCTGTGAGATTATTTCCACATTTGTGGAAATAATTACATTATGAAAAATAAAACTTAGGTTAAAAAAATTAAATTAAATTAATATTCTGACAGGATATTACCATTTACAAACTGAAAATGACCCTTTCCTTCCCCCCAGTCTGCTTTGTTAGTTCTCTAATAAGTTCTCTACTTTGTTAGTTTTCTCGTACCCTGTGCAAAAAACACTTTTCTACAGCAAAGCAGAATGATCCTCAATGGTGCTCGGTGGTGAAACCCGAGTCTTTAACGACCGCGGCGAGTGATGTCCACTTTGGGCGAGTGCTGTCTGGAAGGGAAAGTTGAATATCATTCTCCTACTTCAGGCTGCTCCACTTAAGCCTGTGTTTAGCTAAGGCAAGCCCTTAAACAGAGGGAGGCTTAGAGAAACAAATAAACACATGAGCTGCCTCCTGAGACTGGGGTCAACACAGAGAGAGAGGAAGCATCTTCAGTGCGTCAGACAGATCAGTCTTCGTTGGCTCCAGTCAGACGTGCTGGCCAGCCGCCTCCAAAACAACCCCTCCTGTTCAAGTGCACAAATGACAACGATTCATGGCCACCTGGGGCAGAGTGACACAGAGGGGCAAAATTCTTTGGGGTTTTAGGTGCCACTGGAGAAGGAAGACAAACACTTTAGAGACAGATCTCCTGATTAAGAGGGGGAGCAAATGTCAGGAGAAACGCAACACTCGTGTCTGCCGGTGGGAACTAATCTATCTAATGTCGGCGCACTCATGGGGGCTATTGAGGGACGCGCACTTAAGGAGTCGAAAGCTCTCATTCTGCACCATCAGATAAAGAAGGGCTCTGTTCAGGAAAGTACCACCTTATCAACGTACAGCAGGGACGCAGGAACAAATGCGGTGAAAGAGGGCGAGATCTTTTTTCACCGTGTCTTCAGCTGCGATTCCTCATAAATCATTCATGAAGAAATCGGACATTTACCTCAGCCAGGTGAAGCCATTCAGTAAAAGTGTTACATGAACAGAGCAACAACCGACCCACCTACATTCTGTCTAAAGACAGCATAGGGTGATTATTTTACATTCCGCCTTCCTAAAATTTCTAATTTTGACATTTTTGCAGGTACTCCTCACTGCTCCACTACGAACGGACAGTAAGCAGAACTACTGGGTGGAGTTCAAAGTTACATTTTTTCCCATCATGCAAGAAATAAATGGCAAAATCCAGCATCAAAAAAACAAAAAAAAGCAAAACTGCAGGGCTAGATAAACAGCAACTAACCAGAAACCTGAAATGTGTAGATAAATACGGTCCAGTCTTGAGCAGAGAGAAGGTGAGGGGCAGGATCATGACCTGGCAATATTTTCTTAGGTCGCCGCTTCTATGGGGCACTTGGAGCCCCAGATCTAAAATCGCAACGTATGCGAAGCGAGCTAGAGGAGGAGAGGCGAGGGGGCTTCTGAGCACGAGGTTAAAGAAACATGACCTGAATTGTGCATTTCGGGACAGATGTAGCCAGATACGGCTGCTCCTCAGTGGTGTTCCCCCATGAATAATGGAAAAGTTTTCCCGCTCTGCTCCGTTTTCAACAGACCGGCCTAATTTGTATTTGTTGACTCTTGACATTATCACAAAACCTCATCAAAACCACTGGAAGCTAACGGTACTAATCAAGTATTCTTTCCATTATTGGGGTTACAAAAATAGTCAGGGTTCATTTGACAAGCTCTCCCCTTTTCAGTGAATTTTAAATACAGGAGATATAATCTAATATCAAACATATGGCACAAGTTATGGGAGAACAAAGCAAACAGTAAGTCAGTCCGTCAGTGCTACACAAAGAGCTCGCTGCCTTTCCACTGTGACTGCAACAATACTCCACAATAACGAAGCTAAAACACAGACACAAACAAAAAATAAACCTGAAACACACTGTGGCGTGGTTTTGGATTTGCAAACATTTGTCTGCCGGTAGAAGCAGAATAAACCATCTTGCGCTAGTTAAGAGTAGGAGGTGTCATTAATACGCCGTTGCCTGGGAGAGTAACGGCATTGACAGCTGAACCTCAACAGCTCAGCTTTGATCTTCTGCGTAGTGGATTAAAGTCATCAAAGAAGCACGTTTGGTCTAAAGCGTGCATGCGCACACATGGTGAAGGCCTTCGAGCTGGAGGCTGGTGTCGTACTACGGGGGAGAAGATTCATCTCCGTGTCGGAGCCTTCGATTGGTGGAATGCAGCGCCGTCCACCTCCGGCCGTCACTACAAAGCCAGTGTCCATCACTCAGGCCTGGGTGGCCGCGAGCTGTAACAAATCTGACCCTGTGGTGCTCTCGGCCAAGCTGGCGGCGTTTTCCGAGCGCGTCTGACAGATGGTGTATGGGTAGAACGCACAGGGAGGACCAGGCACCCCTGGGAGCATCAGATCACATCTCTTGACCGGGGCTTTAACGGTAAACAAAAGGCAGAAGCGAGGAGAGAATGGCGAAGGCAGATATTTGAGGTAACGCCACACTGAAGCACGACCCTGCCAACACTTCACACGGACTGCAGACAGCCCCAAACACTCCTCCTCTCCTGCCCCTCACCTCCTCCCCTTCCCCACTACTTTTCCTCATAGAAACAGGCTAGTTTAGAAAACATCGAAAGAGCAATGTCCTGACAATGGGAACTATTGTGGAGAGTGCCAAATGAATCAGCTCCTACATGCTGAGGGATGACTAACCTATGGGGACGCATTTAAATGCAACACTGTCCATTTTAAAATAAACCACAAATACAGATGCAAGGTCTGGCACTCACTGCGCCATTTTAGCATTCCTGAGAGATTAGCAAGCAGGACAGTTCTTGATCCTGGACTAAACACCACACGCGTCATGGCAAAATCTAAATATATTCTTAGCCACTCATTCCAATACGAGCGGTCCCCACCTTTCCTGTAAAATGAGCTTATTCTCTTTCTTCCAGAGGTCTTTGAAATCGGTGGAGAACTCGTGCCAGACGGAGAAGAATGTGTTTGGTGAGACCTCCTTCTCACCACTCTTCGGCTTCACTGAGAAGAACACAGTCAACTCCAAGAACCTGTGTGAAACAAGAGATTAAAGAAATAGGATGCAACACACATTTCAGCTGACTTCTATTACCTTAAAAGGAAAGACCCCCCTCCCCCCGAAAACACACACCCCATATATAATAGAACACAGTGATAACCC
>JAOXYF010000012.1:17853618-17877558 GCA_028565775.1 Sternarchorhynchus goeldii | reverse complement strand
CCACATGTGTGTGTGAGAGCGAGAGAGAGGAGGAAAGGATAGACAGTGAGATGAGTATGGATGTATGGGGGGGAAAAAATTGTCCAGAAGTGAAGATCTCCACCGGAGCCGTCAGCCTGGTGGTACTGAAGACCAGAGTTCAACAATAACAACACTAGGTCAACTTTCACAGCATGGTGCCAAACGAAACCTGCTACCAAAAAAAACCCAAAAAACCAAAAAAAAACACCACAAAAAAAACTGAGTGAAAGAAAGGGAAAAAAAAAAAAGAGAAAGAGAAGCCATTCCTGTACCAATATTGAGGACAGGAATCGATAAACGTCAAAAACTAAACAGAGTTCACTTTGCAGATGTGATGAAACAATTTGAAAACCGCATACTGGTTCCGTTTGAACATCTGTGTGTCTTGTAGAAGCAAGGTCTGATGACCCACAGCTCAGCACCTTCACCAGGGTCGTGGGGAGTCAGAGAGACGGATTAAGGTGAAGGGAGGTTAGCAAAATCTCATGCTCAGTGGAGCTCCAGGGGTCGTGACACGTTAGCAGGCCTGTGTTAATAGGTGTAGCATCCACAGCTGGCTAATCACGGCCAGACCACCCGATTTCCCACCCCAGCATGGAGCAGGACGATTTCCCATCCATAGAGCAGGGAGAGCAGGACACCACAGTCAGTTTGATTTATATGAGAAGGCCTTAAACGGCAGAGAGGGAGGGAGGGAGGGAGACTCTTGCTGACCAGTGAGGTAAAGAATTTTAGGAATGTCCACGTTCAACTGGGAGTCAATTGCTGGGAACATAACCCGACAGTCTGGCCATTACCCAGCCCGAGCGAGCCTTGGACCACTCCTAGCCTACAGCACCTCCCGCCCTGATGAACACGGGGCATTTGGAGGGTACGGTCGCAAATGGCTCTGGGTTCAGCCAGATGCCGCCGCACTGATCGCAGCTTTCAGGAATGAAAACTTTCCTCGAGTGTGAGCTTCTGGGTGCTTGATCTCGGACTCTCTGGTGGTTTACGGAGGTATGCTATGACATCACAAATTAACTTGGGTTTTTAAATATTAGTGTTACATAATGCAATTGTGGAACCGATACAGTTGATGAGCAAACCAATGGCTGCAGCATTTTATACACGTGTGGGCGATTTCTCAACTGGTGGGTCAAGACCCAACAGGGGTCAAATTTCCCATGTCAACACCTAAAAATAAAGAATTAGTTAAAACCACCACCACATCCCCTTCATTAGCCAAGACCGCCATCAAACTACTACGTTTCCATCAACTACCATCGTTTAGCTAGCTAGCATTCTTAGCAGTTACCGTTAGTTTGCCCATACAACACCTTGCTAGATAATAAATGAGGCTGGCTAGCTTGCCGGATGGTTTTATGAGTAATTAGAAATCCTGGAAAAAAGGCAAATCCACAATTAGAGCATCATACAGTTAGTGTACATGAAACGGCAAGGAATCATATTGTTTTCAAAAGATTAAAACATTGTCTAGAATGACGGATTATACTGTGAACCAGTCAGGTTCGTTCTGCTTCAATAGGTAGAGCTGCCTTCAGAGCAGTTTAAATGTGTGACTCTGCAAGCCTGGAAATGTATATATTTTGTTTTTAAATGTGTATATTATGCTATTAAAAAGTGCTATACACTAGTCTGGTTTTGAAAAATAAATGTGCAGTTTGAATTCTATAAATGTGGGTGATGTCATGACTACGGGAAGAGTCCCAAAGAGTCTTAGAACCATTGCTCTAATAAATAAAATTTTAATTAAAAAAATAAAAATAAATAAATTAGGCCAAGCATGTGAGAGTCACACTGATATCACTGAAAGAAGCCAAACTAAATGCTTGACTCATGACCTAGATGTGTGGTGGTTTCCTGACTGAGTAGGTTGTTCAGTGCAACTGGCTCACCTCGGCTCACAAACTCCTCCATTTTGGTCTTAAAGGGCTCCAGGTGCTCTTCAGAGGAGACGTTACACACCTTCTCCACTTCTGCGGTGCATGCTGTGTAATAAATCGAGAGAGGAGAATGTTCACATGACCCTCAAGCACACAGGAACCAACAGGACCGAGTAGAAAAGACAAGAGAGTTGGAGAAAAGGTGTCTCGTCTGCCTCAAACCACCGAAACGCACCTTCCCTTGAAATGTGTTTAAAAGGGACAGTGCTAAACCTAAATGCAGAGAAAATGATCCTTCATGGGCATCATTTCATGATGCTTTGGAAAAAAACTTGATGCTTTGAGGAGTATTGTGCTTTGAGGAGTATTGTGAGAAAAAGAGAAGCAGGTGTGGAACAGTGCGTGGTGATGAGTACACACCCCAGAGACTGGTCACTATGGAAAAATCAACAAAAGCTGCTTCCTAGTTTCTGATGAGAAAACCACATGGCCAAAAGGGCAGCAAGGACTTGACCTTTGTTTAACGGTTCTAGAACATCCTGATGGGAAATGAGTAGCACCATTCAAGAACATGATGAATGACTGAGGAAGACTCAAGCCTGCATTCTACAAACACAGAAAACAACAGAACTAAATAATAAATCAAATAAACACTGTTGGTGCAATAGGGAATTTAAAGAACTATTTGTTTTTAGTTCCCTCAAAACCACCCAACCCCCCCCCCCCCCCCAAAAAAGTGATCTGTCAAATGCTTTAATTGCCGTATTAACTACTCAGTCAATGAAATGGCAACAATTAAATGACCAAACCATTCCGGAAGTTCCAAATGGAAAGATCGCAGAGGTGAAGGGAAATCGGACCTCGACTTCCCTGAAAGACAGTCTTTGATCATTAAGCAAAACATGGCACAATTATACCAATTACGATCAGAAGAGAACAAATCAGCCTCTCTGTTACCTCACCCAGAACCTCTTCTTGGCAAAGGTCCCTTTGGATTTAAAACATAGTAACTTATTTCAATTCTTACAGGGGAGGAAATCAAAAGTTTCCCAGTGTGTGAGTGTGTTATATATATATAGGTAAATAAAATCAAATGTTTAGTACTACATAGAGGAGGAGAGTATCTGGACAGTCTACTAGCTCAACGTTCTACACAAAAGGTGCAAGGATTCTAATCTCACAGCGACGAGCCTGATGCTATGACAACAGTGTCCAAGACGCAGACGAGTGACACACACTGTTGAGCTCTTCCTCCTGCATCCTTCTTTTCCGTCACAGCTGTGGTGGTTTGCATGGAGCTACTGTCTTTTCTCCTTCTGCACACTTCTCCTCATGAAAGATCTCTCAGAGCAGGTGTCCAGAGATCCAGTGAGCACAGAGATGACAGTCACATTCCACAAGTAATGGTTGCACTGCCCTGGCTGGATTATTAATGCAAAGAGGGCATTTTAGTTGCCCCCAACCATAACAGAAACATCTGAACCTTCAGAAGCAATCAACCCCTCTTTTTATCGGCACTGAAACATCTCATCTATAGGGAAAGTGGTACAACCCTAGCCTAAAAACCCTGGTCGTCCGCATCAACCTCTCATTTTTCTGTGCTCCTTCAGTTTGGTAAATCAATGTACGGGCTTGTCAGCTTACCAAACCAAAACGAACACATCCAATTACTGAGAGACTCCTGAAATAGCCTGGCCTCTGGTCAGCCATGACAGGTCGCTGCTTAACCAGCGAGACCTCTGCATTTGAAGCCTCCTGCGCTTGACCTGTCTGATTAATAGTGGGGCAAAAGGAAGAGAGCGAGCAGAAAAAAATATGGGGAATCTGACAGGGAAAGGAAAAAAAAAACAACTGAAAATAGCGAGGGAGAATGGGAAGAAGCAAGAGCCTGGTAACCGTTCCAAATGTGCTAACAACTTCCAGGCACACAAGAGGCTGACCTTGGGAAATAACCTCATGCTTAAAGCCCGTGTTCAAAGACCTACCCACGGCCCCAGCCGCACAGCAAGCACACTCTTCCATGTTTACGTATGGAAGTGGAGGCAATTTGCCCAGCGCTTCGAGCCTTAAGCACTTAATTGGACTTCTGACTGAGTCTAGACAATAGCTAGGACTGAGCTTTTGAAATCTGCAGTCAGTGTCTCATTAAATCAAAAGACACGCTTGGCTACTGCCGGATTGAACAGTGTACATTAGGGAATACGAATGATCTGCCGATCCGTAATGTGTGATGGGACATGAAACTGGATATGAAAAAAGTAGGAGCAATTTTTCACTAATAATCCAAATCTCAAGCTCTAACAATATAGGTCCAGAAGGACATGAATTAAGACCATCCTGCATTACATAAGTATTTCAGAGAAACACACTTCTCCAGTGGAATCAAGTCAGAGTGCTGTAAAGCTTTGTCTTGTACACTTTTTCTCTCTCGCACTCTCATTCTCTGCCATCTCTCTCCAAAACACTTTTCCACTTTCTCTCTCTCTCTCTCTCTCTCTCTCTCTCTCTCTCTCTCTCTCTCTCTCTCTCTCTCCCCTCCCTCCCATCTCTCTCTCTCTCTCCCCATCATATTCCAGTTTCTCTCCAGTCTTCCCCCTGTGTTCCTCTTCCTCTCCCCTTTCTTTCTCTGGCTGCACTCGAGTCATAAATCAGGTATGGTGATGCCAGTGCTACAAGAGATCAAACATTTACCAGAGACCACAACCTCTACAATGATTAGCAGAGGAGCCACATCTCGTACACGTGAGCACAGAGGGTGCATGTAAAATCAAACGCTTTCATGAAGACATTCATATCCGTTGGTGCTGTGATGTTTGCACAGTTGGGCAATACGTCTGGCAACCTCTCAGCTTCCCTCTCCTGGAGGGGAGCCGCTTGGTGCGATCGTCTTTGAGCATAAATGCCCCCTGATTCGAGCACACAGCTTTGCTGCAGTGGCCTGGAGGAGGCGATTCCCAGCGCAGCCTCGCTCCCTCTCAGCTGCTCAGAGTGCGCTGGTGTGGGCAAACAGCTTTCAGACAGATGGTTTGGATCACACTCTACAAGAAGCCTAAATGCAACCAGGAGCGGCTCGGCCCGATCTGCAACACGCAAAAGCCATTAAAACACGGACCCAGAGAGGGCTTGAGGCTTGCCTGAACCACCAGTGCAGGGTGGCTGAGCAGAACAGAGGGGACAGACTAGCTCTGCCGACACCCAGAGATTCAACACCCGATGACATGTCCGGGGCGACCCCTCACGCTACTGCTCTAGCTCCTTGCTGTGATGAGGGGCAGCAGAGTTTACCTCGTAGGTCTTTCCGCAGCTTCAGGAGGTCTTTAGTAAAATCCTCAAGCTTCATCTGAGAAGCCTGGAACAGGTCCTGGGGTTCTGGCAGAGGATACACACACGTCTCCCGGCCAGCATCCTAGCGCGCGCGCGCGCACACACACACACACACACACACACACACACACACACACACGAATACCCTTTGAAGTGATGCTGCCAACAGTATCATGGCCTGTAGGCAATAAGAACGCAAGTGACCACCACCTCAACACACAAGCATATGTACTCACACACACCTACCCAACCACTTTGAAACAAGCACACGTGTGCACACACGCACACGCACGCACCCCACCCACGCAAGAGATTAAATGAAACTTGTCCTGTGTGTGTTTCTGGCTATTAAATGCAAATCACAAAATGTTTCCAAAACCGTTCTCAGATAACTCCACATGAAAAGTACAGGGAATGTGCGCGAGTGCGCGCTCGTGAACGAGGAAAGTAAAGGCCTGAAGTTTGGTCTTGAACACCAACCACATAACATGAGAAAACTGACCACAGAGCAGTAAAATACATCAAACTCAAGTCAAACCAAGAACAACTGTTTTTTTAACATTGTAGACCAATTCTAATGGTGTGAACTCAGCATACCTCATCAAAGTGTCGCAGGTAGTATGCAACAATATAAGACAGAAGACTTCTGGTGTTGTCCTGCAAAAGAAGAAGAGAAGATGATGGTATTAGATCTTCCAAACATGTGGGAACTGAAATATGGAAATGGTCCCCGAGTGTGAGGAGGGGTGCGTGTGGGAACTCCCCGAGTGTGAGGAGGGGTGTGTGAGCCTGCGAGACTCACACTGCTTTTAACATCCTTGAGCTTAGGCAGGATGTCGAGGGCAAAGCCGTCCGCCTGGCCCCGGGTCCGGTTCCCTCCATTCATGAAGTTTCCGAAGGCCAGAACGAGGCTGAGAACCCGCGTGACTCCGGAACTGCTCTGCAGAGTCTGCACACAGCACAAGAAACCACCCTACTGAACCAGCACACACACACCCACCCACCCACACGTATCCACCCTACTAAACCAGCACACAGTTCCCACAGGTGACAGACCCACTAGGATCCAGCCCAGGGGCAACAAAATACTGGGAAGATGAAGGTTTCATCACTGTTTTTCCTTATAGTCCACAAAGCTCTTTATCTGGGAATACTCTGTAAGATATAGAAGAGAATACCTTCTAAAGGCCCAGACAGGAGTGTATGCAGTGATCAGGGTGACGTCAGTGCAGATATGCAGTGGGTGCCAGTCTTACAGATGCATGGATAAAGCAGCAGACCCACACACTTGGCAATTTGTTCATATTTGTTTATAGACCAAGCTTTCAGAAATCAAGGTGAGGGGGCTTGATCACCAAAACCCATTAGATCTAAACGCTTTTTCCAACAACCGAGCTGCACTTCAACGAAACAGCAGGTGAGTGCGTACACTGGCTCGCCATACCTTACAGACCTTCTGCAGGATGTCCAGCTTACGGAGGATGGACGAGATGCATTCTGAAAATGTGGACTGGAACAGAATACAAAATACCCTTCCTGAGAAGCTGGGGATCTGAGACAGCTGAAGGAGGAACCTGGACAGAAGACAGACAGTGGGAAAGAGTCAAGAAATGCAGACTTACACAACCAGCAGTCAGTAATCAGCACATAATCCAGTACATTTGGGGGATTAATTCATATAACTGCAGTGTTCTAGTTGAAGCATACAGAATTCCTAAATTCCTGTCTTTAGTACAAGATTTATGAATTATGTTTGCTATTTACATTGCTATGAGAGATTAACCGAGTGAGACAAGGAGAGGGGAGGGGTGTGTGGAGTGAGAGAACGCGAGCAAAGCCCCCCTCGCTGTACTAGAGGGCTCTTACTGTTCAGGTTTATCCAGAGGCTTGGCTCCTCCCTCTTTGTCTTTTGAGGACTTGATGTGCTTGTCGATCTTCTCCACCTCATCTGACTGTGCTCTCTAGAACAGGAGCACAGGAACTGAGAAAATCTCAACAGCACCAACATGTTCCTTTCATACATCTAAACTTTCTTGGACCTGGATCCTCCTGACATGATGCGACGTAAAAAGCTATGTTCTAATATACTAGAACATTTATGCTGCAATATACCACTACATTTGATTTTATCCCACAAAGTCATGCCATGAAATCCTGCAAATAGCTAGCAAACCAATCCCCCTGCCAGCAGCTAGAGGGCGTGCCTCCTGTTACAGTTGCTCTTGTCGTTCTTCTACATTCATCACTCAAAAGGGCAGAATGCTGGTTTGTATTGACTTTGTACATCTGGAAGGAAAACAAGCCATCAACAGGGTCTGCAGGAAACCCCCAAACCCCATAAAGCAAAGAGAGAGAAGCCACACGGTCTAAAGTATTTCCTCCATGGTGCGTCCTATACCGTGATGGAAAAGGCGTCTGGGGAACAAAATGATGGAAACCATTAAACAACAATGTCATATAGCTGTACTCGACCACGACGGAGATGAGAGAGAGACATTACCATCACAGACATTACTGTGGTCCGCATTATATAAATGACAAATTCTAAAACAAACCATGGAGAGACATTAAAACCATCTCAGTTTGTATTTATTTATGCAGCCTCCATCCACCCCTTTCTTCTGGTGGTAAAGGGAAACAAACAGCTGTGGTGTGTATTATTTCAGAGGGTACATGCTCTGGGACTGCAGAGTTACTACTTCAAAATCAAACACTGCTAAATATAATATGGCTGCATTTATTCAATTATTTTTTACATAGAAAAACGTGCTACACCGTCAACATCCAAGTTTCTCTTCACCAATAGTAAGCAGACCAATAGTACTGCTACATCATGGACTTTATAAGCTGTTTCCTATGCTGGTACTCTGGACTGAAGTGCTCCTTTGTCCTGGGCTCTAGATGCTGTAGCTAAAGCAGCTGTACTGGCCAGACAGTGCTGCAGTGTTCACTATCTACGAGTTCCAAGGTCTGCAGCAAGGTTCCTGTTCCCTCCCTCCCTCCCTCGTCCCTCCAACGGCTCAATCAATCACGCAAGTGGAGGAAGCTCCAACGTTCCAGCACACGAGAGCTTCTCCAGACTCCCCGAGAGAAAGTAAACACTTCGGTAAACAACCCGGTCTCACATCAAACGCACAGCCCACGGCTACAGGACCCCACTGGAGCCTCAAAAAATGGCTGCTGTCCTGAAAGGTGATCAAAGAGGGTTGGGGGGAGGGGGGGGGGGGGTGAGTGGAGCAGAGTGTGCGCACACGCTTGTGTGTGTGTGTGTGGGTGTGTGTGAGAGAGAGAGAGAATAAAATGCAAATGCTTTGGTTTCCAATAGCAGACCTTGAAGCACCTGAAGAAGGAGGAGCAAGAAGGAAGAACAAAAAACTGTGCATGCACATTTCTCAGTGTTGATGTGTGTGTGTGTGTGTGTGTGTGTATACACACATGTACATGCAAGTGTGTGGGAGGGAGATGTGTGAACAGGAATGTAAACACTGGAAAGCCAGTCCAGTGCATTAAGCGCCATCAAAGCCTCAATCAAAGCCTCAATCAAAGCGGGGGTTGAGTGCGGCCATGGCATGAGCTCCCCGTGCGCTTCAAACGGCCGGATTAGCGTTCGCCTCGCCCACCATCTGTCCGCGAGGGCGCGAGCTGCTCTGAGTGTGCTGCGCTCGAACTGCCACCACACTGCTAATGGGAAGCAGCCACTCGCACTTTAAAGCCTGGCATTTAAAATGGAAAGTCCACAGCAGATATCAAAAGACAATATACAGATTTGCGGGGTGTGCGCTTGGCGGTCCAGGGCCAGAAGGCTGGTCCAGAGGCAGGCCAGCCGTGAAGCATGTGCTCCTCATAAAAGGTGGAGGTGAGGGGGGGGGGGGGCGCATTACAAAAGATAATTAGGTGCATTAAAGCTAAGTGGCCTTTTCTTACTCGGTATGTGAGCATGTCTGGTTTCTATAATTGCTGGACGAGTCTGCCAGACACAAACATCTGAACGATTCTTCTTGAAGTCGCATTTTTTTTGTGAAGATTCCAGAGAGATCAAGAAACTGACAGAAGATGAAGATAGAGAGAGAGAGAGCGCGCAAGCACTGGAACCAGACAGACAGATGGAGGGAGACAGAGAAAGTCTCCACAGGTGGGGAGAGGTTTCAGCTGAGATGCCATTTTGTGCTAGAGAGAGAGGATAAAGATGATGGAACTTACAGTAGATACTCCAACCACCACTGAGGGAACTTCTGCAGTTCCAAAATCAAGGCCTAAAAAACACCCAGGAAGGGGCACTTCCTTAAAGAAGCGCGTGCCAGTGCGATCAGTAGTGAGAAAGAGTGTGACTTAAGCTTCTGGAAATGTGCTACACAGCCTTAGACAAGTCACACCCCCCTAGGTTAAAAAATAGACAAAGACTGCAACAGTGGTTACTCTCTGTATTGTCGGGGGGGGGTTAGAAATGAAAGCTTGAAACAGAGATGGTGTGCAATTCACTTCGACGCTTCACAGGATCCAGCATCTCGGAGAACGCATCCCAAACACACAAGTGTTTTCCCCTCTGTACTCAGTAATGAGGCCACAAGCTGCCTGTACTCGGGTCTAAAGGACATACTAATGACTGAAGAAGAGGAATTACTGCATCTGCAGTACTGGAGAAACAGACCGTCTAAGCTCCTCATACATATCACACGTATCCAAAAAACTCCATTCGGAATGAACAGACGGATTTCTGAAACTATTAATTTTTACTGCTACTAGCAACAATAAGTAAAAGCATCATTAATAATAACGAGAGAATGGATAAATGTAGAGTCACAAATCTTGCAATACAATTAGACAATAGACAACTTCTGAACGCGTGTGCAGACAATACAGGAACTGACTAAAATGAACATCTGCACAAAAACGTGGTACAAATCAAGACTGAGAAGACAACCAGTAATAGAAAAGGAAGTTGGAATTGTGTGTTAGATAATGATCTGTAAATCGGTCAGTGAAATGCAGCTCACAAGAAAGTCTTTAAATAAACAAACAAACATACAAAACAAACAAAAATAAACAAAAGAACCCAACTAAAATAGAAAAATCGGTTGTAATGAGTAGAAGCAGCTTACGTTCTCGTAGAGGGCCTGCAAGGTTTCCAGATCCACCACGGTGTTGTCCAGGTTCAAAATGGCTGAGGAACACACACACACACACACACACACACACATTAAAGAAAGAGCCGTTAGAGGATGAGAGCTAGCAGCATGCTTTAGTGTATAGGTACATTATTGCATTTCACAGTTTACAAGCACATGTGGATGAAGCAAATACTTTTATTTTGACAGGGTGTCAAACATTTTTCATTTATAATTTCATTTAAATCAGCTTACATGTCTGCGTTCTACACTAAAGTAACTAAAACTTCCATCAAGATTTAATGAAGACATCATTTAATGTTTTGCAATGTGGGTGTTCATCTCACATCTGTCTTAACCACGTTTCTAAAAGAGAAAATGGGCGCCATGAATCTGATAAACATTAAAACGCTTCATAAAGAGCCCGTTTTTGTTACTGTTCTAAATCTTGGAAGGCAGTTTCTTTGTATTTCTTTCATTCAGGTACTGAATAAGCTTTAACAGCTGTTAAGCCCAGGTATGCTTTGATTCTTTAGATTTCAGGTCCCTAGTGATCCAAGGGAACTTTAAGAAGCCCACGAGTCAAAGCACATAGAGCAGTTCAACACTCATCTAGACTCCAGTTACACAGCTGCAGACAAACATGCTGGTATAAAACCACGCACACACCAAAGAGAAGCTGGAGAAAGCAAGAAAACTACTGGACACGAACTACGAACTGAAACAAGGCAGCCGACAAAACAAAAATAAAATAAAAGCAAAAGAAACCAAAAGACATCACAAAGGGAGGAGTGTAGCAATTCACCAAGCCACACCCCCCACAGGATCAACACTGCACACCCTCGGGGGGGGGGGGTGTCCACACCTAAGTGTGTTCAAAACTCAGCTTAAGAGTACATTTGGCCATATTTCTTTCCTCTTCCCACAGGGTTCAGTGCCACCCACGGGGCCCGCTGGGGCCCCCCAGAGACCTCCCCTCCCTGCTGGACCTTGTTAAGTAGCTTAATACGTCCTGAAGTGTCTGGAGGTAATTAACTACATTTAGCTGCAAGATCAGCCCCAGAGGCCGGGGTGTCAAGTCTGCTTACTGCACCTTTGAAAATACCTTAAGCAACTTAAGACAGACCTTTTTAAAATGCAAGTTATACTCTCACAGTCTTGACACTGCGTTTTATTCTAGTACAAAAGACGTTTACGATCTCAAAGTTATGAATGAACCACCAGTTTCTAATTTTGAAGAAGTGACACATGCACAACAAAACAATCCCACAAATCAATGCGTTACAAGCCAAGACGGTCATGAAATTCTGAAATGTGCTTTAATTTGTCAGTTTCCTTCCAATAATATTCCACAAATGAACAAATCAGCAAATTAAATCTCAAATTAGAATCACCAACAAGGGTTAAAGAGAGAGAGGGCAGAAAGGTAGACTGCATGTGCATGGTACAGGACACACACACACACACGGGGCGATACACAAAGAAAGAGTGAGAAAGAGAGAGAGAGAGAGAGAGAGAGAGAGAGAGATGTTGGCTGTCAGGTTACAGAGTGAGCACGCTGAGCAATACTGCCGCCTGCATGTCTCTACATTAAGGATCTGGCGCCCCAAACTGTAATCCTTTAAAAGTAAATGTTTGAACACAAACAGGACTGGAGCTGAGGATTGTTTAATCTGAGATATAGTGTTACATTCAAGCGCGCGCACACACACACACACAACCACACACACACACACACACACACGAGTCCACTAACTCCAAAAGTTTGGGCTGGAGACATTGTTTAAATTTTAAGTGTTTGAGAAGATTGCTAACCTAGTTTACAAGAACAAAATAAATACTTGGTGCAATTTTCACACTTAATTGAATCAAAGTTTAAAATAATAAACAAAAAAATAATTTAAAAAATTCACTCAGTACGAGTGACAAGCCAGTGATGAGCATTAGGTTTGCAAACATTCACTGAAGTCCATTTTCCTCGACCAAATGCCCTAAAATCCAACACACACCCCCACAAAAAACCTGCATCCTTCTCCCATCTCGTCCAGCCAAAGTTAAACAAAGGAGGTGATGGGGCTCAAGACATCACTTAGGGTGTGGGTTAAATGTAATCCCCTCAGGGTTCGGCTGCAAGGGAGAGGACGCCTCTCCAAAACACAGCCCATGAAAATTACTACCCCGGCTTCTCTGGCTGGGACTGCAGTTCCAGTACTTGGGGCTTTGTGAGGAAATGCTAACACAGTCCCGGGGGGCCTGCAGTCATTCCAAACAGGCGCGTCAACGTGGTTCTCTCACATACTCGGCCTTAAATGTCCACCAATATCAAGTGTTGATATTTGCAAGAAACCCTGCATGGTTTCAACACCGAGTGCACACCTCCAAACGGAGAAGAATTTGGACAAAGCTCTGCTCCCATCTGTGTGAAAGACTCTATAGTGAACTTTTTTGGCATCCAACATGCTGGTAGGAAAGAGGAGACGCTCCTGAGTGTAATTTAATTCTCCAGTGGTTGGAGGAGTAGCCTCTCCGTCTCTGTTAATCACATAATGAAACGCCAGTTATATGTAAAAATAAATAATTAAAGTGGTAATAGATAAAGAGAGAGCATTATATTTGTTACAGTTTCTAGTGAAACTGGACATTTCAGAGGTCCATCAGCTGTTCAAGAAAAAGTGCTTCTGTAGTTCTAGAAGGTGAACAAAATAGACTTTTAAACATAACATTCATCCCTCAGGGATACCAAGTTCATTCATTCCACAGTGACACAAAGTTCAGAGGGTGTTGATTCTTTCCCCCTCAAGTTTCTTCAGTTGATTGTTGCCATAGCAACAACCGGCAATGCACAAACATTAGTACAGTTGTTAGCATCAACAAAATGATCAGCAAACCTTCTCTTGCCTTCTTCAGTGTACATCTGACTACACCCCTAGAAAGAGATACAGCCGCCATCTACCGCAGGGTGGCTGAGAACAGCGGAGAAAAGAAAACCGATGTACATCCTCAGAGCTTTAGAACCCAGAGAAATTGGTTTCATGAAATTCTTACTACCTCTGCATTTTTAACTTTAGTACACTGATGGTCCCTGTTTAAGTGAAGAAATGTCTATGTTTAAAAGCCCTGCAGGTGACCCAGAGAGCGAGTGTACGAACAAGTAGTCCTTTTGTGCAAATTAATGGACATTTCACCAGGTCCTCACGAAGCAACAGCCTGGCCAGACTCCTGCTGCTGCAAACAGCTGTTCATCAGCTGGGGATGATGCAGGTGAGGGAGGGCACAGTGCACCAGCCAGGGGGACACGGGGGAAAGACTCTTGATTGCGACATTTTAGAATGCCCAAAGTCACATTAAAAATAGTTAAAATCAGACTGTAATCAGACCTTTCATCAGTTACAATTGCCTTATTCATCTGGCTCATGGGCTATAAGCTATAACTTTGCCAAGGCAATGTTTATTAATAAGACATTAAAGTAATGTGCAACATCCCAGTTAAGCTGAAAAGTAAATGGTTCCAAGTTATTTTTAAAATGGGTCATAAATTCTACTCAGTGTTGGACTTGCCCTTTTTATGGAATGGCAGTATTCAACATTTTTCACATAAAATACACTGTGGAGAGAAACAGATTTTGACGGAAAGAAATTTGGTGACTGTACAAAACGGCATCGAATCTGCAGGGTTTCATTACGAAAGCAAAGGTCACAGGATGGAAAACAAACTGCCTTATTAAGGTCACTGTGTACGATTGTTTGTGTAGAAAAGGGGGAGAGGCAGAGAGTTTTGGGTGCTTTAGGGTTAGAACGAGCTTTAGGGAGTAGGCTACCAATTGGTAGATACAAGCTACACTTCACCATAAAACCTAGGTAAAAGAAAAAAATAAACCCAAAACACTAAACATCCGGGAATCTGTGCAGTAAAAACTGTCTGCACTTTGTAAATAGCATCTACGATGGTATATGGACAACTATGCGAATTAAATCTTGATTCCAATTCCATTTTTATTTAACGATGAAGTAGCTGGACACGTTTAACGTTTCAGGCGTAGTCTGACCGACTCTTTACGTTTAATCCAAGCGGCACATTCACAGCTGCTTGTACTTTTAATGAGCGAAAGTAGATAAAGTAAGAACGATCAGAAATTGTGTAGTTATTCATTAAACGGAAAAGCAGGAATACGCCAAATCATTTGTTTAGGGCTTCTCTGGGTACTTGGCTGAGTTGCACAGCACACAGCGAAGTACAGCAATAGCTGCCAAGGGACGTCACGATATATTTATTGATTTGTTTTCTGAATCTAGTGCATCACTAGGGAGGCTGCTATAAGCTCCACACAAACACGAAGGCCTGTGGAGTTGGTTATTCTAGTCATGCCCTGTAACATCGATGATGGTTAGGGCTACATTTAGCACTAGGATTAGTTTTACACTCGATGATTTGGTCTAGTACATTAAAATATGCATATACAGCATGTATTCATGGCTAGAAATTATTAAGAGGTATAAGTGTCTATGGAATGGGTTTCACCTCAAGCTAAGACTGATGTCATATCCCTTTGTTTCCAATTGGTTAAGCTGTGGAGAAGACAAACGTTCCAGCCAATGGGCCTCAGACACAATCAAAGGAAGTGTACATAGGAAATGACATCACCCACACTGTGATTCAGGAAGGGAGGGGGTGGGATTTCAGCGTGAAAGTCTGGCAACCACAATAATAGAAGACATCAAAGACTGCAGAGAGAGAGAGAGAGAGAGAGAGAGAGAGAGAGAGAGAGAGAGAGAGAGAGAGAGAGAGAGAGAGAGAGAGAGAAATTCCTATGAAATATCAGACTGGATGAATAACAAAGGAATCGTATGATTACACAGAGCTGAGCCCATATGAAACAAACCAGACCATATGGATGAGTTAGGAAATGTATAAACACATTGATTGGATGAAAATTAAGTACAAATTCTCCTGGCACCAGTATAAAATACACAACATTTCTTGCTAGCAGCCACGTGCACACGCATTTGCACAGACAAAAGAGAAACACACTGCAGAGATACAGAAAACACCAGAAACTGAATTCATTTTCTCTTGCCCAGTATTTGAACCCATCTGGGATGAAGCGCTCCAGGCCAAACTCTTCCTCTCTCTTCTGACCTGTGTTTTGATGTGTTCAGAGCTGCATATCCAGGAAGCAGCAGTGTTGTTGAAACTCACCCTACACTAAGTCAGGCCTTTCCTAAACATTACTGACACTTTCTCCATGATTACTTAACTGTGAATTAAATCAGCCACTCAAAAACACAATCATTTCGGTGCTGTAATTAAAGGAAGTGAGGAGTAGCTGACCATAACACTCCCAACTCCGGAGATGGAGTTAATTACTCAGTTAACCGATTAAGCACAATCTCAAGAATGGAAAGAACTTGTTATTCACAAGTTGCAATTGATCAAGCAAGAATGACACTTTTTAACCTCCTAATAAACATTTTTCTAAAACAGTCCAAGAAAGTTTTGAAGCTGGTCAAAAGTGTTTAATGAGGGTGTGAAAAGGACTGATCGAGCTCAGAGTCCTGCATGGACTCCCTTCCTGATCCTACTATGGGACCAGGCAGATCGTTGCCATAGTAGCAGGTGTGTAGAGGTGTAGTGTTTTTGTTCATGTTTATTTGGAAAGCTTTTTTAATTATCTCCAAAGTTTAAATGTGCACTACCCTAACATGACACACCTGTTAATGTCCACCTCATCAGAAACATGCAGCCAACTCCAAATCTTCAATCCTGCACGATACCGGATAAGTGCATAGCTACATAGACACAGTCCTGAACACACAGTCAAGAGCACCGTTACTCCAGACATGATGTTCTTCGAGCAGCGATGGGCTGAGCTCATTTTGAGGGGTCATGTGCTTCAGCTGTCATTAGACTGACATTCGTTTGCCAGGAACCACATTACTGCATGTTACGGCCATACCTAGTGGAGTAACAACAGTAAATGTCAACCACTGAACCAGTTGAGCCTTAATCCACCTTGTGTCCTGTTTATTATTTACAGTTTGCTTTTGTTTTTCCGCAGCACCACTATGTTTTTAACCTCTTCTTTCAATCTACAGAGAGAGATTTATTACTCGGGGAGATGCTGTTCAGCCCCGTCATGGCTGAACTCACTGGTTTAGTTTGATATCAGGAGATGTCTAGTACTACCTGTATTTAGTGTATATACCTAAATCACACATTTGGCACCAAAACTGTGTATGCTTATGCTCTATTCAGAGTGTGTGTGTGTATTTTCTGTGCATAACTCACCATGCTGGATGTCCTTCATGTCAAGGTGCAGGCTGGACATGAGAATCCCCACGGCCTGAGAACGCTTGTTATTCAACAGCTTCACCACCTATCTCACACACACACACACACACACACACACACACACACACAAATGAATTAAATCAGCCAGTCCTGCAGAGCCACTGTTGGACTGTGATGTGTGAACGTGACGGTGTGTTCCCCTCCCGTTCTCGCCTGCTGTTGGGCTCAGAGCAGCCCAGCTCAACAGGCTGGCTGCAACAGAGCGCGCCTGAGCCAGTGCTTGAACAGAGCCGCTCTCCAGCCATACAGGACAATGATTCATCTCCACCTCATCCAACCGCTCAAAGACTCACATGGAGCCCATCAGCTAGCAAAGGATCACAGAGATCGAGAGAGAAACCCTAAACAAAAACAGGAGGAAACGGGCGTCTGACCAAAGCACATAACTAACAGGAACAACTTTAACTTTAAGGGATGCGTCACCCTTCCGCAACACGCAGTTCAGACTCGGTGGTACGGAATTACCCTTGACTCAGGGATCTTAAAGTCGACTGTGACTGGTCCACAGCTGCACGTATAAACACATGGCAGTGCACCGTTTACAGGATGCTCAGTGCAGCTCTGAAAATCCCACTAGGGGCGCCATTACCTGCCATGCAAAAGCCACCGCAGAAAAAGAACAGTGAACACTAGTTTGGTGATCAGGTACATCACCACGTTGGAAGTAGACATGGGTAAACCGTGACCATAAAGGGGAACTGTGGCATTCAATAATAATTATTCTATAATACCCCCCACCCTGGCCCATTCTCCACTGCCAGTTGACAAGAGATCAAGATTCATCAACCTAAAAAGCATTTTTCCAGTTTCCACCTGTCCCATTTCAGGGAGGCCAATTCCCAGAACGGTGTGGTCTTCTGCTGCTGAGGTTCCACACACTGTTTCGTTTCAAGGTGTTTTTCTGCTCACCGTGGTCGTAAAAAGCAGTTAGTGGAGTTACCGCAGCCTTCCTGTCAGCTTGGGCCAGTCCAGCCACTCTCCTCAGACCCTCTCAGTAAGGAGGCTTTTCTACCCACAAAGTACAGCTCACTGGGTGCCTTCTGGTTTTCTCACCATTCTGTGCAACTCTGGAATCTGCTGTGCATGAAAATCCCAGATCAACAGTTTCTGAAATACTCAAACCAGCACATCTGGCACAAACAGTCACGCCACAGTCATTTTACTCACAACCACTCCCCCTTCTGGTGTTTAAATGTGAATGTTAACAGAGACTCCTCACCTCACTGGAATGATTTTAAGCATTGCTGCATGATTAGATAATTACATAATTGAACAAGGACACAGGTGAGAGAGAGAGACAAACACACACCCCACACACGGGTGAGAGGTTCTGACTGTAAAGGATCGTTTGTTTTTATAGTCCTTTTGTGCAGCTCTCTTCAGTTTCCTCTCATCGCTTTTATTTCTGTCATTTGATGAGATCCTTCATTTTCACAGCTCCATGGTCATTCCAGAGTCTGGACGAGATGCCAGAGGGTCGGCACTCATTAATCATGAATATTTGTTGGGGTTCAACTTTGTCAAAGGCTGGAAATGAGGACAGTTATAGAATCACAAAAATGTAATTTGCAATACTTGCTTGTCAAAAATACATGCAAAGAATCCACAACAAGAGATTACATACTGATGACTGAGAGCACGTTTACTAAAGCACAGAACTCTGCAGTCTCTTAAAACTAAAGCGTTCTGTAAACATCACTTTGTCCTCAAATAAGCAAAGGAGCTGCTGTCAGGATTTGACTGTCAATCAGTGAAAGGAATTTCTCTCACTGAACTGAGGTTCATAAGCTCCCTCAGATTTCCACTACTTCCTGTCTGACCCCTCCTGCTCCCACGACAACCAGTTCCCGCCAATTAAAGGGATGTGGAATATTATGACCGACACGGTGAGGGGGGGGAGGGGGGGAACCTCTGTGTAGGATTAGAAATTAATAGCATCCATTAAGCCATCAGCCAGAGGCAAAAAAAAGACACACACGCATGCATCCTTGCGCGAGCATGCGCACGCTCAAACACACACACACTTGATTAAATAATTACAGAGGGTGGTTTTCAGTCTCTGTAGAGAGTGAGCAGGCTAAAATAAATGCAAGAGAGCGCGAGACGGGGAGCGCGAGACGGGGAGCGCGAGACGGGGAGCGGTCTGCAGCAGGATCCTGTTCTACTGCCGGAATCATGTGAACAAAGCTGGATTGTTTCAACTGCATGAGTAGACGTGTATCAGCATGAGACAGAAGTGAGGTCAGAGATACACTGGCCACCGTCTCACACAGCCACTCGTTTAGTCTCTGCTCAGAAAAAAACAAAATCGAAAAATCCCTAGCCTCCCAAAACACACACACACGCACACGCACACAGCGTCAGGATCACCTGTAGCATGCGACAAGCCCAGTACACCAAACATGACTGCTGCCGTCACACAACACAGCACCGGTCACATGGACCTAGTCCTCGTCTCCCTGTTAGACGCTCAGCCTGGTTAAACACGCCCGCCGGAGAAAACAATGCAGTAAAGCACAACAAACTAGACTTTAAATCACCTGTGGCCTGTAAAAAAAAAAAAAAACCCACGTCAACTAGAACTTGAATATTCTGTTTTTAAATTGTAAACTGTTTCTTATTAATACATCAATAAGGAAGGAACTGCTTGGTTTAACATGCTGAAACGTTCCTTGAAGAAGAAGAAAATAAAAAATACAATACAAGAAAAAAAAAGAAAACCTGCAACAAAAAATCTCTTCAAAACAACCATGACTAAACAGAAGATCATCTTACATGGTAGTTTAGTATTTATTAGTGTGGAAAACTCTGACGACTTCGCTGCACTTTAATGATTCTTAATGCTTTTCCCCCCCCTTTTCCTAGAGCTCATTATGAGTGTCTGCTGTTTAGTGTTCTCTACTGCCAAGACACAACCACAAATGTTAAACAATGAGAGAGAGAGAGAGAGAGAGAGAGAGAGAGAGAGAGAGAGAGAGAGAGAGAGAGAGAGAAGGAGAGGAGAGGCGAGGAGAGGAGAGGAGAGGAGAGGAGAGGAGAGAGAGAGGGGAGAGCCATGTAGTCCAGTCAAAGAGCACATTCCTGCTAGGAGCACATAATTTGTTATACATATAATCTGTTGGGGGAGGGGGGTTAATATTAAACAAGCTGCTTGTGTGTAACCCAAAAAAAAAAAAAAAAAAAAAAAAATTATTTTTATATCTATATATAAGAGAGGAACCTTTGCTACACTAGCCTTCCCCCTGCAATTAGACAAAAGAAAACATTACTTTATCAAAAGAGTTTTCTTTCCTGGCTGTGTCTTACGAGGGGGTTGGGGGGGGGAATTCCAATTATTTCAATCAAAATGCTGCCCGAGATAATGTCTTAAACATGGGCCTCGAATGGCTTCTGCACCAAGCTGCCAGTCGTTCCTGAGGTCAGCCAGGGCACAGTTCCCAAATAGTTTTATATGGTGAATGTAAAACCCCTCAGGCGCCTTATCAATCTGTACTTCATTCAAAGAATGTTGGGAGAATTACTATTTTATTTACCATTTATTTTTCAGTCTTAAAAATAAAAGTCCACCACAAAGCAAATTCGGGAAAAGATGTGAAAAATTCTTCACTGCAAGCACAATGCAAAAGAGGAGAAAGTGTGTGAACGTGTAGCTCTGCGAAGAGGAGGCAGGGCACACAGAGCGCTGGAGGAGTGTGTTACGCCGTGGCAAAGAGAACCTTCCAGAACAAAGCAGCCACAGACGCCAAATACTCTCGGGACGGGGTGCGGCGTGAGAACGGTGGGGGGGGCGTGACCCTGGCACACTCGCTGGATCTCCGTCCCTCATAATGAGCCGGGGGCGAATTAGTGACGGCTCTACCGTCACCCGCCGGCCGCTCCGGCCCTCGTGAGCCTCGGGCCGCCCACTTACATACAGAGCAGCCCTCAGCCCAACTGCTAGACAACCACAGAAATGTGTCCATCACCATTAAGCACTTAGAAACAGTCAGTCAAACATCCATCGCCACCAGTCTCTCTCTCAGACTTCTTGACCCGAATTAAGAAACACCACAAGGCAATGATTTTTTTTTTTTTTTTTTTTTTATAGCCTCCAATCAACAATAAAGGAATGAACAAGCTAGTGCTTACAGCCATGAGCAGGGGTCATGCGGGGCCACAAAGTCAATAGTGAGAAGCAAGGCAACAGGCTGTAACTCCATTCTTCTACAATGCATTTCTACAACAGGCTTTACCTAATGAAGGGGTCAGAGAGTGCACATGTTTCTAATCAGACTACTTAAATGTTCATTTTAGATATTAGTACTGCAACACACAAGCCTTAAGCTAACGCCATCCGTTTTCTAGATTGTTCAGAGATCGTTCCAATTTTTTGTTCTTTTGACGTATGGCTTAGATAAGACAGATAGGGCAGTTTTTCCTGTTTTTTGACCAACATGGAACAATGGAAATAAATAAAATCAACAATACGCTGCTCTAGTCTCCTTCAACCGACTGGACGACTTAATACACAATTTCAGGCAGTCTCTGACGGACACGAGTGTCTCTCAGAAGACAGGAGTGTGGAGGTAGAAAGGCCTGCATGGATGTGGTTGGTTCTGGAGGGACGTTCTGGGTGATGTCGCCCCATAGGCCCTGCGCCATCAAGATAAGAGGTGGGTGCGTCTGCGGGCGGGGCATCGGGTACGGCACAGGCCCGAGGAGAGCCGGGTCTCACTGGCTTCACAGACTAGAGTGGGGAGGCCCCGCCTCCAGGAAATGGCCTGCCTGCATTTGAAACACTCTGCTTCCTCGGGCGAGATGAAGAATTCCACATCCACAGCTATGCTTCCGCTGACCATGCGGGAATTGAAGCAGTGGTGTGAAAGACCAGGGAGGGTACTGGATCTACCCCCCCCCCCCAAACACTCTTCACAAGAGCCACCCGACCTGCAAGGCCAAGCAAAAGATTCTGCACGCAGGAATATTTACATAATAAACGGATATCATTTCTGATTGCACTCCTGTTTTCCATAACGCAGTGGCTGGTATGTGTTATGAGCCCCAAGGCCTATCCTCCTCAACAGGGCGAATCGGACCGGGGGGGTGGGTGAGAAGTAGTGGGCGGGGCTTCCAGCGTGCCCGGTAACGGGTGAGCGAGGCTGGCCAGACAGCCAGGCTGAATGGAAAAGTGCTGTGCATAATCATAATGCCTCGAGGCCCAGGGCAACGTCAGGAGTGCACAGATGAACGACTTTATCAGTACAAACCGATGTCTGGGTATTTTTTTGTTTCTGGGGTTGTCGACAGGATTGTGCAACATGGATATTGCTTACAAACAGATGTCCAGTGTGATCCAGATGCATTATCTGTGGAAATCAAATGTCGACTGACTTATTTGCTGAAGGGAGTGTATACTGGGATATGATTCATAAAACAGATGGACTGAATGATGTGGATATGTTCAGTACAAAAGGTTTTACATTCGTTTCATTTATTTATTAAACAGCTAAAGAGTGCACCAAGTAGCAACGTGTTAACACTACAGCGCGCGTGACGCCCTCCTGAGCTGCTCGCTTTCAGATGTGAAATGTCTCGCACAGCGGTCATAAAACATGCATTTAATCCTCCAGAAACCAGGAACACACGGTAAACTCCACCAAGAACTGCCAGGATGGATGGATGGACACACACACACACACACACACACACACACAGGGAGGAGTACTTGAAGATATTCAGGTGCAGGTGCTGTAGCACAGCACGCAGGTGGAGGTGAACATAAATGTGTGTGCAGTGTTGCGTCATAAAATCAAACCTGGGGCCACGATCAGGACTCTGAACAGAGAGACAGAGAAAAGCGACAGACAAAAGGCTGATCCACAGGACCAGCAGGCGCGTTTACTCTGTTCTCTGGTACTGCACTGGTATCTTGTCATTGGCCAGTTTCTGTTTTGAGGTTTACAATCATGTAAATATTTTTGTTCCATCTATGCAAAGATGGGGGACTCATTTCAGATGTCTGGCTGATTCAAGCAGTGTTAATCACCACCAGTCTCTGGGTTTGACGGATACACACGAGCCCCAGCTTTGCCAGGCCCCACCTACCGAGCTCCACCTTTGCCAGGCCCCACCCACATTTGTTACTGATGTTCCTGATGTTTAAGGACATAAATAAAAGCATTAAATATAAAAAAAAAAAATCCATTTAGCATCTTTTCTTGATATTGATTAAAATATGACGAGTAACTGATGTCTGACTCGCAAGGAACTTGTCAGTGCATGTATCCATCACACAAGTGCCAGAAATAGACTCTTCAGGAATCTGACAAAACATGTCCATCACTAAAACAGTCCAAAATCTGCACTACAAAATACAAGCAGACAGAACTGACCTGCAACAACATTTACAAGTTACCGAGGGGTTTCTGCTAGGCTCCGCCCCTTTAACCACTCACCTGTTTTGTTTTGGATCTGGTGATGGTATCAGAGAGGGGTTTTTTCTTCTCTTTGACAGCCGTTTTGGAGAAGAGCTCCACAAACTCCTCAAAGTCCATGGTGGGCTCCTCGATCTTCTCCCAGATCAGAGGGCTTGCATCTCTGACAAAGACGAAACAAAAGTTGTCAAGCATAATGATGTACCAAATCCACCACTAATAAAGCAGCACTGATAACTGAAGGGTTTGCTGGTTAACGCTGAGCTTTTTTGGTTTGTTCGTTTTTATGTAAACGTCGTTCCTTTCTTCTAAATAGGCGGCACAGTCCATCTTTAAGAAGCCGCCATTAAGAGTCCATTTAAATTGAAATGCTACTATTAGTATTGATTACATGACACTTCAAACTTGTATGATAAAATTATATGGTGCTGTGACATGTAACACTTCTGCAAAGCTCCAGCACCCACCCACCCACCTCACTCCCCCACTCCCCTCCACCTACAAGACATCATTACCAACAACAGAACCATTAACAGCAAAGCATGACAAACGATACGAGCAGGTTACTTTCTGGCGTGGAGCTGAATCCGAGTCCAGTAGAGGGGTTTCATGGGCTGTGGAGGCTCCACAACACCCTTACGGGGGACTTTCTCCTGGGCCGCGGCCAGCGCATAGAGTCCGGGAGGCAGGGGAGGGGGCAGAGAGCCCAGTCCGAAGGGAGGTGTGGGGCCGCTGAGAGGAAGTGGCAAAGGCCCGGCCAGTCCCGGGGGTGGTGGGGGAGGGGGGGGTGGGGGTGGAGCCACAGTGCCCGGTAAGGGCAGAGGTTTGGCACCAGGGAGGGG
>JAOXYF010000012.1:17838834-17849853 GCA_028565775.1 Sternarchorhynchus goeldii | reverse complement strand
GCAGGTCATGAGGCCAGTTCAGTAATCAGTCATCACAGTTTGATTAATCTCACAGTAATTATAGAAGTTTTACAGTTCCCAGGCAAGCGCATGTCTTTGTGCATGTGAGCCAAGCGTTACACACTTGAGTATCCATACGTTCACACGCAACGAACAGTGACTGCACTGGTAAGGATACACACGCAATGCACAACATGAGCATGTCGACAGGGTTGCACACAGCACAAGAGCACACTGACATCTCTCTCACACACACACACACACACACACACACACACACCACCAGAGCACTCTTAGCAGAGTCTGATGACATTCATAATGGGCGGGGAGGGGCTTGAAAAATGGAGCAAGTCAAGACTCGCAGATTCACCGAATGCCCATAAGGGTTGCAGGGATTCAATGAAGCAGCCAACGTCTGCGTGCTATTCTCTCACCAGCCGATCCCCACTAGCGTCGACGGAGTGGCTCGAGCCCCTCGTTAGCGAGATGCAGTGGAGTATCAGAGGCCAAATGAATACTAAACAACGCAATCACCCCCCCGATCAACCCTACCAATCCTACCAAACAAGTGTTGTTGGTGCCGACCTGCAGGTGTTCAAACAGGCTGCACTTCCTGCGGACGGTCTGTTTGAGTTTGAGCCAGGCCAGGTCCAGCCGCCTCTCGCGCTCTTCCCCGCGCTCCAGGGTGGAGATGGTCACCAGCTCTTGCACGAACTCTGGAATCTGACCCAGCAGGTTGAGAGGAGCCGGGTCCTCTGGAGGAAAAGGGCGGCCCACGGGAGGGCGGGAACCCCCCGCCTCTTGGTCCATGCCGTCAGCCAGTGCTGCCAATAGTCACCGGTGGCGATTTAAGCAGCAGCAATAGAGCAGGCAAGAGACATGCATCAAACTGCAGTTACAGCATCTCTCCACCAGGGGGCAGCAAGGACGTGCTATAACACCAACATGCAGATGAAGATTTGTACCCGTCTAAATGCAGCAATGGGGTTTGCTTATTCATTCTCTCCCTCTCACAGACAGAGACTAGACCAGAAATAGTCACATGACGGGCAAAGACACAGAATTACTGGCAAAAATAAACAGACTTTTGATAAACAAATGTGCTTACATAGGCACAGATGCACAGGAGGGTATACAAAATAAAACATCTGCACACACACACGGAGATAGACACACACTCACAGAGAGGGTTATGCACAGACACACACAGACACAGACGCTTGCTGTCCTATTCAGCCGCAGATCTCGTTGGCACAAGAGTAGAAAAGAAACCGCAATGTCAAACGTTTCACCCTGATCCATGACTTCACATAAAGATGATCTCCCTTCCAGCTATGACCCCTCCTGCTTTCCGTATCTCCCCATGGAGGGCAAAGGACTAGAGCCACGGTGTCCCAGCTTCCTCATGTCCAAGACTGGAAAGGTACAGCTTCCTATACTGCAGCATTGCACTCGAAAGCCTTTAAATTCAAAGCGACTGTCTCCATCTTGGCTCAGACTGCCAGCGTGTCCCATAAGGGCAGTTAGCCACATACTTGAGCCACAATGCCAAACAGTTCTGTCCTTGCAGCTAGAGGGAGAGAGAGGAAGTTGCCTGCTTTGAGATCAGGTTGCTCTGTGGTGGATGAAGGGAGGGGAGGAGGGAGGGATGATGGGAGGGGAAGGGAGAGAGAGGGACAAGGGGAGGAGAGGATGAAGGGAGGGGGCACAGGGACAGAATTATACTGAATTACCCCAGAATGATGTTTAGGGAAATGTGTCTTATTTATAAGCATGTGCCACTTTAGCTTAGGAGACACCCCCATGCGGAACATACTGAGAGAAACAAATAACAATGAAAATGTGCCAACACCTATCCTGACCACTCTCACACACACACGGCCCAGTCACTGCAGCAGTGACAATGCAGCTTCTTATCCCGCCTCACACACACACACACGCGGCATGGGGTGCCCAGCTGTCTTTACAGACGTCATCAAAACACAGAAGACAAGTATGTTCAGAGCTCAGACATCATCTTGGACTTATTCTGCTCTTCAACTGGAACTGATCTGGTGTAGAAAGTTCCAGACCTCCAGCTGTTCAACAGCATTTCCTTGACAGAAGGGCAGCCAGGCAAAATCAAACAATACCATTTCTGTTCCTTCAAACAGTGTGTGTTCCCCATATTACTGTATGTTAAATAGACCGACTCCCACCACCCCACGCAGCCCAAGTCAGGATTAGCCAATCATAAACAAGCAACAGGTTACAAGGCCTTAAATGAGTCAATAACCCATCAGTGCAAGACACCTTAAGCAGGGCTCAGATCAGAAGAGGAAGTGTTCTCTCTCTCTCTCTCTCTCACACACACACACACACACACACACGAGGGTGAGCTCACGTTGAACTGCTGGGTGATGTGCGTGGTGCTGCCCTCGTGCTGCTCCCCGAAGCAGTCGCTGAAGGGGAGGAGGAGGCCCATGGCCAGGATCCGAGAGCAGAGCTTCTCGGCCTCCTCCTCGGACTCCGTCCTCTCCTGCTGCTGGAAGAACTTCTCCAGGAGAGTGCGGCCTGTGGGGTGGTGAGAGAGACAGCAGACCTGAGTTTAGAGCCCCCTTTATTTAGGCGCCAAACGCACAGAACAACACTTCAGCGTTACTTAAATGAGTACTTAAATCTGTGATAGCATTGATATTATTGACAGGGTTTCATTTAATCGAACAAAGCTTGGACTGTCGCACCATTCCATCAGAGCCACAGAGGAGTGCATTGACAGAAACCAAATGAAACCTTTACAGGTTTTCACTGAAACTTTGGGGTGAAATACCCCCATCACATCTCCATGCTGATCTGCATACCCCACCCCAAAACGTCCATAATCACCAACTCCGCTTACCCAAGTACAACGTTTTCCAAAACACTGAGCGTCAGAGACCCAGAAGCCAAAAATAAAACAACATGGCTAAAGGATAAGCATCTGCGAACGCACCACAGGAGCCAGAAGAGGGGGACACGGCCTGGGACAAGCAGAGCAGCAGGAGCAGCAGGGCTGCCCTGGGGCCCTGAACCCCTGGCTGGCGCGGCACAGCAGCGGGGCCTGTGGGAGCAGGCGCCCGTGGATAAGAACCTGCGCCGAGCAGCAGGGTCTTGGACAGGCGTACGCTCTGCATGGGGGAGCCAATGGCTCTCTGGAGGAGGGGCCCTTCCCTGTACTCCACTTCAGAGACAGACATGCAGCTCTGGAAAAAGAGGCAGATCTACCCACGACAGCACGAGTTAGACATTCAGCTACTGAATAAAAGGGGAAAGGGGAGGGAAGCAAGAGGCAAGGCGAAGCTGGAGTGAAGGAAGCAGGAGTACAGGTGGTGTTAACGTGTGTTTATTATAAGCAGAGCTGAACCACGTAACTGGATACTGTGTTTATACTCTACAAACACCATTTTTAAAAACTGGCATAATTAAGAAAGAAAAACATGCAGATCCATTGAGGTTGTAATTATTATTTAACAAAAGCATGCAGCCTAGTGGCATGTGGAGTTATAATATACAATTATAAAGAAATAAAAACAATAATGTAGGTGCATTATTTAATTGTAGTTTAAAGCCTGAGGCCAAAGATCCCAGTGATCTAAAGCTCAAACAGTTCATTAGCTTCAGCTGGAGAGCACAGCATAACACACAACGCTCATCAAAGAAATTAGCTACTGTTTTCAAGACATTCAAACAACTTATTTTGTAAGATAGAGGGTTCTACAACCCTCACCAACTCCATCATCTACATCCGTTTCAGAACCCTAGGGTTTCAGGGCCAAAGGTCTCTTCACACTGTGACATCTCACATGCTCCAGGCAGACAAAGGGGTATTACACCCCCAGCAGCACATGCCCTCCGAATCTGGACGTGGCCTCAGAACGTTCTGGAGAAAAAGAACTGAAAACTAAATGAACCAGTGTGAACCTAAACCAACAAGTATGACACACAGTCACTTTGTGGGGATTTGTCAAACGAACATGAAGTCAGGGAAAACCAACAGTCTCACTGCCTCCCATCCCCCAAATCCATTACACATGATCAGAACTACTGCCAAACAATTACTCAGTTCTTACACACACACACACACACACACCCACCCTAGAGTGCAGGTTGGTCTATAAACATGATTGTCACAATTAAAAGAAAAATAAATATGAATTTCAACAATCTGGAACATTTTGGTAAAAAATGAGATGAGAAGGGGTTCTAAAACTTGGGTTGTTCATCAGAATGAGTCATAACTGCAGCATGCCCTGCCTCCCCACCTCCATCCAGAGCATTCACTCATCCCCTTTCATGCACAGTCCGGTTTCTGCGATTCAAACCCATTTCCACTGATGTGACTCAGTTCATCCTCCGATAAAGGGGGGGAAGGGAGGTGACGCAGGTTCTAAAATAAGCTCCACTCCGACACCACACACACACACACACACACACTCCTTAGAAAGGCAATTCCCAGTTGCTTAAAAAGAAACACTCAGGAGATGTGGCCAGTCCCTGAACCGACACTAACCCTTCAGAGCAGCCCTAGTCTCCTCTTCTAATAAACAAATATGGGGGTCGAGGGGTGGTCAAAATTATAGGAAACTGTAATCACCAGTCCTGAGGTAGTCGGGGCTCTCCCATACGCAGGTACACACCCTGCCCTACGCACCTTAGGGCTGTTCAAGTGCATCTATGTCTGCAGTCTTGGACAGCACTTCATTACTTACAGCATCCTTCTTTAGATCATAATCGTGACCTTTGCATCATTATAAATCATAACAGCTCATCATGATGCCGTTTAGTCGTTTGATTGGAGGGGTTTTACAAGGATGATGAGTGCAGTTAAGCAAAAGAACAAAATTACATGCACAGGGTGTTTGTACTGAAATTCAGACGTGAAATTATAATAAAGTGGGCGGTGCATGCTAATTTCCTGTGACTGGACACCACCCCAACAGTCCTACGGTAATTACCGCTGGCCCATCACTTCCTTAATAAATGTTATGATAACCTGAAGCAAGAGTGCAGAACAGGTTGACAGGTGCACCAACAGACAGGAAGACACACTCCTTTATCGCTACACAAGTCATTTTTAGCACCCGGTGCGACTGGTTTCTTTAATGAGGAAAAAAAATTAAAGAAAAATAATTTTGTTCAGACTAGTCCATTATGAATAAACTGAAATCGAACCAGAAGCCAGGCCTCTGAGGACTGGCGAGAGGTGCATCATGGGAAACGTAGTTCTGTTAAAAGAACCTCACATAAGCACTTCTCTGTGCACTGCATTAACAATGCAAAGAAGCATCCACCCTCCGCTTTGCTGAATCTATATTTAGAAGACAAAACACCAGGCCACAGTAACGTTGCAATGCAGTGGATTTGAAGGCTACTAGAAAACAAAATCTACAGCCTCCATTAAGACAAACAGCAGAGCTCATGCTTGGGTCGAGGAGCAGGGGATAAACCATTTATTTTGACACCCCCCTCCCGTCTTGCTTTTCAGTAGGGATGTATGATTTTATGCCAGTCTGTATTAGAATATTGGTAACATTGAAAGAAATTACACCAAAAACCTTAGCATGCAAATAACCACTAATAAATTATATTTATGGGCACCACAACCAAGGTTATATTCTTGAATTGATCCCATGCATTCAGTTCTAGACTGGCGTTGTGCAATTCTGGACTAGTGCTGCGTTTTACTCTAGATTGGTGTTGTGCATTTAATGCTGCAGTACTGTAGTGCATCTGTAGCACTGGGTGGTTTTGATGAATTTAACATGCCCAAGCAGGCGAGTGCTAGAAATGGAGATAAAGAGATGGAGAGGAACGAGGGAGGGAGAGGGAGAGAGAGAGAGAGAGAGAGAGAGGAGAGACCACTAGGACAACCATGAGAGCTTTCAGCTGCGTTGACGACGGCCACCCAGCCCCTCTCAGCGTGACAGAGATGAAGAGCCGTATCAGCACGGCGAGCGAGGAGGGCCCGGCGTGCCTGTGCACATCTCCGTCGCGTGCGGAGCAGCGTGGAGATGACGGCGGTGGAGAGCCACGGCTCTTCGCCAGAACAGGCAGCATTAATGCCTAGTGGTCATCTCTGAAAGGAAGAACCCCCCCCCCCCGTTCCCCTGCCTCCCCCTCATGCACCGAGCCAGATAGGGACCAGCGTGGGTGGATGGGGTGTGTGTGTGTGTGTGTGTGTGTGTGTGTGTGAGAAAGATGCATGAAAGACAAACAAACAAGCCAGATGGAGAAGCTAAAAATGGGCACATTTTGGATCTTTGTGCACAAATGAACTAAAATCCCACCACCTCTGAGGCACATGATCAGAAGACATGCATACAAAAAAATAAATCATTTTCCGTTTATTTTCCATAAATTTCAAAGTGTGCCAATAAGCTGGAAGAGAGCAGACCGACACCGTTAGGGCCGCCAGTCGTCTACATCCAGTCTGTTAAAGGAGGTTTACAGCATTACCCAGAACCATCACAGACGCCCTGGTACAGGAATGGTACAGAAAGAGCTGGAGGGAAAATACATGTGGATGTATAAGACAGGGGGAAATGTGACTGAATGGGTGTGTGTGCTTCCATGCAGTGAGAGGATGTGCAAGAGAAAGACTGTGTGTAAGCTTGTGTGTACGTGCATGTCAGGAGAAGAGGGGAATGTGTATGTGTGCGCGTGTGTGTGTGTGTGTATGTATTTACGTACATGTGCGAGTGTGTGCCTGCTGTAAACAATGCTGTTTACAATTCAGCTTGCGCGCACAGACACACACAGGCCTTTAATTTACTCCCATATAGTCTCTTACTCCCTTTCTAATTCTCCATTTCTCCTACTTCAGCCCTTTCAAACCGTTTTTGCAGCCATCATCAGGATCCAGACATACGCACGCACAGATTTCCCATCATGCCTCTCTCCTGCCTGTCTACAGAGCCACAGCTCCAGAATAAAAGCTTGGTTTAAGCTGTCAGTAAACAGTCACACACACACACACACTTCAATCCTGTCCAGCCTCAACCTTCAGAGGTTCATTTCTTCTGAAGTGAAATCCAGGTATGGCTTTGAGCAAATGTAGAGCTGTAACGAACCTGAAGGGTTTACCATACATAACACCTAACTGAGTAACCAATCACTATGTACTACACGGATAACACAAGTACAACACACTTCACAGACCCGGCAGACTGAGCAAGAAATGTACTAGTAAATGGATAACAAGCACCGAGTCATATTAGCCAAGATCAGATAAAAGGGCAGTTTGGCTCACCTGTAAACACATCGTGAAAGCTGCACGTGGAGATCTGTCCCGCTGAGGCCCGGCGATTATCTGACCCCAACCCGAGTGTCCCCTCCGAGCCTCTGTACTCCAGGTAGTCCTCCGATCCCGTTTTGGCCGGGAGAGGGTGGAGCTCTTCGGTCCAGTCTGCGGAGCGGCTGATGGGTCCGGCGATGCTGTAGGAGCGCTGGCGTTTGGCACGGCGGCGCTCAGCCCGGGCGGGCGTGGTGGGCGGGACTCGGCAGCGGCGCGTGAACAGCGGGCTGTGCGAGGGGGAGGGACCCGGGGAGCAGGCCGGGGAGCTCAGTTGACGCGTGGTGGTCTTTATGTAGGACGGCTGGATGAGCGGGTAGGGTTTAACCCCGGGGCTCCCGCCACCCGCCGGGACCGTTGACTTGAGGAGGCGCGTGGCCAGAGGGCTGTCCGTCTGCGCCCACTGCGGGATCGACACGCTGCTCTTCCTCCTGATGACGATCGGAAGCTCCTCTCCCTCCTCTTCGTTGTCGGCCGTCTCCGAGGGGAGCTCCACGGTGATGATGCACTCTGGAGACGATTCCAGGGCCCTGCTGTCGGACAGCGTGTCCGAGCTGGGGCCGTCCTCCTCGGGAGGAAGATCCACACCGTCGTCGTCCTCGGCCTCCTCAGTGGCCTCCACTGCGCTCTCGAACGAGGCCGTGAGGTCTGGAAAGCTTGCGACGCTGGTCGTCTTGGAAACCGGGCTCAGGGCCTTCCTGTCGGTCTCCTCAGCAATGGATGGAGGCACCGTAGCCTCGGCTGTCTCGCACGCCGGCTCTGGCTCCTTTGTCCTGGTTGCTACGGTGATGGCAGCACAAAGGACTGGGTTGGAATGGTCAAGCACTCCATTAACACTCTCCCCCTGTTCCTTCTCCCTCTCATCTCCCTCACTCTCTCCGGTATGGGAGAGGATCCCGTTTCCTTGGCGTGCGCACGGGGCGTTGCTCCGTACGGGCAGCGCCTCCAGCACGGTGCACTGCTCCGAGTCCGGGGTGGGCGTGCTCCTCATCTCAACCCCACCGTTATGCTTCCAGTCCCTGGCCCAGGCGAGCGGCGCGGGCTCCGCCGGCCCCTGGATCGGCCCCTTCTGCTGCTGCTGCTGGAGACGGATGGCCAGCTGAATATCCGCCAGAAGGTCCTCGTGCTCCGCTGCCGAGTGGAAGCTGTAGATATCCGTATCCGATCCGGAGCTCCCCTTCTTCTCCTCCTCCTCGGGAGCGCCGTTCCTGGTGAGCCCCGGCCTGTCTCCCTCCGCGTCGGACTGGCCGAGCTCGTCGGCCGACAGGTCGGGCGTTTTGTTGCAGAGCGATGGAGCGCTGTCCAGCTCCTCGTGCTGCGTGTCCAGCGCATCCTCCCGGGAGCCGCTCAGCAGGCCCTTCACCTTGGCCAAACTCTTGCGCTTGTTACGGATGTTGGAGAAGACGGAGGTCTTGGAATCGGCCTTGTTTTTCTTCTTGCCTCCGCCGTCCCCCCCCTTCCCATGCTTTCCGTGGGGCCTCTTACCGTGAAATCCCCTCTTTGTGGCGTCAGGGTCTCGGAGGGTGCCGCCCTCCTCCACCGCGCTCTCCACCTCCCCGAGCACAGGGGCCGAGCGCTTTAGCTTGCCGTCCTGGTTACCCATGGTGACTCGCGAGCTCAGGCCATGTCGGCCGCAGGAGCCGGCCCGCGCGAGCGTGTGTCTGCGTCGGCGCGAGCGCCCGCTCGCCACCCGCGATGCGCTCTCACTGTCCGAGGAAGAAAGCAGCAGACAGGAGGACGAGGAAGCAAAAGAGAAGAACGGCAGGTCGCTGTCGCTCTCGCTCCCTCCCCCACCCGTCTGCTCCGCTCTGCAGAGAGAGCCGGGGAAGGAGGGGGAGCGCACCCTCGGGGCATGCTCAGTGCAGCCTGCGCATGGCACCTCCCTGTACTCCCCCTGCTGCTGGTGGTGAAAGGGCTGCTGGGAAATGTAGTAATGACGGTGTTTGCCAAGGCTCAGAGCCTCCAGCACTCTCTCCTTGAAAGGGAGGCGGGGCAAGTCATGCTGTATCCCTGGCAACGACGAATCCATAAAACACAGGGAGTCCATCAGCACCCCCACACAGGAACAGACACACAGTCCAGCTAAAAGGGACACATACACACAACGAGCGGAATGAATAAGTGTGTGAATTAATAAACAAATAAAATACATAAAATACAGTACAATTATTACCTGGAAGATTAAAAAAAAAGAAATGACCAAACAACTGAATTAACAATAAAAAAAGTGGTTCTAACGGAGACAGTAACAAAGTTGTTACTTACATTTAGCAAAATGACAAATTAACAGGAGCAAAATGAGCTTGAGCTTCATCAAAATAGGCAAAAATAGATGATAAAATAATAATATAATAAAATGATAAAAATAAAAAATAAATCTCTAATGATTTACATCAACCCTCCCTTAATGCAGTCATGTCTAAATCAGCTACTCGTTATCTGCAAGTGGCACGTCGATCATTCAGGTGAAGGAAAAAAAGGAAAAAAAGAAAAAAAAAAAAGAAAACCCACTTTTCATGACCCATAAACAGTGTGAACATTATTTTACTACGTGAAAAGAAATAAAGGCTAAACTACACGCTTGCCTGACGTCAGAGTCCCATGGCTCTCGTTAAACCTCCCTCTACACACTCCAGTGACGCCTCTGACTCCAACAGTAAACCCGTTTTAAACTCCAGCAACTGAGAAAGTATTTAATAATAACTGATATGGGGTGGGTTACTCAAAAGTTTCATTATATTGTTAAATAAACGTTAATGCGATCATCACATTAAATACACTTAAGATTACCTTAAAACTAAAGATTCCTATGGGAAATGAACTAAAACCGAGCTATGGATTAAACACAAGCACCGACGTTCAGGCTCATCTCGAGAGGGAACTAATTATTGTCTATTCTTCACTGGTGAACCTACTTACAAGTCGCGTACAAGTTTGCACGTTTCAAACTTGTTATATCTCAATCAGTAGTACTTGAGTGAACGTTACCTGAACGTCGTTAGTGAAACTGCGCAGGAACCCACAGCTGTGTCGCGTAGTAGATATCTTAGTTGTCTTTATAATGCTCCATCATTCAGACTTCTTGAATGAATTAGTAACGATAGTATACTCGCAATGATGAATCTTAGGTTTTAAGTAAATAAAATGGTACACTGAGTGTTACACTGTTAATTTAGGTTAGAGAAACAAAAAATAAATACAGACGAAAGTTACACCGTTGTTTAAAAAAATCAGGGTAACGCTTGGGAAATTCAGTTAAAGTCGTTACTGTCAATTTGCTAATTTGGGTTTGTTGGTCAGGTGACGGTTTGCGGTCAGGGACTGCCCAACCACGCCATAACCTTTCCTTTAAAATTCATTATTTAAAATAAATAAAACACTATACTAACCTACGCAGTCTTTTCTCACTTACAATCCAAAGAACCAACTTACAGACATTAAAGCTATAAGGGGCAAGATATGTATCTGTAACGTAAGGCTGAACTTGTCTGATGGTATTTAACCGACCAGGTAGCGTCACGAAGCAAACGAGATCCACTATATTACCTTACTGATACCCATCATGTGACCTTTACGGTTTGTTCTATTTTCCCGCGGAAAAAGGCGTACGTCACAACTCAAGACCTACGTTTTTCTGCACCTGTTAATATCACGTGAACGGTGTGTTATTTTTCTATCTATCTATCTATCTATCTATCTATCTATCTATC
>JAOXYF010000012.1:17799902-17818715 GCA_028565775.1 Sternarchorhynchus goeldii | reverse complement strand
AGAGAGACCCCGAGCGTGAGCGTGCGAAGAAGCGAGATGCTGAGCCGCTCACGCTAGAACACAGGCTGGAGGAAGAGGAGCCCAAAGGGACATTTAGACTATGAGCTATCAAACTGCAAATAGAAAATTATTATTGAATCATAATAACCAGAAAATGAGACGCACCTAGAGATGCACTTTCAGGCTTTTTTTTCCATACGATGATAAACCAGAACAGAAGCCTTTCAAACTCATCGATTTACACACTGTGATTTCACAGCATCTTATACTTAAAACATGCAAACAAAACATAAGCATCTTAACCTGATAAACACTACCATCTTATTAGCAACAAAACTATGGTTAAATACTATTAAAACAGGTTTCCCATAATCCTCTGTGGATAAAACATTTGATTTGGTTAGACTTCCTCTGGTCTATCATTCTTATTACTGTAAAGTGCATTATTTCACTTTTAAGAGTTTGAAAATGGAAACACTCAACAGAAACATGGATGGATGAAATGAGGGAATTAAAAAAACACAACACAGATTTTCAGATAACAGTGTCATCAAGAAACAAACCAAAACCAAAGTGTCACTGAAAAAAAGGGGGAAAAAAACTCAAAAAGTAATAAAGTAACAGGGCAAACAACAGGGAAAACGCTAGGAAACATCCTGAAACAGCCTGGCTCACTGGAGAGGGAGAGGAGGAAGTGGGTTGGGGAAGGGGAGAGGGACGCGGTGACGAGGGCTACGGAGTGACCGTCGCTCAGACACATCAGTGCAGTACAGAAAAGCCACCAGTCCAAGAAGACACAGCACGGAGAGGTTACAGTAAGGGACTACAGCACACAGACGCTCTCCACTGAGACACGCAGCCACTGTGGCAGAGACCAGGGACGAAACAGGGACATGACCGGGAGAGCAGGGGTGGGGTGGGGTTGGTGGAGGGATGAGGGGGCAGGGAGGGACCCCTAACCGCTCTTGCATCTATCGTGCCAGAAACTGTGCAAATCCTGAGAAGGAGGCAGAAACAAGTGTGTGATTGGCTACAAGTCTATGGCAGAGAAGTACTCCAAGAGAAACATGGGAGAGCAGGGGCCAGAGGGGGGCGCTATAGGGCTAAGAAGCAGAAAGGTCGGGGGTGGCAGTAATGCCCCAGTGTCAGGTGGGACGGGTTACATATGTGACGTGTGTGTGGGGCTCAGGACCTGAACAGAGTGGACACAAATCACAGCAAAATGGCAGAAGGGCATAATTACCACGCTCATGAGTGATGACTGAGAAGGGGGAGACAGTACATGAACCCAAAAGAAGAAAAAAGAAAAGAGTGAGAGATCAAACAGATTACAAGATCAAAGTTGATTCTTTTTTTCTTTTTTTTTTTTTTTTTTTTTGAGTGGGAAGAGATGTACTTGAATTAAACCATCACCATTACGGAAGATGATAAATCATGGAATCGCCAATCTCTATAAATACATGCTGATATTTACAAGGTTTGGTTTTCTGCTTGTTAGAGCAGGAACAAGAATACAGATGCTATACAGCTTAGATAATTGAATGCATTTATATTAAAAAGATTGCTGTGGTGGTCTAATTATAATGCTATTTAAGCTATAATTGCCGTGCTGTAGTTGTATACATTTGTACTTCTTTTAATCTTTTCTGGATGAATTTGACAGAAATAAATTCTTATCAAAAGCTCTTGATTATGTATTTTGAAAAGGATAAAATACTCATTATGCATATAACATATGCTTATAACAATGATACATTAAAAATAAGCAATTACCAAACAAATCATTATAAAACCTCTTAATCAGGTTTCACACACCATAATTAGCCAGAAGCAGAGGCGATTAATGATGTAATTCAAGTGCATCTTTTGTACTCAGCACTATTTTTGATTATCGTTATGGAGTCGAACTGTTTTGCAGAAACATAGTTGACTAAATTCAAACGAAAGTGCACCGCATCGGCGGACAGAGCAGTAGGAGACAGCACAGCTCTCTGATTCCAGAGCAGTAGGAGACAGCACAGCTCTCTGATTCCAGAGCACCAAGAGACAGCACAGCTCTCTGATTCCAGAGAAGGGTATTATGACAAAAAAGAAGAGGGCAAAATCATGGGAAACGAAAAAAACGGCAACAATAGAGAAAATAAATCTAGAAAAAAAATCTAATCTGAACTAGAACTACTGAGACAACATAGAAACAGAGGTTAGAATACATGCATAAAATATCTTGGAAAAAAATATATATATACTGAACAGATTTTTGTCATTAAATCAGTTAAAGACAGTAATTGCTGAAAAGAATACTGGTGAAACTGTTCACCAGTTTTATATGTTACAGAAATTTCTTTTTAGCATTTACTGTCATATTGGGAGGCTGTTTGTGGGGGGGGGGTGTTATTGTTTTTGGCTGTTGTTTTTTTTTGTCATGGTACCCTTATAGAAAAATACATCAGCAACTTTCAAACACATTTGAAGTGAAGTATTTCCTCACTTTGGAATATTGTCTTTGGATTATTGTCTATCAATTCAAGGTGAAAAGTATCAATGATTACAAATGAGGAAACAAACATATGAGAACTAACAGTTATATGTACACACACACACACACACACACACACACAATCACAAACACAGAAGAAAACCAAAGAAAAGAAATACTAATCTTACTAAGACATAACCTGAACATTGGAAATCATGACCATGAATGTGGACACCAAAACCACTGCTGAATCACTGTGTAATCAAATAAAACAAACAATATTAACATAAAACAAGACATGGAAAATGGATCGGTTTGATTATCAGACAGAGTAAAACATGGCATGTTTAAGCATAACCATTAAACCTTAGAGCACATTTGAAAACCTTAGTACACACTCAGATAATGGGTTATACTTATTGTATAAATAGATACAACAATTTAGGTGCTGCAGCTGTTCTAGCACTTTCTGTCTATGATGAACATACCTGAGCCTTCTTCTGTCACCATTCCAAGTCCCTCAGCTTTGTTCTGCCTCTCAAAAGCGTTCAGGTCTAGAACACTGTAACAAATCCAGCAACAAAAAATGATCAATAAATAAATAAAAAGACAAACACTGGTCAGAGCAAGCCATGCTTTGGTTTAATTTACAGATGGCCAATTCTAACCTACCTAAAAGAGAAACATAAAACTGCTTCCAAAGTTTAGTCTCTGTTTATGGATTATGTGTACGGTGCTTAGAGAAAGTTAAAGGGGCTGATGGGTGAACAGTCTGACCTGCAGGACTGCATCAGTCCCGCGAGGCTCTGAAAGAACCCCACATCCCTTTTCTCCTTCAGGTAGTCGAGCATTTTCTACACATCAGACAGACAGACACAGTCAGTCAGACAGACAGTCAGTCAGACAGACCCAAAAGGGGAAACAAATTGATGTGTAAATACATTCTACGTTTTAGCTTTTGTGGTACTAAAACCATTTTGATTAAAACCTTTTGCCTTTTTGTGCAGCATAAACAAAGCATGTTACATCACAGCCTCACTCGGTTTATGATATCTGTTTACACTACCATCCCTTGTAGTTCTGGGTTACTACACCTGCTGTACTGTGGAGTTGCCGCCATTGAGTATAGCAATGCCTAGCTTCAGCGTGGAAGCCACCATTGGTCCCATCTCACCTGCATGAACAATCAGAGCAAAACTGCTACCTCCAGATGGAGAGATAGAACTGGAGGGAAGGGAAACAATTGGCAGAGCACTGGTAACCTGGATACTGTGCTCGAATGTCTGTATAAACGTCTGTGTAAAATAAAGTTGTATAATCAAAAATGCTTTTCTGAAGTAAACCCTTCATAGGTGTTTGATCAGTTTAGTCTAAAACTCAAGTAAACCTTGTATCAGAGTTTGATCATTTTAGACTAAAACTGAAGTAAACTCTCTATCAGTGTTTGATCAGTAGTGTTTTGTATGTACAGTGTTTATCTTTGTCTAATATTTAGATTTGTTTGGTGATCTGAAAAATGTAAGTGTGACAAACATGCAAAAGAATAAGAAATCAGGAAGGGGGCAAACACTTTTTCACACCACTGTATGTAATGTATGTTCAGGAATGTGCCTATTAGTGTTTTGAAAAAATATCAGATTAAGTTAAAAAAAAAAAACAGAATATATCTGGCTATAATAGTGCATATAAATCATAATATATAACAGTGGTGTATATAATAGTAATATACATATAGTAAATGGTGTTCCACCTTTGCTGGCACTGATGGTTTGTAGCACCATCTCAGCTGCTCCACGATCATGTAGTCGGGCCTGCTGGTACAGTAACTTCTGCTTCTCCATCTCCTTCTCCTACAGACAGACAGAAGGCAGGCAGGCAGACAAACAACACAGTCAAACAGAATGAAGGAAAGAAAATTACACCAACAACCTGAGCCTTCAATTCCTTCACATACTCGATGCTTGTCGTCACGGTGACAACTTTACAAATGTTTATAAGTACAAACTTTGTTTTAGTGCCTAAATTGGGGTTAATAGTGCATATTCCCAAAGCCATATACATATGACCCTTAAGAAACCAGAATGCAGAAATCAGATTCATTAACAGAATCTTTGCATGATCCTACCAATCTGCTTGCAAAATGGATTAGTTACTGCAACTCCAGATATCAAATCCATAATCCAGTCCTGGATTTCGCAAGCACTGGTAGTTCACAGATGTCAAAGAACAGCATAAGCTGTTCCACAAAGGACTGGAATGTAGATCTTCTTTCCAGCCACACTGACCACCCCTGTCACAGAACATGTTGTTCAAATTACACATCTAACCAGTTCATCACTTTTCCAGAATATCTGTTAAAATATGCCAGTTGACAGTGCCAGTTCTTGCACTCAAGCCTAATACTACTAGAAGTGAAACAAACACATGTGCAATCCACAGACAACGGGCTACTGGCTACTCGCCTGGGCTGATTCTCTGTCGTAATGCTTCTGTGCTCCAGACTCAATTCCTTTGTACTTACTGAAAAGGCATCTGAGCAATGAGTTAGGTGTGTGAAATTGTAGGTGGAAAAATTAGAGGGGTCAGAAAAATAACAATGTGATTTTTAAGAAGGCTTAACCATTGCTAAAGAATGTCTTAATTTTGCATTTCCACATTCAATGTTAAAGCAAAACTTGTATGGGTCCATATTAAAAAGTTCATTTGTTCAACGTTGGCCTGCGGCTTTGTTTAATTTTAAATTTTGGCCCACTGTATATTTGAGTTTGATACTATAGATACTAGATGCTATACATACTATGGATACTATAAATACTATAAATACTAAGGATAGGAACCTTCAGCTGAAATTCACCCCTTATGGATGGTAACTACTCACTGATGTAAGCATGTATAGTTATTAATGACTAGAAAAATCTAAGATTCAAAAATGTGCCTGATATTTAATGATTATTTAATCATTTAGATACTGTAGTCATAATATTGCTCTTTTTTTGTCTTGCATTAAGTTTGAAAAATAAACCTCTGTAGTCTTAATTAGGACTTTTGAAAACCCATGCTGCTCTCTGGACAGCCAACATCTCATTTGACAACCAACATTTAATTGGACAGCCAACTTCATTCTCACTGTCAAGAGATTTTTATGAGGGCATGTCATTTTTTTTCACTGAACCATGGGACACATCTTCTAATAGTTTAACTGCTTTTCTCATACACAGTGGTGCTACAATATCTAAAGTACAACTCGATGGTGAGCTGATTAAGCTCTGTTTTGAACTGAAGTGCATTCTTAATTCATAAGCTGTATGGTGACAAAACCATGTTACTGTTCAGTTCTTCTACTGAAAGACCCAGCAGCTGGATTTAATAAACAGTTCTGATTCTCTCACTTGATGAGTGAGGTGAGAGAATGAGAGCTGTTTATTAACTCCAGCTGCAGGGTAGTGTATAGTGTAATAATGTACGTTGACTCTGTATGCCAGTTATATGCTTAGAGCAGCTTAGTTCCAGCTGTGAGACACAGCGGCTCTGAACTTAGCATGACGGTACATTAGGCTTAAAATGGCAGTCATCCTTTCTAGAAAATCTGAAATCCAAGCCCTTCTGGAGCATCAACATTCACAGTAGAGAGGAAGGAGCCAATCTTCCCATTAACACTGTGCATCAGGGTGGAATAAAACAGCATAAATACATAAATACAAATAATAAGAGGCAAATGTAACAAATGGATTGCAGATGTAACAAATGGATTGCAAATGTAACAAATGGATTGCAGATGGATTCAACCAATAGGGACATTTAGCTCGGCTATCAGAGACTTTTTGTTCTTTTTGCTGGCAATTTTCATGATTATATCATTCATATTATATCATACTGTGGAAATGCAGTCAATTTCATTTTCACCCTAAAGAGTTTCATTCTCTTACATGAATAGTATGAGAAAATAGAAATGGATAGGCAGAGGAGCTAAATCAAAAGAAGCTATTAGAGCCCTGGGATGGCTAGCATTGGTGGTTTGATGATTAGCACTTCTGTCCCGTCTCATCCTCTTCATCGTTATAGCAGCTCATTGTTCTCTTAGCCTTAAAAGGAAAGCTATAATAACTAATAACAAAAGAAAGTTACCAGTAGAACCTTTGCACAACTATCATTAACATATAATTAACATTGCTCTTTCTTTGTTTTTAATTATAAGAGTGAAGTGTTCCCCTTAGTGTTTAATTATTTTTAATTGTGGGTTTTTTTGTTGTTATGTTCTTCATGTTGTTTATGTTGTACTGTAAAGCACTTTGAGCTGCATCCTTGATTCATGAAAGGTGCGCTATATATATATATATATATATATATATATATACAGCAAAAACTGCAGGTTCCTCTATGTATTATATTTATAACGCTGTGGCCGTACATGGTGTTATGTTAATAGTTTACTAGAGTTAACAAATCCATTTGAGGATGCAGTAGATGACGCTTTTGAAAGGAAAAAGCTGAATGCATTTGGTGGCTGAGGTAAGAGAACGTGTGACAGATGCACATTAGAGAGATTGGTGGTGGAGGGCTTTTTATAGCTAAGTTTGCCATATTGTTGCTTGTGCAGTTTCATTACATGTCATAAGTTAAGGATGGCTCTGAAGGAGTTAGCAGAAGTAGCAGAAAGGCTAATCAGTGGTTATGGTTAAGAAGAGTGCAGATTATCTGGGGTGATGTCCCATGATGGTGGAGCGGTTGATGTTGGGATTGATATTGCTATGTTATTGCATATTGCAGCAGGGTCCAAATGGATTTGGTGGCACTGAGCGTACATTATTCACCAGGCTGGCCAGTATGGATCTGCAGGGCTATGGACTGTTATTATATTTATTTATGTTGATGTTTACAGAGATGCAGCCTGTTTTAAAAGGGAGTGAGGCTGTGATTCCAGTCCTCACTGCTGAGTCTCCTGGAGGTGTTGTGGGCTCAAACACAGATAAAGGGAAGTGGCCACCTGATGAGCCCTGAGTTTGTGCAGCAGTGGTTGTTTGAATGAAGAGTAGGTAAGTCTTTCTGTGAAACTCTAATGTACTCGTATCTATTTTACGGATATTTTACAATGGTTTGTTGCAGGCATGGTTTGTTTTAAATCTTCACCCAATCCTTGTGTGCTGTAGTGTGGACAATTTGTGTGTGGACAAGTTGTGAGGTGGACAAATGTGTTGCAAAACATTTTAAGACTCATCATGCAAAATGTAACAGACTCATCACCAAATGCACTATGACTGACTCATCACCAAGAACATCATACTCATCACCAAAGTCAGTATACTCATCACCAATAAGCACCATACCCATCACCAAAGGCACTATACTCATCACCAAAAAGCATTACTCTCATCAACAAAAAGCACCACACTCATCACCAAAGGCACTATACTCATCACCAGAAAACAACATCAAATTGAGGCACCCACATTTTAAAAGAATTTGCATTTAGAAAATGTGTTTGGGGCAGGGAAACACAGAACATCTCTTTTAGACATTTCCAGATATTTCTAAATAATAAGTCACCTACTTCAAAACTTTTCACTTCTTCATCTTCCTCTTCATCATGGCAACTCTGTGGACAATTACCAAAACAACAGCCACTGTAGCTGAATGGCATTTCTTATGCTGTATATCTCATTTTGTGCACTGAATTCTTATTCAGGAGTCTTACCTTAGCCATGATGTCAGCATAGGCCATGTACAAGCTGTCCTCCTCCAGTTTACTGAAAAGATGGATGTTTAACAGAGGACACGTTGGTGCCAATCTGTGGCAGTTAATGTAATTTACAACAGAATAGAAACATTTAAAAAACAGATAAATGACTTTTTCTAGTGTTTCAAGCATAACTTGAAGAGTAAAAGACATTACAGTTTATCAGAAGGAGAGACCACTTTGTGGGATGTGAAGTAAGACTGGGAGATAATGCTAATATAATCCTCAGATTGAGTGCTCACCATTTTTCAGTGAGCGCTGTCCTGCTGAAGAGCTGGATGAGCTGGTGAAGAGGATCCATGCGTTTGAGCCCCTCATCCTCCTCTGATGGCTCCTCCCCAGCAGACTTCTACAACACAAATCACCTCAGTTCCTACGGCCTCCATCTTCTGATTCAAAAGCATCTAGAAGACTACATCTGAAGTGCATACTGGTAATTCACTTCTGAAGGAGTAGAAGTTCTTGCACTAGTGCTGTTTCATAAACAATATCAGACATAGCACCCTTCAGATGAAATCGAGCATTATGCATGAGCTACTCTTGCTACACCAAACCAACAGGCAATTACAAACACAGTGCTGAAAACCTGTACTTTGAATATTAATTTGTGGCTTGCTGAAGAGAACACTGGAATTCAATGAATCAATAACCTACAGAAGGATGCATTCTTCCACTTGACAGAGTGTTTTGATTTTGTAAGGCAAGACAGACAGGTAGAAGCAACACTTACAGCCAAATCTTCTATAAGCTTGTCTTCGAAATAATGCTCCTCTGTCTCAATCCAGGACTTCTCATAGCCTTGGAGGAAGAGATTCACTGCACGATGCCTACATGTTACAGGTAATAAGAACAAAGGACAATAAGGACAAGGACTTCCCACAGAGAGCGAAAATAAAAAGTGCAGCTGTTTCTCTGTGCTGGTAGCCTTCTTGAGTGTGGGGGACTCTGTTAATTTACAGGATTTTTATGAGATGAATTGCAACACAAATGGATAGGGCGCAAAGCACTCTCCGATTCATGAACCATGAACTGGTTTTGGTTTACTTTTACGCATTCATTTTAGGGCAAATCAGAGTTACAAATGATCCTGGAAATGAATCAAAGCAGGTGTGTCTGAAAGTGTTTTGGCACCTCCTACCTGGGCAGGTTGTAGAGGGGAGCCATCCTGAAGCAGGCCACTACTGCCCGCTTCCTCTGCTTCGACAGCAGCTTACGCCACACAGCCTTCTTGCTCCTCTGAGGATGCTCCACCTGATTATGCACAGTGTATTCACTCCTACAACTACTACTGAATTCACACCTATAACTTCTACTGAATTCACTCCTGCAACCACTAGTGAATTCAGCCATACAGCTACTACAGACTTCATTTCTACAAACCTCATTGAACACATGCTTACTTCTAAACAGCATTAACCGTGGTATTAAAACTGTGGAATGGATGCGCTGGTAACTGAGGCATGGCATCGTGCTCAGTAGGACTGCAGCTGGGCTCTACAGTGGATGATGAGGCTGAGATGAAACAACCAGTTTCTGCTGTTTTCACAGCTACTGTTGTCACTACTGTTGCTCTCCAGTTTTGACAATGATGGTGATAAGCACATACGTATAGGCACAAGCCACAAAAATCCTGACCGTTTTAATTCAAATCTCATGACCATGAACTGGATTTGAATCTTATCTAGGACCACTTATCAAATTGATTCAAATCTGATTTAAAAAGATCAGATTTGTGTCCACACCACTTTGAAAAAAGGTTTGTATCTTAAGGCAAAAAAATCGGATTTGAGTCATTTCAGGTTTACAATGTGAAACCTTATTCCACTTTGTTATATACAATGGAATTTCCATGCTATGACATTCTACATGAAAAAAATAGGAATATTTGGTGGCCTGGAATAAAAACTGCTGTTGTTACTGTTGTTTAGTCTGCATGGATTTTGCAAATCTTGAGGTCATTCTAAACAAGGTCTCCAGTTGTCCATCTAGGGCTCCAGACTGACCTGGTCCAGATGGAAGAGCACGTGAGCGATGTCCAGCACCCTCTCCACCGTCTTCTCCGGATCTGATGTACCCTCGCTGCGGTTGGGCATGTCCTTATACAGGGCCATCTGCCAGCGAATAGCAGGGTCCTCCAGCTACAGGAAACACATCTCAGTCAAATGAACAGCTAAACCAACTACTAAAGTGTTTAAATGTACACTGCACAGTTACTACACTGAGCTGATTGGTGAAACCCAATGCAATAAAAGCTCATGTTTATTAAAGAGGCCTTATGATAGAAAAAAGATTTGCCCTTGCTTCAGTGAAGTTTACTGAAGTTTGAATATGCAAATATAGTTAAAGTTTCAAAGCATGTTTTTCAGTGCCCCTCTAAATACAGTTCTAATATTGACTCTAAGATGCAAAACCATGTTGAATCTTATTAACAAACTTTTCATTAATCCACAATGATATGAATGAATGAATTTAACAGATCTTTGCAATTTAGTGAGTCAAACATCTTAATCAACAAAATGCTCTCAGTTGCAAGCAAAACAGTTCCACAAGCACAGAAGTGTATACTTAATGTTATAAAAGCTATATTGTAGAATTTACATGCAATGTGATACATGCTGGGATTATGTTAAAGGCTAAATGCTACAAATTGGGATTATGCTATGTGCTATACATCCAGCTGTCAATCCCACTCTCCACCAACACATCAAAGTGCTACCCAGTGGGTTGAGAGAGGTAAATCTGCCGGCAGTCATCCGGGATGCTCAGGAAGATCAGCAAGGGCCTTCCCATGCTTGGGAAGGAATCCACCATAATCCACCGAGGACCTCTTCACGGCACAGGACCACCCACTCAGTCCAGTAGGTGGAGTCCAGGGTTGTGGAAAGCTTGCAAATGGACAGGAATTTGACTGAGGGCTGTTCTGGGTGTTCTAGGTTGGCCTGCTGTCTCCTCATCCATTTCAAGATAATGAGCCACTTGAACCTCTTATTGAAGCAGGAAACCCCGTACTGATGAGGCAGGGCCAGGGGTGGGACCATGAGGCAGGGCCAGGGGGCGGGACCAGGGGGTGGGTCTGGGGGCGGGGCCAGGGATGGGATCATGCAGACATGCAGAAAGTGGAGGGGATGGAGATGGAGTTAAAGCACTGACACATGCAAGGACGGTATGTGAGTATCATCTGAAAACTCCCAAATAAAAGAAGAAATATTCAGTCTGAAAGAATATTATCAAAAAGCCAACATGGTTATGAATGAATGACTAGTTGAATTCTTCTTGATGCACTCAGTATCAAAAGCATCTTTAAACAGAATCAAATGATCAATGAATAAAAACAATCAAATGATCAATGAAACAAATCAAATTAATGAGTAGTTGAAAAGGACAAAGACATAACGCCTGGGAACATGACACCAAGGCAGAAACACCTCACCTTGCCCTGCAGGTGGAGATTATTCCGGATGCTTTCCCGCACCTCGTTTTCTGTGTCTTTCTGTTGGACAAGAATGACATACTTTATATTGTAGCTTTTCCACGCTGAACTCTAAACCTAAACTAAAGCTTGTTAATTAAAACCTTCATATGAAACACTTTAGATTGCAAATGTGTATGAAAAGTGCTATATAAATAAACTTTATTTTTATCTTTTAATCTTTTATTTTGATCTAATATCTGTCTTCACTGCCTTGCCTTAATGCCAAAACACTTAAATATAAACAAACCTGGCAGGGTGTGTGTGTGTGTGTGTGTGTGTGAGAAAGAGATGTAGGTGCCCTTGCGTGCCTGGGTGAAGCGGTTTTTGGCGAGGGCGATTAGCTCCTGGTCCCCGGGTGCACAGATATTCAGACCAACAGGAAGTAGCCTCTTCAGGGCAGCCACGATGAGAGAGGTCTGCATAGAATACCGATCCCCCCTCTTCTTCATCTTCTTCCTCTCCTGGTCTGACACTGCCCCCTGTTGGTCAGTAAGGAGATGTGAAGGCGTTACCTTACTCTTCTCAAAGAAGTTCACATAACCCTGGGAAATATGAGCTTGAACACACAACATTATTATTAAAAATTATTTCAGTGCTACACTTTATTACCAACAGCAGATGTAACAAGGATAGCCAATATAAATTACATATAAGTTAAATACTGTTCAGATTCAAAACATATCTTTGCATGTATGTATCAGCATTAGGGGAAAATGGACCCAACAAAAACCCTTCTGTAAGCGACTCAGAGCGAAAGCCAAGGTTAGCTGTGAGTCCTGCTCAGGACAAAGCCACAGGTTTAAAGTTAGAGATGATGTAAGAAATGAGCACTGAACATTAGTGAAACATCAACTCCTGAGCAGCTATGTGTTTTGTGTGAGTGGGTGTGTGTAGCCTCTTACCTTGGACATTTTGGATTTGGTGTCAGTAATGAGAAACGACATGTTGTTTATCTCGTTCTGAACAACAAAGTTCTGCTCCTCTCGTTTGAAATTCTGACAACATACAAGAAACCGTGCATTGTTTTTCCATTTTTCATTTTGAAACGTGAGGTGTTCACTGTTTGGTAGGCTTCATTTAATTCTTGCTTGAAAGACCAGGGAATCATTCAAACGATTAGCTCTCTCTTTTCATTAAAACGGCTTAGCCGAACCTTTGAGCTCAGCTCAGCCAACTCCACAGAGGCAGGTTTCCATCCAACATGCTCTCACAAAGTACTTATATCTGAACAGACAAAGGCTGCTTGTGCTTCTGGGAGATTTAAGGTTACGGTTACAGCTGGATTAATATGTCAGTTTTGATGTGGAGATGATTGAGTGTGATTTAGCTGAAGACTGGGATGGCAGTCTGAAGATGGGGTGTGCGTGTATGATCGCGGTGTGTATGCATTTTGTGTGTGTGTGTGTGTGTGTGTGTGTGCGTTTGCTTTCACTCACATGGGACTTAGCCCAGAAAATGAAGACCTCGGCCACCATGCGAAACAGCTCCTCAGCCTCTGGATCTGGTTCCTTCAACCACTTCGCTCTGCAAACATGCCCAGGAGGTCACACAGGGTCATGGTGGGCTCCATCCTCAGACAGCCACACATTACAGCAGAGAGCAGGGCTGACGTAAAGACCTAACCACTGCACTGCCTTCCAGACGCAGCATTATGGAGTGTGTGTGTGTGTGTGCGCGCGTGTGTGTGTGTGTGTGTGTGTGTGTGTGTGTGTGTGTTTCAGACAGAAACCATCCAAACAGGAGTCGCATGAACATTACTTTGGCAAAGTACCCTCAGTACAATTTAATCAGTAATATTTATTATTAGGCAAGAAATAAGTAAATCAGTATCCAGCCACACCCCTGCGTATCCAGGCCCACCCTCTCACCTGTTGTAGTCGACGAAGCGGATGAGGAGTGGGTAGAAGGCATACAGGTCTCTCACGAGGACGGTGAACTCGTCTAGGATGAGCAGCTCCGACTCAGACATCTCCCCACGGCCCTCTGCCTTCATCTGCTCCTCATCCAACATCACTGTGGCTGCCTTCTTCTTCAGCTTCTCCATCAAAGGCAGGAAGTGGGTCTTCAGCAGCTGCGGCCTGGCCTTGCTGATGATGGACTGGGAGTAGACTGCCAGGGGGAAAACACAGTGAGAGGAAGAGGACGGTAAGAGGAAGAGCCTGGTACAGCGCAGGAGGGTGAGTCACCAGTACAATGACAAGAGACATGCGAGAGCAAGTGTTCAAAGCCACTTGACAGTTGTAAGATAATTCATTTATTATCTTACAATGACTGGGTGACTTTGCGTAGAAAACCAAACCATTTCAAATGAGGGACTGACATCATTTGTGCCTCTAGTCACTCCAACAGTGGATCACCCAGAGCAACTAAAGAGCAGCTACAAAGCGAGATCTATAGCTCTATAAGATCTATATCTAGTGCAGGAAAGAAATATCGAAGTCACAATACTGCCATGATTTTGTATCAACTAATGCATTGTTTTTTACCCGCTAGCCTGAGCTACATGCGTGTGGAGAAATGATCCTCGGGGCTTCTGGTCTGAGTATGATGCCAGCAGCCCTGCCTGCTCACCCGCGAGTCTCTTCATCCAGGCGCCCTCGTCGATGCCCAGGTTGTTGTAGATGATCTTGAGGATGTTGCCCAGAAGGGCGTTCATGTGCTCAGAGGTGAGGGAGGTGCAGCAGTCGTGGGCATGCTCAGGGCTGCTCTCACGCCCGTGCTCCCACCAGTGTGACATGTAGCTACACAGCATGGGCAACACCACCTCCATGACGTGGGGCATCTGGGTGTAGCGCATGCCGGACTCTGCCAGCTCCATGATCTCTTCTAGGGCTTTCTCCAGGGAAGGGACTAGGGGACACACCTCCTCCACTTGGGTGGGGAGACCGGAGGCTGATGCCAGAGGAGGAATGGTGGCAGAGAAAATGACAGAGGTACAGAGCAAGATGGAGGATGAGAGGGAAAAGGGTGGAGAAAGACATGGGGTGGATGGAGAGAGAGTACATTTTAAAACAATTATTTCCAGCTGCTTTTGGACAACAAACTCATCTGCGAATACGGGGCGAGCGTTTGTCAAACGGCAGAACACCTTCCTCTCACCTGTCCTGTCTCTTGAGCCTTTGGTGTTGTAGATGGAGTAGCTGTTGTACTTGTTGAGATGTGGCTCCAGAAAAGCCACGGGGAAAGCACCCGAGAACGCTGCCAGACACTCGCCCAGGGCGGGACGCTGCCTGCAAACAGCCGCAGGGCAGCGGCACAAAAACACAGGTAACGGCACACGAAACAGGCCCATCCGCTTCACCCGTACCAGTCGAAATTGCAACACAGTTGAACGCTCTTTTTAGTGTAGGTATAATCTGGCCCAACATCAGGTACATAAATGTTACTCAAATCTGACACCACCACGTATATTAGATGGTAATAACATCTGATATAACAGGATCACGTTCTCACAGGATTGGAAATGGTGGGTTTGTGAATAAGGTGGTTCCCCTGGTAAAGAGTCTCTGTGGTGTGGCGAGGCTGCTCACTACCTTTCTACATAGATGCTTTTGCTGGTGCCCAGAGAATAGAGACTGTTTAGGATCCTGTAACAGGAGACCTGGACGTCATCCACTGCCAAACAAGACATAGTACCTTTACTACACTATAACAATGCATTTATTATTCTAAATCATGCACAAAGGATATAAAGCGTAACAATATAACTACATACAGGAATATAAAGGTGTAGGAATGTATGTGTTTGTATATATAAAACTATGTGTAGGAATAAAGCTGCTTCTCTTGTCCAGTCAATAATACACTAAGGAAGAACTTTCTAAATAGAGCTGTAGTGTGCTGCTCTAGGGTGCTGCTCTAGTGTGCTGCTCAGTGGGCATTTGAAAGCCTTTCCTGATGCAGGAAACTAGCCTGGTATTGTCTGACTGACACTTAAGTGTACTTAAACACGAGATGATCTCAGAAGACAGAAACCTGACCTCGTGTGCAGGTCTCCCTCTCGCTCCAGCAGACGCATGCACTCACGTATCAGGTCCTCTCCGAACACGTTCTGTCCGATGTGTTCGAACAGGGAGGAGAGGACGGGGAGCAACGCCACTGTGGTGTAGTTGATGATCTGCGTGACTCCTCGCGGTGGGGCCCTGGTGTGTGTGAACTGGCCCTGCCGCAGGTTCTCCATGGTCCGCTCCAGGTCCTCGGCGGCGTTCTCGAAGAACGCCCGCAGAGCCGCCTTCACCGCCTCCTGCCCCGTCTTCATTACGGTCCTGCAGCAGGGAGAGGGAGGCGGAGCCACAGGGTCACGTGGCGCGTGGCTGCTCTCCACGCGCTCCCCGCCCCCCAGCCGCTCGACCGAGCGAAAGGCAGTGCCACCTCAAATACCCAGTGACACCATACTGACTACACCACCCAGGACAACAGGTCTGCTCGGGGCCCGATCTCACAGGAGAGGGCTTCGTCTCTCTAGCAGTCTCCAAGGTCCACTGCTACTGCTGAGTTCGTGTTATGGAGGTGAGAGTCTCACTGACCTGGCGTCCAGGGTCTGTCCCAGTATATGAAGGCAGTTCACTATAGAGGTAGCATCACTTCCTGCAAAGGTAAAGAGACGTTTCAGGTAATGCTGCCCCTCACAGAAGCACAGAGCAGTTTGAGGTAACATAGAACCAGAACAAGGGGAAATAAACATAAACAAACAGCTGTAATGCCATGCTTTGAAGAGTATATATATGTAGTACAATTAACTTGCAGAAACTACAAGTATAAAAATCTTGTTCAAACTTATAAATGATCCCTAAATGATCATGAATCTATCTGGATGCAGGTGTAACATGAACTCTCCATATAAAGAGAGTTGGACTGCATAAGGGACACAGTATAACATCTACTAACTTCTAAGAGCATGCAGATGTAATAAACTCCCCTAACTGATGAAAGCATGCAAATCTAATAAACTCCCCTAACTGTTAAGAACATGCAAATCTGGACTATTATGTCTTGCTAATAGGTTACCAGAAAACATCTCAACAACTTAACTGGAGAAACTTTTTCTTCATTTACATACAATCTTGTATGAGAACCACCTTTTTGAGAAGATAATTCTCCACACAACTGGCTATAATGATGAAAGTCATGAAAGGATAAAAAATAACTGAAAGCAAACATTTGAATGCCTTATTGGCAAATGTCGAGCAAAGGAGTCACCAAATCAGCTTCCTGCTTCCTGCTTTGCCTGTGCCAAGGCTGACAGGTTAACTGCCTCTAAGGACCCCTGGCTACGGAACACGCTTCAGAGCATCCAGAACCAGCCTGAGTATACATGACATTACAAATGAAGCTACATGGTCTCATTATCCCCAAGTCAACCTGCCTCCATGCTGTCTGAGGTACCCTGAAAGATGGGGACAGTCACAGCTGCCAGCATGCATTCACAGACACACGCAGCCCACATCTACACACACGCAGCCCACACAGATGGCATTCTAAAAATAACACACGGATTAAGACAGGCTCACACAGCTAGAGCAGCCTTACCAAACAGAGATATCCTATGCCTGACAAGAACTCCCAGTTTGCAGAAAAGACTGAATAGGAAATGGCAGGGAGACAGAAGAGTAGAAGAGAGAAGCAATGTCAGTAACATCAGAGAGGAGCATCATCAGAGCCGGCAGACTAGAGGAATGCTTCAAAAATCAGGCAAAAGCAGAGAGAAAAACAAATGAAGTAAATTACTTGAGGGTTAAACATGGTTTGAAGGAGCATACAAATGATGCACTCTGCAAAACATCACACTTTCCTGCTAAGAAGAATTAACAAGAAATGTAAATAAACAACTGGATAACTAATTTTCAGAGATGGCAGTTCTGTTGTTTTGTGAATGCATCTATATATAGCACTTGGGTAAATATTGTTTCTTTCTTTCTGACGTCTTTACAAGATGTCAATATTTTCTACCACGATTGATTAGTAAAATCCCTGGTGTTGACTTTAAATGAATTCACTGTAACATTTCAGGAGAACATGTTGGCTCATCTCGCAACATTTATTTTTTCAGTCACATGTGAAGTAAACCTGAGACCTGAAGCTCATGTTCAGGAGAATTTACCCTGTTCTGTGAAATTATTGTTTTACCTGGTCACCATCTCTTTCTCCTTATTAGATGCATGGCCTCCACTGCTGATTGGTCGAACAGCAGTAGACAGGAAGTAGAGCCGGTGGTTCTTAAAGTACTGGTCGACCAATGGTAGAACAACCTGTGGACAAATAAAAATAAAAAAAACACCCACATACACACAATGTACATGGTACAAGGGGATCACGCCTTGGTACCATGTTCTCTAAAGCAAACATACTTCCATGGGACTCTAACTGGATGGTAAATGGTTCTAATGTTGCTTGCTACTGTATGGTGGTGTGTGTTATACAGAATGTGAGTGAGGATGCACCGAGCTTGTGTTGGAACAGAAACGGAGATATATCTCACCTTCCCAAAGAACTTCATTTGCTGCTCGTGAGGGATTTTCTCTCCTTTCTGTCGAGTGCTAACATCTGGAAAGGACCAGATCAGATACAGAAGGCTTGGGTCATAAATAAATAAATACTAAAGACTCCCTTCCCAGTTTAGCCAGTGTGTAAGTGTCCTCCCCAACGTGCTTACCGAACTCCAGCATGTGTTCATGTGCTTCATCTACGTAGGTGATGAGCTGCTGCAGGAATGTATAGGCAAAGCGCTTTTCTATGGAAGGTGTGTCGAGATCCTGCTCTTTTATGGCCCTGCAGAAGGAACGACTTTGTAACCACAGCGCCATAAAGACCTCTGCAAGCACCACAGCGTTAAAGATATGGGACACCACCATTTAAGGCCTTTTGTAACCACACCAGCATTAATGGTGCAGTGAAGACCCTCTGTGAACATACTTTGAAGTCTCAGGGTAAGTCTTTGTAATGACACCACTGTTAAACATGCAGTAAGCAGTTTTGTAAGGAGGCAATATTACAGGTGAAGTGAGAGCCTTTTAGGCACACCATCATTAAAGGTGTGGTAAAGACATCGATAAAAACACCATCATTAAAGGTGTGGTAAAGACATCGATAAAAACACCATCATTAAAGGTGTGGTAAAGACATCGATAAAAA